>CM032389.1:1393342-1733342 GCA_019049475.1 Eueides isabella | reverse complement strand
TTTTTATTTAAGTTTCGGCAACAAAATAAACAATGTTAGCAAACCTTCGTCTGTGTAAATTGCTTGTCTGTATATCACTTGAGCTTTTTTGCGATCATGTTTTTTTATTCACGCTCTTATGGCAGGGAAGGCAAAGGGAACTTGGGAACCTAGTGTAGAGAAGCTGCATGAATTTGAAGCAATCTAAATATTTTTTAAAACAGTATCTATATATATATATTGAAAACGTAAATTTCAGTCAAATCAATAAAAATATCGTAGCAACTTTTCCGAATATATACATTTTAAATATTTGAAATCGACGTAACCTTTTTTTTACTAAAAGATTTCAATTAAACAAAATTATGAAGGAAACTTGGTTAAATATAATAATGAAAACCAACAGATAAATATACAAACAGACAAAAATTTTAATTTTTTTGAGCCCTATGATATCAATAAACGATCCTATATATAAGATCTTTTCTATGTATCTTCCATCAACACACAGTGACGGCCTTGGCGCCGGGACACAAGGGCGTGGCTGTAAAAGCGATAATTGTTGATACGAATCCAGCTTCAGAAAATAAAAATTTGGTTCATTTTCATCGTTCTGGTAACAAGGCCAAACGCGGCGTTGAGTTCCGCCACTCAAAACGCATTGCCTAAAATCGTTGGAAAGTGAGTAACGCCGCGTTTTGCCTCTGTACTAAAGCGAAGAAATGAAAACATTAAATATTTAATTTGAAAACATTAAATATCTCATTTCCTCGATCAGAATCGAACCCACAACCTGTCGTTTACAGTCACACGCTTGTGCCGCTGCGCCACGACAGGCCTCAATACAGTCCATATATTTCTATTACCCAAACAGAAACATTGCGTGTTATTTAACGTAACAGAGCCGGTCGTCTGTTAAACTGGACCGGGGGAACCTTATTAAATTAGCGATATGCCCCAACTTAATTCAAGTTGTGAATGTGTTTTTTTTTTGTATAGATGCAATTTTTTTGTATTTATATTTTCTTTATATTTTAGATGAGAACCTCACTCATCTAGGCAGAGGGACCTTGGGAACCTAGTGTTAAGACACTCCGTTCCACTTCCGTTCCCCACTTTCCGACGAAATTGAGACACTGAGTGGCGGAACTCAACGCTGCGCTTTGCCTTATTACCAGAGCGAGGAAATGATATTATTAAATATTTAATTTGAAAATGTTAAATATTTACTCGCCTCGAGTGGGTATCTAACCCATAGCCTATCGTTTACAGTCATACGATTGTGCCGCTGCGCAACGACATGCCTCAAGTAGAGAATCTGACGAGGGGAAAATTAATTACCATTATTTCTCTCAGCGTCACGCTGTATCCTGCACATAACAAAGTAGACAGACGAAATTTGAGAATCCATTGTTAAGACACTCGTTTCCGTTCCTAAATTTTCCTACTGTGGAACATAACGCCGCGCTTTGCCTTATTACCAGAGCGAGGAAATGATATTATTAAATATTTAATTTGAAAATGTTAAATATTTACTTGCCTCGAGTGGGGTTCTAACCCATACCCTATCGTTTACAGTCATACGATTGTGCCGCTGCGCAACGACATGCCTCAAGTAGAGAATCTGACGAGGGGAAAATTAATTACCATTATTTCTCTCAGCGTCACGCTGTATCCTGCACATAACAAAGTAGACAGACGAAATTTGAGAATCCATTGTTAAGACACTCGTTTCCGTTCCTAAATTTTCCTACTGTGGAACATAACGCCGCGCTTTGCCTTATTACCAGAGCGAGAAAATGAAAATATAAAATATTTAATTTCTCCGAGTTAGTATCGAACTCACAATATGTGCCTTTACAGTTGCACAAAGAAACCTCAAAAAACCAATAATAATTCTTACAAATTACATTCCTTACCTGAATATCTAAGAAGACGATTATATATATGAAATTTAAACCACCCCAACCCCCACCCCCATTTGGGGTGAATCCCCTAAATAATTACCCCGCGGTTGCGTAATAAATATTACTTAAAGGTTCCCACTTCGGAACTTTAATGTCTTTGTTACGATTGCATTTTCTTGATTAATGGCGGTAAGCATGAACTATATAAAATGTTAAACAGCTTTTGTTTTGATTTATTAAATTATATGTTTCACATACTTTTTAATAACTGACGCAAAAAAGAGGAGTTACAAGTTTGACCTGTATGTTTGTCTGTGCCACCGTAACTCCTGAATCAATCATTTTTTTTGCTATCGAAAGTCTAGCTTATCGCGGTGCTGAGCTACGTTTTATGAAAATTGGATTAGCAGTTGCAAGGATATAAGCTATAAATAAGGCAGTGATTTTTGGGTTGGCGATTTATAAAGTATTATTATTTTTAATTGTAACTGTAATATATATACATACTTGAGAGACTCAAGAGATATTAGATAATATATATGAAATAATAAATGGTTAGAAAAATCTTTTTTTTCATATTTCAACGTCACGTTCATATAAAGCTGAAATTTTTTTTTTTAATTTTCTTGAGAATTAAACCTCGAGTTCTGTCATTCAACACGGAATGTTTCAAATTCAGCGGAAACCGTAGAACGGTACTTCCGTTTTTATAATCCAAGCGGAATATCATAACACTACGCTCCCAAGTTGTATGAATCTAAAAAAAAAACATTCTCTTTAAAATATATATATTTAAGCATAATATTTTTACGTACACAAAAGTATTTCCGCCGCTACGATCGCGGCTCAAAATGCTAATAGCGTTATTTTTCCCGACCAATAAAGGGCCTACGTATAATTTTAAAATAATTAGGGGCCTTCGTTTCTCATTATTTGCGGATTACCCTTTTGCATCTTACCGTATATATTATGTATTTTTTACATAATAATAAATATATTAGACGGTGTTTGTTTACATGTGATGTTAAGTATATTTAGATTAAAATATAAACTCAATATCAAAGATCTCATAAAATATTTTCCTTTTTTTTTTCTTTTTTACCTTTTCTTAATATAAAGTTTTTTTACCTTCGCGCTGTATCCCGCATATGGTGAGTTAAGGTAAAGGAACCAGGGAACCTTGTGTTAAGGTCCGTTTCTTATTTACCGTCGTTTTCTTGTCATATGATGTGATGAATGGCGTAACTCAACGCTAAGCTTTGCTTCGTTATAAGAACGAGGAAATGGAATCAGATCAGCAACCGTTATATATATATATATATATATATATATATATATATATATATATATATATATATATATATATATATATATATATATATATATATATATATATATATATATATATATATATGTATATATATATATATATATATATATATATATATATATATATATATATATATATATATATATATGTCTATGTACCTATATTAAACGAAATATTATAAGCACATTCAAATTAAGTTACTAGCATGGACCCTCATTTGCGGTTCCATACAAAAACATCGCTCGAGGGCTGGGATTATAAAATTTACATAATCTTGTATCCTACTCGTAGCTGTAAAGCAACGTACACATATTCTGCAGTAACGTTTATGATATTTTTACATATAACTTGTAGTATTTAAAAGAAATTTTGTATTATTTTTAGGTTTCTGAAAAAAAAACTATCTATTTTATCAACTTCGCTCACTAAACAAGCTCTTGTAGGAAACGCCGCGCTTTCTTAAATATATACCAGGGAGAAAAAATGAAAATACTATATTACCCCGAGCAGGAAACGAACTACGACTTATCAAATTTTCAATAATTACAATTCTACTATTTCACTACGAAATTAGAAATGATTTCCCTCTTCCTGATCAATATTTGTACGTACCATATTTACATTGTGGCATCACGAACAAATGGAAATTCCAACATTTGGCTTAGTTCATTACGAAGATATTTTGATTTTACTATAAATGTATGATTTGATGTGGTATTTATGCAGTATGCGAGTAAGCTGGTAAATACATAAAGCAATATGGAATGTATTATTTGTATTTCCTTTATGGTAACAAGACAAAGCTCACTCGATCAAGGTAGGCAAAGGGAACTTGGGAACCCTAATGTTAAAACACTTCGTTACGTTCCCCACATTTAGCTGAATTTGAGGCATGGAGTGCTGATTGGCGGAGCTCAACACCGCGCTTTGCCTTGTAAACAGAGTAATGAAATGAATGAATTTGAAATTTAAATTGAAAATATTAATATTTCATTTCCTCGAGTGGGAATCGAAATCACACCTGTACCGTCTATATATATATATATATATATATATATATATATATATATATATATATATATATATATAATATATATATATATATATTATATATATATATATATATATATATATATATATATATATATATATATATATATATATATATATATATATATATATATATATATATATTATATATATATATATATATATATATATATATATATATATATATATATATATATATATATATATATATATATATATATATATATATATATATATATATATATATATATTATATATATATATATATATATATATATATATATATATATTATATATATATATATATATATATATATATATATATTTATATATATATATATATATATATTATATATATATATATATATATATATATAATATACATATACATATATACATATACATATACATATACATATACATATACATATACATATACATATACATATACATATATATATATATATATATATATATATATATATATATATATATATATATATATATATATATATATATATATATATATATATATATATATATATATATATATATATATATATATATATATATATATATATATATATATATATATATATATATATATATATATATATATATATATATATATATATATATATATATATATATATATATATATATATATATATATATATATATATATATATATATATATATATATATATATATATATATATATATATATATATATATATATATATATATAAACGGTACAGGTGTGATTTCGATTCCCACTCGAGGAAATGAAATATTTAATATTTTCAATTTAAATTTTAAATTCATTCATTTCATCGCTCTGTTTACAAGGCAAAGCGCGGTGTTGAGCTCCGCCAATCAGCACTCCATGCCTCAAATGTGGGGAACGTCACGAAGTGTTTTAACATTAGGGTTCCCAAGTTCCCTTTGCCTACCTTGATCGAGTGAGCTTTGTCTTGTTACCAGAAAGGAAATACAAATAATACATTCCATACTGCTTTATGTATTTACCAGCTTACTCGCATACTGCATAAATACCACATCAAATCATACATTGATAGTAAAATCGAAATATCTCCGTAATGAACTAAACCAAATGTTGGAATTTCCATTTGTTCGTGATGCCACAATGTAAATATTGATTCAAAAACGTTCAAATATTGATCAGGAAGAGGGAAATCATTTCTAATTTCGTAGTGAAATAATAGAATTGTAATTATTGAAAATTTGATAAGTCGCAGTTCGATTCCTGCTCGGGGAAATATAGTATTTTCATTTTTTCTCCCTGGTATATATTTAAGAAAGCGCGGCGTTTCCTACAAGAGCTTGTTTAGTGAGCGAAGTTAATAAAAAAGATAGTTTTTTTTTCAGAACCTTAAAAATAATACAAAATTTCTTTTAAATACTACAAGTTATATGTAAAAATATCATAAACGTTACTGCAGAATATGTGTACGTTGCTTTACAGCTACGAGTAGGATACAAGATTATGTAAATTTTATAATCCCAGCCCTCGAGCGATGTTTTTGTATGGAACCGCAAATGAGGGTCCATGCTAGTAACTTAATTTAAATGTGCTTATAATATTTCGTTTAATATAGGTACATAGACATATATATATATATATATATATATTATATATATATATATATATATATATATATATATATATATATATATATATATATATATATATATATATATATAGACATATATATATATATATATATATATATATATATATATATATATATATATTATATATATATATATATATATATAGACATATATATATATATATATATATATATATATATATATATATATATATATTATATATAAAACTTGGCAAGAGCGTGATGAAGTTACGTACGGCAGTACGACAAAGTTCCACGTTGGCGTTACACACAGCGCAAATAGAACTATGTCTCACTCGGCTACATACTCATCCAATTACACTTTAACAAGGTTGTAAATCTTTTGCCAAGTCAAAGGAAATGGAACCATACCGCTGTAAATTACTGCGATCATATCCGTATGAGTGTTAACTATTTAATGAGACAAAGTGCTACCTGGCTCGAGTTGTGGAGTGAGATGGTACTTTGTCATAGTATAGTGGTATGATTATTTTAGGTTAGATGAGGCTGTATATTAGTACAGTCCAGCCGCATAACTTTATAGACAGTAGGCAAATATTTAATTCTTCATACATTTTATATGAAATATAGCAATTATGACCGTTTGAATATGTTTAAAAGAACTAATAAATATATGATTGTGGCTCTTTTTCTATAATATGATGAAATAATGTTTTTGAATATGTTTATTCAATATTGAGTCTAAAGTAAAAGTTTTCAGTATTTATTTTTTTTTGTTTCACGCTGTATCCCGCATATAGAAGGGTACGCAGAGAGAAATTTGGACACCACGTTCCCATTACGACAATATCCTACTTTCCGCCATAATTTTGAGACATAGATCGTTGGTAGTGGGTCTGAACGCCGCGCATTGCCTTGTTACTAATGAAAATGATAAATAATTTATTTTCTCAACTGGGAATCGAATCCATAACTTGTCGCAGTTACAATCGCAAGCTCCTGCGAGGTGACCGGTCTCTAATACTACTATAGTCAAATTATTTAATCTTCTTCTTCTTAGCTTCACGCTGTATCCCGCACGAGGCAGGGTAGGCAGAGGGAACTCGGGAACCTAGTGTTAAGACACGTGTGTCAGTCAGTGGGGAACGGAAGTAGAACGGCACTTCCGTTCCCCACTTTCCGCTGAACTTGAGTCATTGCTTGTTGAGTGGCGGAACTCAACGCTGCGCTTGACCTTATTACCAGAACGAAGAAATGAAACATTAAATATTTAAATTGAAAATATTAAATGTCTCATTTCCTCGACCGGTGATCAAGCCCAGAACCTGTCGGTTACAGTCACACGCTTGTGTCGCTGCGCCACGACAGGCCTCTAATTAAAATAATTGTTTAATAATATTACTAATATGTTGTTGTTTTCTTTATAGAAATGTTCTATTTCTAAAGTATTGATTCAATTACTACTTAGAAGAGGCAGAAGAGGCACGAGCGTATTGAGCGGAGGACTGTAAGTACGATACATTGTGGTTCGATCCCAACTCGATTAAATTAAATTATATATTTAATATTTTCATTCCTTCGCTCTGGTAACAAGTCAAAGCGCTGCGTTAAGTTTCGCCACTCAAACACGTGGGGAACAAAACGGAGTGTCTTAATACTAGGTTCCCGAGTTCCCTCTGCCTACCCTACTACGTGCGGGTTACATCGTGAAGCTAAGTCAGTAAGTAAGTGTATATAAATAATAATATATAATGTATTTAATATAAACGATAAGAAAATTACATAAAAAAGAGTACAGAACAAGTATCTGTAGTGTAATAACTAATATACATATAAAAGAAAATCTTACCAACTTCTATTTTAAAAATCAAAATATTTCACTCCACAGTCACTTTTCTAGATATTTTTTATATATAAAAAAAAAAAAAGAACAAGAAGGGCTTTGACAGAATTCATATTTTCATATTAAACAACCTTTAATTAGCCGAAGCGTAGCGACGCGACGGTCTCTCGTTAGAATATAAAATTGTATAACGAATAAATACGTCCCTTTTAAATTGGCCTTGAGGGTAAGTTGTGGATATATATTTTTTTTGTTTACGCTGTATCCTTCATATAGCGAGGTTGTTGGGGGGAACCTGGGAACCTAGTTTAGGCACATTTCGTTCCCATTAATACACTTCCGCTGAGCTTTGTGACGTGAAACGTAAAACCCCGTTGCCGTAATATTTCTGATTGCGTTTCGCAGGTGCACGTAAAACTGTTATCACGGTGTTTATGGGTTCGATTCCAACTTTAGGGAATTAAATTCACATTTTTATTCCTTCGTTCTGGGAACAAGGCAAAACTTGGCCTTATCTCAAGAAATCCGTGTAGAGTACGAAGCGAGCTATTGCAGAGTGTTAGCATATTAGATCACAATACGTTCCCAGGTTTTCTCTGCGTACCGTGCTATATGCGGTAAACAGCGTGAAGTTTTTCATAGTGCTTCCCTACACCCCTACAAACATGTACATAACATGTCAACATGTCTTAAAAATTGGGCGGTTCCTTTCGCATATCATTCTGATGGCAGGAACAGATTAAACTTCAATAAAATAGTTACAGTATGAGACAAGGCACACATAAATTGAAGAGTACAAATCCAAATAATAAAAAAATAATACAAACAACACTACATACTTGTACAGATCTTTTTTTTTTATTAGCTTCACGCTGTATCCCGCACGAGGCAGGGTAGGCAGAACCCGGGAACCTAGTGTCAAGACACTCCGTTCCACTTCCGTTCCCCACTTTCCGCCGAATTTGAGGCATTGCGTGTTGAGTGGCGGAACTCTACGCCGCGCTTTGCCTTATTACCAGAGCGAAGAAACAAAATAATTAATATTTAAATTGTAAATATGAAATATTTCATTCCCTCAACTGGGGATCGAACCCAGAGAAAAAGTAAATTAAAAACACATTTACGTATAAATTGTCAGTTAATCAACACTACCCTGAGTCACCGTTCGTATGAAAGAACCTTCTATCAATCCTCCCCTATGTAAATCTTGGTACAGTACGATCATTATGGCACATTTTAAAATAACGACAAAATTGTCGTGCGACTAGAAAATCGTTCGGGAATTATTTCTTAATGGGAACACAGTTTGGTTACGCTAGGTTCCCAGGTTCCCGTCTACCCTAAAAAATAAATATAACACTGTCTTTCGACTAGAAAAACGTACATCTAGCGGGCATTATCAAGATATTGCGTACTGAGAGGTAAAATACAACGTTGCTCCTTGACTTAGTTGCCTTGCAACTAAAAGAAAGAAAAATTAAATATAGATTATTTTGAATAGTCACTTAGTTGCATTTAGTCAGTTCAAGTTTTGTTTATTTAGAATGTATTTATCTAAGATATACCAGGGCAAAGAAAATATTTAAAATACAAAAAATCACTCAAGCGGGATTCGAATCTACAAATACTTGCATTACAATGAAGTCAATAGTAATAATAACATCTATATTTTATAAAGAAAAAAAAAAAGAAACAAAACCTAATACCGCTTCTGGTCGTATCTAACATATATCAATGTAGGCAGATGGAACCTAGTGTTGAAGCCCTCCAATTCCAACAACCATTTTTAAAAAAAAAATCATATTTCAAAGCAGCGCTTAACGCCGCTTTGCTTTAAACAATAACACTATAAGAAAAAGAAGAGAATTATTTTAATCCACGTCACCTACAAAAAATTCAGTCCAAAAATCGACAAATCGCACATGCACAAACAAGCTTAACGTACATTTATCCAACGCCTCGGGCATGTCACAGAACTAAATTACAACCATTTGTATGCAGATGTCAGTCCCGTATTAACTCCGCCTTTGACTCGATGCAAATAACTCGTGAAAATTAACCCATCGATATGAAACAACCCTTTTGATGGTATCACGTCTGGCTGGAGATTTTGGGATTTTGGTAGAGTATAACTACTTGGTATTTAAATTAGCTTATTATGTAGCGCTGACTGATTTGAGATCTTATGTTATGTTAAGTTTTTGATTATGCTTGTATATATTTTTTTGGATGGGTAGATGGGGGAACCTGGGAACTTGGGAACCTATTGTTAAGACAAACTTTTTTCAAAAAACATTACAGTTTCCCATTTATGCCAAATTCTGGTGGTCATCAAAAAAAAAAAACGAAAAAGCGTGCCGCATTTTAGCTCGTTACCAGAGTGAGGAAATAAAAATGTTAAATATATAATATCCTCGACTGGAAATTGAATGCGTAACCTGTCGCGTTGACAGTCGCACGCTTGTATTAATTGCGCTACAATGATCTCATGTTCTTATCTTAGTTTGATAAGTCAAAACGCGGAGAAATGCATGTCAAAGTACTAATTTCATACTGCTTGTGGATGAGCGCGAATAATATTCTGAGGCCTGTCGTGGCACAGCGGCACAAGCGCGTGACTGTAACAGACATGTTGTGGGTTCGATCCTCACTCGAGTAAATGAAATATTTAGTATTTTTAATTTATACATTTAATGCTTATATTACTTCGCTCTAGTACAAAACAAAACGCGGCGTTAAGTTCCGCCAATCAACACGCAATGTCTCAAATTCAGCGAAAAGTGGGGAACGAAAGTGGAACGGAGTGTCTTAACATTGGGTTCCCTAGTTCCATCTGGTAACAGTGTGAAGCTGAGTGAGTGAATAAATAACATTCTACACTAACTACATTTATAAACGTGATTATAGCAAAGATAGTAATGATAGAGTAATACTCACTTTTCATATCCCTTTTTATGCTTAACAATATGTCTGTACTTACCTGAAAAAAGTAAAACGAATTAATCAACATTAGTTCATAGATCAAACAAAAATTTAATTTTTAATAATCATAATATTAAAGGCACAAAAATGTGACTACGAACGCGACTGGTTGTGGGGTCAATTCTCCTTTGAGAAGATGAAATATTGAACATTTTAACTTTCACAGATACGATGTTGAGGCCAAAGACAGTGTTGAGTTCCACCACTCAATAAACAACTCCTCATTTGAGTGTATTAACACTAGGTTCACAGGTTACCTCTGGCTACACTTATATATGCAGAAGAATAAAAAAAATAGCATAATATTATGATATAATTGAAATCAAATGATTGATGAATAAGAGCTCTTTCCTTTTAGTGCAATTCCGAAGCAACTTTGGACAAATTCGGAGAAATTATCTGCACTCTCCACTCTGGTATACAAACCACAGCTTTAAGTTTTTTTTTTTTTTTTTTTTTTTTTTTTCTCATCTTCACGCTGTATCCCGCACTAGCCAGGGTAGGCAGAGGGAACGGAAGTGAAACCTAGTGTTATGACACTCCGTTCCACTTCCGTTCCCCACTTTCCGCCGAATTTGAGGCATTGGGTGTTGAGTGGCGGAACTCAACGCCGCGCTTTGCCTTATTACCAGAGCGAAGAAATGAAACATTAAATATTTAAATTGAAAATATTAAATATTTCATTTCCTCGACTGGGGATCGAACCCAGAACCTGTCGGTTACAGTCCACTCTTGTGCCGCTGCGCCACGACAGCTTTAAGTAACGCTATCTAACACGCAAAATATAGAAACGGGGCGATTTTTTTTTGTTACTAAAACGAGCGAAGCGAATAAAGAAAATTAAATTGTAAATATCAAAATCGTACTGAAAATACAAATATATATATATATATATATATATATATATAATATATATATATATATATATATATATATATATACAAATATATATATATATAGCTATTTCTATACAGAACATGTACATTAATTTTGCATATTCTCTACTTGTTGTCTTTTAACACAGGCCATGACTCAATGTCGCTGGTATAATAAGAATATGTAAATATTATATGAAATTCCTAGCGTACAGAAACCTATTTATCATCAGGTGATAAATTAACTGAACGAAGGTCAGCGGAGTGATCGATCACATATTTTATTAACGTTTTAATATATTTATATATAATACCTTTTTTGTTTTAAGTGTAGATGGGCGGAGGGAACTTGGGAACCTAGTGTTCAATTTTGTTCCCCTACTCTCCATCGAATTTGAGGTTTTGCATTTAAAAGGTGCGGAAAACAAAACGTGATTTACTATGTTATCTTTGATATTCTTCCGTTATTCTTTTCATTCTCTATTTTATTTCCTCGACTAGGGATCGACCCCCAATCTTTTCAGCCACACGCTAGTGGCCCAGCGCCACGAAGGCCAAAGCAATAGATCAAATATTATATTATCGTTTTTAAATTTTTATAAATAATATCTTTACGATTTTATTCTCGATCTGGTAACAAGACAAATGCCGGCGTCGAGTTCCGCCACTACACAACGCGATTCTTCCAGAATTCAATGAAAAGTAAAGGAAAAAAGTGTTTAATGAGAAAGGAGTATCTAAACACAAGATTCCCGGATTCCCTCAGCCAAACAACAGGTGGTCAATGGTTCCCACTAAAGAGCCCATACAATAATACATAGTAAACTAACCAAGATAATTATCTTCGATATATCTAACTATAACTCGTAACACAAACGTTAGCTTCTCGGCAAATTAGGTGTCATTGCAAGTTGCAACCCCGCGGCGAGTCTACGCTAAATTATATACCTTATACATACATATATCCATAGAAATATCAGTCATACAATATAGATATGCAAAGTCTGGGTACAAATGTTGTTACAATTAAAGTTGACAAAATATTTTTATTATTTTCGGAATTTTGTCTTTTATATAAATTATGATTATGTGATATTTAAATGGAATGAGGTGAAAAAGACAACCGAATCGCTACGACTCCATAAAGTAAGTATGCCACCAAATAGATTTTTTTGAATACTTGATACGCTGTTGTAAAAGATGAAGAGGTGGGCTCAGCTAATCTTCGAAGCCAGTATCTAGGATACTGGAGAAAGGTCACGTGAAAAGCATGAGGACCAGCTAGGAGGGCTTGTATGAAGAGGTTGATGTGAGTGGAGGAGGCGAAAGAAGTATGCCGAAAACGTAGCGTCTATCGCTCCGTTCTCTCTAGATATTATTCATCCTCCTCCGATAGGGATATAGCGTGATACTTTTATTTTTTTTTTTTTTCATCTTCATGCTGTATCCTGCACGAGGCAGGGTAGGCAGAGGGAACCCGGGAACCTAGTGTAAAGACACTCCGTTCCACTTCCGTTCCCCACTTTCCGCCAAATTTGAGGTATTGCGTGTTGAGTGTCGGAACTCAACGCCGCCCTTATTACCAGAGCGAAGAAATGAAACATTACATATTTAAATTGAAAATATTAAATATTTCATTTCCTCGACTGGGGATCGAATCCAGAACCTGTCGGTTACAGTCACACTCTTGTGCCGCTGCGCCACGACAGGCCTCAAACTTTTATACGCTTGGTATTAGTCAAATATTTATGTCAGGCTATCGATAATAACAATGAAATTTTATGTATATGTGTTACTATGTATAGTTAATACGAAAGAGGCGATGTAAGCAGTACGAGAAACAATTTAAAGACACATTGTCCAAAAGCTAAAGATTTTTATCTCTGAAAACGGAAATAACTAATAGAAGCATGTGGAATGTTTTAACACCTATAAAAGACGCTCTGATCATTTCTTAGCTGATGATTTAAATTGAATAATGTTGTACAATCAAAACAACTACATTAGCGGTAAACAAAGAAAAGTTTCAAAAGTTCAAGTATATCAAGATATCATTCTTGAGAAGGTAATTAAGCTTTTTAATAATACCAATACCATATTCGTAAAGGATCGTAAAGCTTGGCTGAAGGCTAGCCATCATGTCCAGTCCTGATCTTAATTCAATTGATTATAAATGGTGGTGGTGGTGATGGTCCCTAAGATAATCCATACATACATTGAAAAATTTTGCCATAGAAAGAGTGAATACTACTATTGATAACTGGCCTCGACGTTAAAAGGTCTGTTTCTGCTACCTATAAAAAGATTTGAGACTTTGAGTGTTGAGTGGTGGAACTCAACGCCGCACTTTGGCTAGTTACCAGAGTTCTGTTTTACCTTTTGAGGTATAGAACACTGAAATTGGTCCTGACAGACGAATGGACCGGCAACAAAGAAATCTCATAAGGGTACCGTTTATATCCTTTAGAGAACGGAACCTTAAAACTCTAACGGAACCCTACTCTACTCACTCTACTCAGCTACACGCTGTATCCCGCACGAGGCAGGGTAGGCAGAGGGAACCCGGGAACCTAGTGTAAAGACACTCCGTTCCACTTCCGTTCCCCACTTTCCGCCGAATTCGAGGCATTGCGTGTTGAGTGGCGGAACTCAACGCCGCGCTTTGCCTTATTACCAGAGCGAAGAAATGAAAACATTTAAATTGAAAATATCAAATATTTCATTTCCTCGACTGGGGATCGAACCCAGAACCTGTCGGTTAGAGTCACACTCTTGTGCCGCTGCACCACGACAGGCCTCAAACTCTAACGGAACCCTAAAAACAAAAAAAAAGAACCCATTTTGCAATTAGTTATAACACCATAACGTACTGCGCGAAACATATACAATTAACGTCTAAGCCGCGGGCGATGCGCGTTGAGTTACTTGCGAAAATGTTGAACGTAAAAGTTTAGTTTATTAGCGCTTGGGTGGAAATTTTCAGTGCTGGCTCATACTTGCAGTCTATGAAGTACAAAGTTTCCATTCTGTATACTAGATAGTTTACAGTTCTGATTAATTATTTAGGGGAAATGGAATTTGGTACTTATATTAAAATTAGAGATCGATTCATTATATCTTACTAAACTTAAATTTAAAAAGCGTATAAAAATTTTGAACGAAGCAGGATTTGAACCCGCGCCTCTGGAATACCGTTCCAGCGCTCTGACCAACTAAGCCATTCGTTCTCACCGAGCTCCGTCGATTGATTATATCTTTTCTTTTTTTATATTCACACTGTATCTCACGTGGCAGGAGGAACTTGGGAACCTAGTGTAAAAACACTGTTCCGTTCCTCTCCTTTCCGCTAAATTTAACGCGTTTCATATTAATGGCGGAACTCAATGCCGCGCTTAATTAACCTTGTTATCAAAAATGAAAACATTATTTCATATTTAATTTCCTCGAGTGGGGATCGAACCCACAAACTGTCGGGTTTAATGGCTCACTCTCATACTTGTCATGACAAGTAGTTCGTTCCATTAATCAACGCGCAATGTTTAAAAAATTGGACGGAAATGGGGAATAAAGTTTCGAATAAGAGCCGAAATTAAAAGCTTAAAACCTGTCAAAAAAATTATATATATATATATATATATATATATATATATATATATATATATATATATATATATTATATATATATATATATATATATATATATATATTATATATATATATATATATATATATATATATATATATATATATATATATATATATATATATAATATATATATATATATATATATATATATATATATATATATATATATATATATGTATATATATATATATATATATATATATATATATATATATATATATATATATATATATATACATATATATATATATATATATATATATATATATATATAATATATATATATATATATACATATATATATATATATATATATATATATATATATATATATATATATATATATATATATTATATATGTACATACATATATGTATATGTATATGTATATGTATATGTATATGTATATGTATATGTATATGTATATGTATATGTATATGTATATGTATATGTATATGTATATGTATATGTATATGTAATGTATATGTTATGTATATGTATATGTATATGTATATGTATATGTATATGTATAAGTATATGTGTATGTGTATGTATATGTATACGTATACGTATACGTATACGTATACAGTCACACTCGCCACTGCGCCACAACAGACGTCAACGTCTCATTAAGTAAACTAGGAAATGAAAATTTATGAACTCCTTCGGGAAACGAATCCACAACTGTCAGGGCGACAGACACCGTCTACGCCACAAAGGTTCTGAATCTGGAAACATGACATAAAAAATCCACACAAAATATAAATATTCATATTTCAGCCAGAACAAAACACACGCCGGAATATTCTAAGAAAATTGTAAGTAAAAAATTCACGAGGTTGTACACAGCGTTAAATAATACTAGTTACATTTTACGGAATTCCTTCACATACACGGTAAATAATGCATCCAGGAGGAAACACGCTCCGAGAGCCACGGCATGAATTTTTACTGTTATTTTTTTCAATGTAACATTGTCATTGGTGTTTTCTATAGGAAAAAAAAATATCAAAAGTGTAACATATTTTTGAGAAAATACCGCTTTTGAGCAATATTGTTGTTTTGCGAGTTTATTTTGATTCATCATATCACAGGTGAGGGTTGCGGGTTCACATGTTCACGCTTTATCCCGCACATGTCAGGATAGGTAGAAAAAACTTGGGAATCTAATGTTAAGATATTCCGTTCCATTCTCCAGTTTCCGTTGAATTAGAGGCCTTGCGTGTTAAGTGGTGTAACTTAACGCCGCGATTTGTTATTAGATATAATAGAAATATAAATAATTTTCGATTAAAGTCTCACCCCCACGTTCAAACAACAAGCAGTTATTAATATATGCGACCCGCACGCGGTTTCGCCCGCTTGATCCACGTAATTTACTAAGTAAAGTAAAGTTTCGTTTTATAATGTCAGCGGCAACCGTTACTTATATCAAATTTGTCAAACATTTTTTTATATAAACAGATTGAAATGTAACAAAATATAAAATATATGATTAAAAATTAACAAAGCGTGGTGTTAAGTTACGTCACTTAACACACCTACGACTATCGTATTTACGTCCAAACGTTTTAACTAAACAAAATAATTTATAAAAAATCTGTATACAAAACTGGAGCGCAGTCGAATTTGAACCTGACCTTATTGGATATCTTCCAAGTTCTCTGGCCAAATAAGCTACGGTCACATTTAACAACATCCAAATAAATATACTCTACAATTACTGTACTATATAGCTTTTATAGGCGATATTTAAAAAGCTTTGCTACTAAAGAGATGCTAATATATTAAAAAAAACATGGACTTAGTATAATAATTTTAAAAAATTGTAATTTTTTTTCGGCAATTAAAGAGAAATTTGCTACTTAACACTCTAACGCCTTTCTTAATTTGAGTTGAGACATCTTGGCTTGATTTAACGCCGCGCGAAATTTTAACTTTTTATTCTATTCGAACTAGCGATAAAAATATCTTTTATTTAATCCTGCACATGGTAGGATAAGTAGAGGAAACCTAGGAACCTAATATTAAGACAATCCGCTCACATAAAGACACTTTCGTACCATTGCGTGTTGAGTAACTTAACGCCGCGCCCGTTACCAGAGCGACGAAATTTATTTTCTACAAATTAAGAATGATACGTCATCGAGTATTACTCCATTATGGAGTAGTGGCTGTGGCGTTTACACGCTTGGGGAACAGAAGTGGAACGGAGTGTCCTAACACTAGGTTCCCAAGTTCCCTCTGCCTACCCTGCCATGTGCGGGATACAGCGTGAAGCTGGGCTGTTGCGTTTACACGATTGTGTTTCAACAACAGGTCCCTACGATAAATATATTTTTCAAGTATAATAGATATTTTAACCATTGGGCAAGAAACGTGGTTAACTTAAAAGAACTGAACTATTTTTATGAGGTCGTTTTGATCTCATAACAGGGCTAATAGACAAAGGGAAGTATCTAATCGGGCGTGATCAAGCCTTTTAAAGTTCGGAATGTTTCTTTTCCGCTGGACCGGAAGGGAAGGATGATATTATGAATTTTATTTAATGCTTGTATAGATAGCTATAGTAGTAATTTTATTAAATATAAGCGATTTTTATATAAAATTGATATTTCTTGTAAAAGTGGTCAGAGGGAACTTGGGAACCTAGTGTTCCCAAGTTCTCTAAGTTCCCATTAAAACACTTTCGTTTACTAGTTTATGCTAAATTCATATGAGACAAAAAACATTTAAAATAAAGTAGTGGTGACAAGCTTGTTACTGTAAACAAGACGGGTTCGATTCCGCTGAGAAATTATATATTGAATATTTTCATTTTCACTTCAATAAAAATACAAAGCGCGACGTTAAGTTCCGCCACACAACACACAATGTCTCCATATCGGACGGAAAATGGAGAGTAGAGTGACTTAACACTAGGTTCATTCTGCCTACCCAACCTACACTGCAGTTACAGCGAATAAATAAAAAAAGTAGTTAGTTACTGTACAACCAAGTACAAACACTTTTCATTAATCTCATAGTAATATAAGCTTTTTTTTTTTGCTTCACACTGTATCAAGCAAGTGGCAGTGTAGCCAGAGGGAACTTGGGAATCTAATTTTAAGACACACTTAAAAAAAAACCTGTGAGGCCTGTCGTGGCACAGCGGCACAAAAGTGTTACTGTAACCGACAGGTTCTGGGTTCGATCCCAGTCGAGGAAATGAAATATTTAATATTTTCAATTTAAATATTTAATTTTCCATTTCTTCGCTCTGGTAATTAGGCAATGCGCGACGGTGAATTCCGCCAATCAACACGCAATGCCTCAAATTCGGCAGAAAGTGGGGAACGGAAGTGGAACGGAGTGTCTTAACACTAGGTTCCCGGGTTCCCTCTGCCTACCCTGCCTCGTGCGGGATACAGCGTGAAGCTATAAAAAAAAAACAACTAAATAAAAAAACACATCCTGTTTCACAAACACGAAAGTATTCACTCTTGTTACTTACTCTTAAATAGCCATTTTAAAAATGCACATTGCAAAGTGAATATTTAAACGGAACTGCAAGATGAAATTGTAGTGAACACCGGCAAAAGAAATATTTAAGTATCGCCGCATTGGTGATGTAGCCGGAGAACACTTAGGAACGTTTGCAGACGATTTTAATTTTAAAATATTATTTTATGTCTGCAATCTTTGTGTAAGCTCCCGTGTGCTTTTCATTGGAATTTTCTATACTTTTAATAAAAAATATATCTATATTTATAATGTATGTACATTGAGGATATAATAGAAGTGTAAAAGGGCCCAAAAGAGTGATTCGTAAAATGTTTGTCCGTTTGTCTGTGTTTGTTTGTACGCGCTTATCTCAAAAACGTCTATCCAGATTAAATGCATTTTCATTATTTCATGTGAAAACCTACACTTAACATTAAGTTAGCTTGTTTTATTTTAATCGGTAAAAGGTCGAATATTTAATATTTTCAATTGAAATATTTAATGTTTCATTTCTTCACTCTGGTAATAAGGCAAAGCGCGGCGTTGAGTTCCGCCACCCAACACGCAATGCCTCAAATCCGGCGGAAAGTGGGGAACGAAAGTGGTACGGAGTGTCTTTACACTGGGTTCCCGGGTTCCCTCTTCCTACCCTGCCTCGTGCGGGATACAGCGTGAAGCTGAGTTAAAAGGTCGACATAATTGTTACTGTATGTTTATTAATTTAGCTGAAATTTCAAGTTTTATTGTAAAGATATTGTCTTAAGGCGATAATTTCATTGCAAAAAGAAAGTAGCTGATATAAGTAAATAAAATAGCGTATTTCAAACGGGCGAGGGCGGGAGGTCGCCAGTATCCGTCAAACTTCCTTTCGCTTTAATATCTCTCAGTCTTCCTTAATAATGTGTGTCTGCATGTGTGTTTTTTTCTTTTTATCTCCGCGTCGTATCCCCAACTTAACAGAGTTGGCAGTGGGAACCTGGGAACCTAGTATAGAGACACTCCATTCCAATTGAGCCACTTCCAAGCCCACCATCCACCGGATTCAGCTATGACAGAACTCAACGTCGTGATATATACTTACTTTATATATATATGTATGTAAATATTTGCACCTAATTCTCATTTTGACAATATTTTATCATACATGAAAATATTAAGTCAAAAATGCTCACTTTTATATAAATTTCTGCCCGTCCATAGTGCCTTTTCGTGAGCAAAATTTAAATTTTGCAAAGCGTAAAATATAAAATCTTCATTGAAACTATCACCCTACCGCAGGGAGATCCCTTAATATGGACCGAGGGCGTTCGTTAAGCTGCATTGTGTTTGAGTTTGCAACGTTGCTGTGTACATACATACACATACAGGGTGTGATCCAATGTTAAATATATTTTAATTGTACCGTATATATATAATACTCAACTTAGCTTCCCGCAAATGACAGGGTAAAGAGGCAGAGGGAACTTTGGGATCTAGTGTTAAGACACTCCATTCCGTTTCCCACTTTCCGCCGAATTAAAGTGCGTGTTGAGTAGCGAAACTCAACGTCGCGCTGTTGAGTGGTGAAACTCAACGTCGCGCTTGACCTTGGCACTAGAGGGAAAAAAGGAGAATATTAAATATTAAAATAGAATACATTAAATATTTCACTTTCGCGAGGAGGGATCGAACCCACAACCTCTAGCGTTTACAGTCACACAGTCGACGCCACGACAAGCCGCAATATGATGTTCATTCATTCAATAAAAAGATTTTAAATTTTCACTAATATTACACATTTTAAATAAACTTATTTAACCAGATTTTTTTTATGGAAAAGACAAGGCAAACGAGCGTACGGGTCACCTGATGGTGAGTGATCACCGTCGCCCACGGCCCCGTGTAACACCAGGGGGGCTACAGGTATGTTGCTGGCCGTAGAGGTGGAGATAGATGCACTTATTAAAGTTACCAATTATCGACCAGGAAATACTTCCGCGGGTGGGCCGTTCCAGAAACGGGTGGCGCGTGAAAGGAAATTTGTACGAAACCGCACAGTAGTGGAGTGCCACGTGTCCAGATGATGTTTAGATTACTAATAAATAAAATTATATTCATAAAACTTGGAACCCGACGTTCCTAACACTCTGCAGTCCGTGACCACGGTTAGAGTCTCTCTATACGTGGTTAATCCAGTTAAAACACTTTTATTTACAATAGGCTATTACATTTTTCTGCAAAAGTGTTTTAGAAACGATAAAAAAATGAGATGATAATGATGAGAAATGTGTATCGTATTCTCCGGCCGGACGCTACCATCATCTCAGAAGGCAGCTCTATTTCGAAAAGGCAAAAAACTCAATTGCTTCTAGAAAATATAATTAATAATAGTAATGAGGCAGAGCCCGCCTTTTAATTAATAAATTTTAATGCCACTAAACATAATTAACTCATTAATTTAATAGAAAGTGGGTAACGGAAGTGCCGTAATGGGAACTGAGTGTCTCGACACTATGTTCCTGTTCCCTGCTATAGAAGCTAAAAGAAAACTCGTATTGACATTACACCATATTTAATTAAGTTACGAGTACATAACTTAACGTATTTAGAGTACCAACTCTAGACTTACACGATTCCTTAAGACATAATTCACTTTTAACATATACTTAACCTGCATTAAATAATTCAAAAGGTCTTTTTATATAAAAAGTAAAACCATAAAAAATATTCAACTCATTTTATTTACTTAATCGTAATAACTGCTTTTCCAACATTTTAACTTGTGAATTTAATTTCATTACATTAAAAACGTATGCTTAGAAATGTTCTTTCGCATCGTATGTGAAGTATTTTAAGGTTCCCCACCCTAAGGGTACAACGGGAACCTTATTATAAACTTAGCTGTTCGTCCGTCCATCCGTATCTCATAAACAGTGACATTTAGCCTGTTGAATTTTTACAGACATTTTTCTATGATCTCTATAACTGAAAAATTAACTAAATAAACACTTTGAGGCCTGTCCTGGCGAAGGGGCACAAGACTGTGACTGTAAACGACAAGTAAGGTTCGATTTCCACTAGAAGAAGTGAAATATTTTATACTTTCAAATTAAATATTTAATGCAAACAAGGCAAAGCGCGGCGTTGAGCTCCGCTATTCAACGCGCGATCCCTCAAATTCGGTGTAAAGTGAAGAAAAGAACGGAGTGTTTTAAAACTAGGTAACTAACTTTCCTCTACCTATCCTGCCATGTGCGGGATACAGCGTGAAGCTGAAAACAAATACTTAATTACTTGTTTTCATACAACAAACGTTATTTTTATTATTATTGTAGATAAAACTCAATTCAACATTTTTTTCAGTTACTTACTGTATCCTGCATAACACGGTAAGAAATAACCTCATGATTGATAGGAACTTAGGAACATGGTTGATTCCGTATCCTGATCGCAAAGGCAAAAGACAAGGCAAACGCTCGTTCTTTATTTCTACCTTGTCTTTTCCATAAAAAAAAATCTCTACCGAATTTGAGACATTGCATGGTGAATGGCCGATCGCAACATCTAGCGCTTTGCTTGCAGAGCGAGGAAATGAAGCGAGGAAATATTAGGATCTATTTAGAAAACTTATAAAAATATTGAGCACAGCGGGATTTGAATTAAATTAGAATTTTTGTATTATATGTTTTCTTAAAGAGTAATTTTCTTTTCTAAGTATGGATTAACACTTTAAAATTAGTAAAAATGAAAATATAAAATTTAATTTCTTCAAGTGACATCAAACACCAGCAGCCGACAAGCCACAACATCACATCTGTGAACACATATACAGTTAACGATAACGTGAATTATCAACAGCACCGATCCGTCTGGGGAAAATCTACCGTCACCAAACTCAATACCTATTGATGTACGTGTTTCGAGGGTCGTGGCGACGTGATTACATACATATAGGTACAGATAGGCAAGTGCATAGATGAAATGTAGAGCTTAAATGAGAATATTATCTAAATTTAATTTTAGTAGTCTCATTAATAATGATAAGTAGCACAGGTGTGCCACTACACTGTACACGCGACGGGTTATAGATTCGATTCTTACACAATCATTGTTTCGCCCTGGTAACAAGGTAGAGAGCGGCGTTGAGTTCCGTAATTCATCACGCAATGCCTCAGCGGAAAGTGAGGAAAATAACATAGTGTCTTTACATAAGGTTCCCAAGTTCCCTCTGCTTACCCTTTCATGTGCGGGATACAGCGTGAAGAGAACAAAAAAATTACGCTGTAATAATATCATCAACATTAATTTAATTTCACCCTTTTATTATTTACAATGTACTTAACGAAAATTAAAAAAGATCAAACCCAAACAAACGGCAATTGAAATAAACTACTTCACATTCAAATTCACACTTTTCACATCTCTTGAACAATGAACACTTGCAAATTTCAATTTACAATATATAATTATATATTGGGGGTGGTATAATTATACTACCCTCAAGGTTCCCACCCTTGGGCGAACAGACAGATGCACAGAAATGAAATTGCATTCGCTCCTCTGGGGACGACCGGACGTGTTGTTTAAGATGTAGACTCTGTTCACTTGGTGAATATTTAAAACTTTGATTAAAATGTTACATTTGTGTATTTAGAGTCGATGGTTTTTTTGCTAATGCAATCTGTTAATAATATGCGACTTTGATTCAACATTCAATGTCTCGAAAATTGGAAACCTCGCTTATATTATCAGGGATAGAAAATTTTAATTTTGGATTCACGCTGTATCCCTTACATAGCTGGGAAGGCGAAGGAAAACGAGGTTCCCAGGTTGAGAATCTCGTTTTTCAATACTCCGTTCATTATAAGACAGTTGCGTTCCCTAATAATAATAATAATAATAATAATAACCTTTATTAACAATCCTTATTTCTTAATTACATGTATTCTTTTGATACTTAAATATTTAATAATAAGTGTTATATTAGTAACGTGAAGTGAGTTATAATTTTCTTTATTAGACACCGGTTTCTTGTTTGTCTTGCTGATCAGAATAGGCCTCCCTAAGTACTCTCCGTAAAGCTCTATCCCTTGCTTTCCTCATCCAAGTCATTCCTGCTAACTTTCTGATACTGCCTCCCATCTTCGATATTGTCTACCTTTATTTCTCTTTTTATATCTGGGACACCACTCTGTCACTTCTTTGGTCCATTTGTCAGTTTTGCTTCTCATTATGTGACCTGCCCATTTCCATTTTAATTGCCTTATTCGGTATTTTATGTCTATAATATTTGTACGTTTTCTTATTGTTGTAAGCCTGATTTTGTCTTTTAGTGTTATGTTTAGTATACTCCTTTCCATTCTGTGTTGACAGGTTTTAAGTGCTTCAATATTTTTGTTTGTACAACTCCAAGTCTGACAACCATACGTCATGCTGGGTAGAATACACGTGTTGAATATTTTTGCTTTTTCTTTAATTGGTATATTCAGGTTTTTCATAATATCATTCAAAGCCCAATATTTTCTCCAATCTATGGCTATTCTGTTTTTAATTTCCTTAGTAGTAAGGTCAAAAGGAGATATTATTTGGCCTAGATATGTGTATTCTTCTACATATTCCAATTCAGTAGCGTTTTGAAGTTTAATTGGAAGCTTAATAGAGTTAGTCATCAACTTTGTTTTCGCCATATTAATTGACAAACCAACCTACTCACTTTGGTATACTAGTTGATCTATCATGATCTGTAGGATTCCTGGGTCTTCGCTTATTAGTATAAGGTCGTCGGCGAATCTAAGATGGTTCAGTAGTACCCCATTAATATTAATACTGTATTTCTTACAATCAAGCTGTCTAAATACGAGTTCTAATGTTGCTAAAAAGGGTTTAGGTGATAGAGGGTCACCCTGTCTGACTCTTTTTCTAATAGGGAAGTAATCGCCTACTTTTTCAGTACGTATGTTTGCTTTCATGTTTACGTAAACATTCTTGATTATACGAATGTATTTATTATGCACTCCTTGTGCGCTCAGGGCTTCTCATATGTTTGTATGGTTTAGCGAGTCAAATGCTTTGTTATAGTCTATGTAGGCTAAGTGGTAGATTTTCCCGTATTCATTGCATTTCTGAATTAGTTATTTAATAGTATGGATATGATCAATTGTTGAAAAACCACTTCTAAACCCTGCCTGTTCTCTAGGTTGATTTTCGTCTAAGATTTTCGTGAGCCGCTCTAATAGTATCTTAGAAAAGATTTTATAAATATTGGACATTAGTGAGATAGGTCTGTTGTTGGATATGTTATCAAGTTTCCCTTTTTTGTGTAGTAAGAATATAGTAGACGTGGCCCATTGAAACGGTATATATTCTGTGGCTAAAATGTCGTTAAATAGGTCTGTGAATGTGCCCAAAATAGTTTCTGATGTTCCGATCAAAAGTTCATTAGAAATATTATCTTCACTCGGTGCTTTCCCTCTCTTTTGAGATGTTATTGCTTTTAGAACTTCATCTTTTAGTATATCGGGAATCGGTTCTTCGACAACTTTTGGTAATTTATAGTTGGTATTATTTGTTTGTCATTGTATAGTGCACGATAGAAATCAGTCGCTGCTTTCAGTATGTCATTCTTTTTAAACAACGTTTCTTAGTTTTTTAGTTAACCTGTGATCGGTATTGTAGTTAAATCTGTTGATAATTTCAAAATTTAGGAACAGCCTTGGTTTATTCGTAGTTATGAAATCTATCTCGTTTCTTACAAGGCCGTTAGGAGATTCCCATGTCCATTTGTTTTTAGGTTTTCTTTTGTAAAAACTATTCATGATATGTAAGTTGTTTTCTAGAGCGTAGTTACTAATCTTTTCCCGTTATCATTTCTTTTACCGCATGTATAAGGTCCAAGTATTGTGACTTCATTTTTTTCTCGTTCACCAATTTGGCTGTTAAAATCTCCCATCACAATAACGATGTTGTATAAAGTTTCCATTGTTTGACTTAGACATGTGTAAATTTATCTTTAACTTCATTCCTTGCTATCTCAGTGGGTGCATATACTTGTACTACGGAAGTCGGGGTTTTGTGACCTGGTAGTGCAATGTGTAATATGGCTATTCTATCTGACACTCCCTGAAATCCTATTATATTATTTTTTAAATATTTTTTGACTAAGAACCCTACGCCGTATAGCCCTGGTATTTCATTTTTATAATATAAAATGTAGTCTTCGTGTTCTTCGATAGCTTCTGTTGATCTTCGTACATCACTTATGCCAAGGATATCCCAATTAATATGCATTAATGCCTCTTCTAGCTCGATTAAATATTCCTGTGTTTTTTAACGATCTTGTATTAAGTGTTGCTATGTATAATCTATTTTTTGAGATTGTAGTTGTTTCGATGAGTACTTGGGGGGTGAGGTCGGAAACCCCGCGGTGACCAACCTACCAACCGTTCCCTACTTTCCCCCAAATTGTGAAAATATTTCATTTTCTTACGAGGGAATCAAATTCACAACCTGTCGGATTTACAAGCCCAATTAATAGGAAACAAAGTGAAAATTAAGAAAAAATATCATTTATATTTTTGCCATAATACTCCATATATATGTAGACCATAATTTAAACATACAATCAAACCAACAATCATAAATTTCCGACTGAGAAATGAAAGACAATATATTACTAGGACATCCCATGCTACTCTCAATTTAAACGGAAATAAAACGGAATAATTAATCACTGACCTCTCTCCGTCCTTAAAGAAGTATCACCAGACATATTACACCCATTCAATTAATTTACTTGTAAACCAAAACGGACGCATGAGCTTTAATAAGCCGCGTTGATGAATTTTAATACAATATTTCATTACCCCTGTCCCAACTAAATACCCTGGCTTTGGTTTCATAAAACAATACAGATTACTTACTTCGCTGTAATAAATCTAATATCTAACCACCTGAGCGGACTCTCCAGAAACTCCAGCATTCCAATATAGATCTTATGACATAGCAGAAAGAGCAATTTTGCTGTAAAATATATAGGTAAGAATAAACGAATTAGCGTTCAAAGCATATACATTGCTAATTTATATATAACGTTTGAATTTTAATCATATTTTTGGGGGATAGAGTTGAAAATTGCATGTGAAGTGTTTCATCTTGTTAATAATATTGAGAAATAGACGTTACTGGTGCGCTCGAAGGACCAATTTCGTTTGATCTAGTGTTTTATGTTTACTGACGTCTAGCCCGGGCCGAGCTGGTATCCTGGGCAACCGACGCACCCCTCAGGGGGTTAGTTACCCCCATCCTATAGCTGCACTTGCACAAATATATTGCTATACCACTAGCCTTTATTTCTATGGTATAAGGCATGGGGTTGTAGATGTTCCATTAATTGTTTTGACCGTCAATATTGAGTTTTGATTGGTATGACATTTTAGTTAAAATCTGTGGTTTTTTAAAAAGAATTATGTTTTGAATTTTGTGAGAGTAATGAAGCGGTTATATCATTTAATCTCAGTACGAATTCCATTTCGATGATTGGAACATAATGATGTTTTGACGTTCTTTGTGCTGTTCATCAGTTACAGGAACGATGTCTGCGTAATATATTTATTGAATTGAACAACTTTTTTTTTCGATTTTGGTAACAATTGTATGGAATATTTGTGGAGACATTGTCTCGGTTTAATTTTCTATACCAACAATATGTTTGTGTTATGTTAAATCCACACTTTCAACGATTTATTATATGAAAAATACGAATTTACTGTTGAGATTTGTCATTTCCTATTTTCCCATACCTGATTGGGTTAAATTCAGTATGACATTTTTTATTTATTAAAAATCAATGTAAAAGTCAAGTAAAAATCTTTTAAAAACTTGACTACAACAATTTCGGACAACGCCAATTACGCTCATACAATTATAGCTTTGACAAATTTTAAATAAAATGAGAATCGAAGTGAATTTCATTCGAGAAAATTAATTTGTACTTTTGACTAATATTATGGTTATCGTGGGTTCAAATTCTAATAGGGGAGTAATTTCCGAGATATCAGTCGAATCCGAGGTATCTGAACTTTTCCGACTTAACGGCTGGTTCAGTATCTAAAAGGATAGTGCTTCGGTCTCCCTCAAGCCATGTACTCGGTCTTCGACACATTTAGTTTAAGACGGCTGTTGTCAAGCGCACTATTCCCGAGGTGAACTTTACGCTCTAGCTTCAGCTGGTTCTCTTCAATGAGTGCTGTGTCATCGGCATACATCATCAGCCACGGAGGCTGGTCTTGGTTGTGAGCCGAGCCATTATCTAGCACTACACTGAATAAGAATGGGCTAAGAGCTGATCCCTGGTGAACCCCTACGGTATACTCTCTGATAATCTCAATATAGTCCTCAGGGATCCCTTTCAAATGCAATGCCCACCAGATACACTGACGAGGCACATAGTCAAAGGCCTTATATAGATCTAAAAAGGCAGAGCTCAGCTGCAGAGCTCTTTATGCTATTTATGCCTCCATCCTGGCTGAATTCCACATTGAGACTTAGATACAGTACACTGTCGGCAGAGCCTGATCAATATAGATCATGCGCTCGAAGAACTTCATGATGTTACAGAGATAGTTAAAAAGGTCAGTAAGTATGAGCACACCAAGAAAGCCCAACGATCGACTTTGATCGGAATTTAATCAGGCCCCACTGCTTTTCGATTCTTCATGCGTCGAAGGCGATTCCGTGTTTCGTCAAAGGTTATTGAGGCAACAAGTCCAAGGTTAGGCGGTGGGTCGTGATAAAGGCTGCACGAATGCTGAGTGTTCAGTAGCTTCTCCATCTCTCCTTCACAGAAGCGTGATTACAGAGCAACGTGCCCTGGAAATATTTGACGCAACATCGAACTAATATAAAATATATAATATTTTGTATAATTTCGATGTTTGTAAATAAAAAATTATTTACCTAATAAAAATAATACGACATAAATCCTGACACATAATTATTAAACGACAAACGCCACGTGCAAATAAGCCGTGCAATATTTAAAAATAGACTCAACCTTAGTTGCACATAATATTTTAGGTCAATAGGCGACCAAAACTACTCAAAGTATTACATAAAAATAAACTCTACAGCATTATACTTAAGATTTAAAGTTACATTGACACACAAAACGCGGCAGAGGCCTCGTTATACTTAAAAACCACTGAGGGCCCAAGAACTCTTCACAACTGGCAATATTTCGCACTTTTAAAGCTCCAAAAAATTATTTTCTCATTTAAAAACCGTTTATCCTTTACTAATTGTAAACATGTTTCTTTATTCATATTTATAAGGTGTTAGTCCATAATAATTTTAAAAACATAAATATGTTTGTAACAAGCGTATAAGATTATCGACGTAACTAGATGAGAACGTATGGCTTAGTAGGTCAGAGCGCTGGGACGGTTTTCAAGAGGCGCAGGTTTAAATCTTGCTAAGTGCAATTTTCTTTACGTTTTTAATATGACTATATTTCTTTTTGTAAAGTGAAAATTATTTTACTGCACATTCTTCACTCTGGTAACAAGGCAAGGCACGGCGTTGAGTTCCACCACTCAACCCAAAACGCCTTAAATTCGGCAGATAGACTGTATTTCGTTCCGTTCCCTACTTTCTTTCCCTTTTTTCTTAACATCGGGTTCCCGAGAACTTTTCGCCTTCCTTTCTATTTGCTGAATACAATGGTGAAAAAAATGAACATTTATAAAGTAGCGTATTCGCTTGTTATTCATAAGCAGAAGAGGCGTAAAAATGTAGAGACGAGGGCGATAACGCACGTGTTACACATAAAGTACGTAAGAGCCCGGTATTATATTATATTTTTATCACTCTGACATACGCAAACAAACACGGACTGCGAACGAGAGATACCTATATGAAAGTGAAGGTCGCAGATACGATTTTTGTTTATGATGAAATAATAATATAGTTTTATTTAGTGATATATATATATAAATATATATATATACTATATATATATATATATATATATATATATATATATATATATATATATATATATATATAATATAATATATATATAATATATATATATATATATATATATATATATATATATATATATAATATATATATATATATATATATATATATATATATATATATATAGTATATATATATATATATATATATATATATAATATATATATATATATATATATATATATATATATATATATATATATATATGTATATATATATATATATATATATATATATAATATATATATATATATATATATATATATATATATATATATAGATATATATATATATTGATATATATATGTTTTTACTAAAAAAGTATACAACAGAGAATTATACTCAGCTTCACGCTGTATCCCGCACGTGGCACGGTAGGCATAGGGAAGTTGGGAACCTAGGGTTAAGACAGTCTGTTCAACTTCCGTTCCCCATTTTCCGCCAAACTTCAGACTTTGGGTGTTGAGTGGCGGAACTCAACGCCGCGTTTTGCCAAATACCAAAGCGAAGAAATGAAATTTGATATTGAAAATATTAAATATTCAATTCCTCGACTGGGGGTCGATCCCACAACCTGTCGGTCATACGCTCGTGCCGCTGCACCACGACAGGCCACGACAAAGAATTATTTGGAAACAAATATATTTATTTAAAAATAAATAAAAAAGCTTTTATAAATATTTTAAAAATGTATAAAAAATGTATTTTTGAAACGCACAATAATTATTAAAACTATCTTTAAATACATGAAACATTGAATTACAACGTAGTTGATACTCTTACTTAAAAAAAAGTAACCCTAACATAATTTAACCAAAAAGTAATAACAAAACCGAAACATTACGTAACTGTACTGAGTACTCTATAAAATTCAAACCACAACAGTGTGAAGCTTTTCGTGGCGTAGGGACACAAGTGTGACTGTAATCTGCTATAGTAGTATACTGTAATAAGCTATAAGTTAAAACCCTACTCGAGGAAATGAAATGTTTAATATTTTCTTTTTGTCACTCTGGTAAGTCTGATAAGGAAAAAGTTGAGTTCCGCCACTTAAAATGCAATTCCTCCACAAATTAGCAGAAAGTTGAAGAAAGGAAATGAGAATGTAATGTCTTAACAACACACTTCTCAAAGCTCTAAGAAAAAGCGTTAACCCTCTCTAATAAAGTGTGAAACTAAAAAAAAAACTCATAATTAAATTAATCAAAATACAAAAAAGACAAAAAATTTACCAATTAGGCACTCAAGGATCGTTCTGACACGTAAAATTAGACAGAAACATCTAAGAAAAAAACCTAAGGTGAAAATGAGCTTTTTAATTAAAAGCCCAACCAACTTTCTTAATGTACGACGACGGCGATGGAGGCGACAAACACACCGCAATTACAATTTTAATATTACTTGTTGCTTACCGCAAAAATACTGGCGCTGTTAATGTTTTACGATGAACAAAATGACGTCGAACGTAGAAAACTTTACTTTGACACCGAAAAATGTTACGTCCAAGGAAAAAATACCTTATTTCTAGTACGCCAAAGAAGTATATAGTAGTAAAATTAACTTTGTTTTCTGTACTTTATGAGATTCGTGGAATATAGCCCGTTATAGCCCGTCTGGGGCTTTCCTTAACTTCCTCTCGTAAAACCGGAGTCCGTAGGTTTCTAATTTTCGAGGTCTGTCAAATACCAGTTTGCTGGGGCTTTGCGACACTCCATCAAGTGTGAAAAAGAAAAACCAAAAACATTTTAATGATATACTTTGTCATATAAAAAACTTTTCGCGGAATATAATTTTGTATTTATTTTATTATGATTTTACGTATTTAATAAGCACATTTGCCTGCTCTAGTAAGGCAAAATCCACGGCGCTTAGTTTCGCTGAACGCCTGTCTTAAACGTTTCAGATAACAAAATGCCTTTACATTAAGCTCTACATTCTACAATTTCAAAAAAGAAACGAAAAGCTAAAAATTGTTAACATAACAATAGCTTCGAACCAAATCGATGTATCCCCTCGAAATCGCCACCAGCCTCACAAGCAAGAAGGAAGGCGACAGGCTGACCAATTACTGTCATTTATCACAATGTTCGGCTAATGTATCGCTTGTACTCGTCGTTGTGGACTTTATACACTTGTAGTACAGAATAAAGTATTGAGAAAAATAAAAGAATTGCCTTTTATTTTCCTGATATTTTCTTAGTAATTGGTTATTTCTGGAAAGTTGTTTTTTTTTTTTTAATTTCACGCTGTATCTCCGTTTCGAGATAGAGTTTGAATATATTTAATTTGAATTTTCTTTCAGCGTCGCCCTGTAATGTCGCACATGGCTCGATAGGCAGAGGGAACATTGGAACCTAGTGTAAACACACTCCGTTCCGTTCCCTACTTTCCGCCGAATCTGAGGCATTGCGTGTTGAATAGCGGAACTCAACGCCGTGTTTTGCCTTATTACCAAAGCGATGACATAAAAAAAATATAAATTGATAATATTTAATATTAAATATTTTATTTCCTGGAGTGGTGTTTACAGTCACACGCTCGCGCCACCAGCGCAACGACGGGTATCTAAAAGATTATTTTCTACACTTTATCCTTTATACAGTAGGTATACCAAGACCCTGTTCCCAAAAGAACGACTTTTAAATCCAGTTCGCTTACTATTAATTAGATATGAAAGTAATTAATTTCTCTGAGTGAAAACCGAAACCTCAAACATCACATTCATAGTTAAACGCTGTGCATTTACGGCTTTAAGTAATATATATATAAAATAAATATCGTATTTTCATTCAAATAGGGACATTGCGTGTAAATTTTCGGAGTTTAACGCTGCTGCTGTCTTACAAAACAGAGAAAAAGGAGACAATTTAATTACAAACATTGTACTGAGGAGTTGACACCAGTCATACTAATCGTCACCCGCACCTTTATTTGCGTCGGCTTTAAAAGTAAAATGACAAAGTCCCATAATTTCCGGTTCCCTTAGAAACATCCAGAAACTTTCTCTCATAGCGTCTTTATGCTTCCCACAATCCAAATTTCAATTTCACAAAAGTCCAATAATTTCGTCTTTGCCCTATATTATTTGTCACTCACTTGATAATGGAAAAGTTTTAAATAATACTCGCAAACTGAACGCGACTTCGCCCGCTCGAACTACTTGTTATATTAACGCTACATGTCAATGTAAATAGTGAAATATATGATATTGTTATATATAAACAATATTACTATAAAGATTGTGGCGTTGAGTTCCGCCACTCAATACGCAAAACGTAATCGGATCGGAGTATCTTAACACTAGGTTCCCAAATTCCTACCTATGAACCTAAAAAAAAATACTTATATTTAAGGCCAGACAAGTATATACTCTTACATATATCCATAATAATCATCCACAGGCTGTAACTAAAACAAAATCGTACAATCAAAACGTCCACTCATATAGAACTTCAATTTGTCGGTCTGTTTAGAGACCACGATTAAAGGGCTCGCTGATGAAAGCACAGTTGGTGTATAATTGTCGGATATTATGTACGGTTAGCCAGTTTTCAATTACGTGTACTGTATAGTAGAAAATTTTGATGTGTTTTAGATTAAATAGTGGAAAAGCTAACTTAACCCAGCTTCACGCACATGGCAGGTTAGGCAGTGGTACCTTGGGAACCTAGAGTTAAGTTAAAACTAACTTTAGCTTAGAATATTAAAGAATAATTTTAGTAACTACTTGAAAGGTAAGAACGGTTTTTTTATACCTTACCTTGTATTTATTTAATTTTCCATTTATCTGAAAATTCCAAGCTGAAATAAGTGCCATATAAATATTTCTTTAGAAAACGTATAAAAATTACAACGTAGCAAGGTTTTTCACTTCGTCGGTTTCCGTTTTTCCTTTCTACTTACTTTAAAATAAGTAAAAATAATATCATATATTCAGTTTTACAGTCCAATGGTGCAGAGAAATAAATCAAATCTGAGTCAACGTAATCAAAAGATAAAAGCATCGTATTTGCTGTATTTTTTGTTTAATTTTCGGAGAAATAAATACAGAGTACTTGCCGTAGACCTACAGCTATGAATTTTTAAATATATTTAAAGAAAATAATCATAAAAGTGCAAATTGATACACATTTCATAGAAAAAAAAACTAAACTAAAGCGTAATTTACAACTAAAGCCTTTTCATATTATTAAAAATTTATAATCTACCATTTTTAATCCTCCATTTTGTTATGACGGCCATTTTGAAATAACAACAATTTTGATAATATATCATTTTATTTTCATCAGAACTGAAATCGTAAGCCGCATAATTCAGCTGTTTCTCTATAACTGAGAGTGAAGAAAGAAGTCTATTTCCCCTGAGAATCCCACTCAAAACTGGGAATCAAAACTACAACCGCATTTACGCGTAATTAGTAGCTGTGCCGCTTCTACGATGGCTTTACTTTTAATATTTTAAATAAGATAATTTCTATCATAAATTACTTGATTATATTATGATCCAAAATAGCAGAAACTAGATATTATAAAACACTCTTTCGTTCAAGTTGTCCTGTTCTAGCAGGAAAATGTCTGAACGAAAATACAATAATTTTTAATGGACGCAGGTTCAATTTCCAGCCGAGACATTGAATTGATCTCACTCTGGTGACAGGATAAAACGCTTTTCGCTCCAATAAGTTAACTTCTACCACTCAGCTTCACGCTGTATCCCGCACTAGGCAGGGTAGGCAGAGGGAACGGAAGTGAAACCTAGAGTTATGACATTCCATTCCACTTCCGTTCTCCACTTTCCGCCGAATTTGAGCCCTTCTACCACTTACACACAATATCTTAAGAATTGTACAAAAAATAGAAAATGGAATATCTTAACACTTCTGTATCAGCTTACCTTATAATTTGTGGGATACAGCTCCAGTTGCACAAGGCAATATAGGCAGAGGTTACTTAGGAACTTATGTTAAAACACTCTCTGTTCCCTTCTCCACTATCAACCGAATTAGAGACATTGCGTGTAAGGTAACGGACCTCAAGACAAATTGCATTATTACCAGAAAGAAGAAAATGAATATGTTTAATTTACCATTTCCTAGGCATCGAAGCCACAACCTATCCAGTTAATGGTCGCACGCTAGTGCCCCTATGCCACGATAGGCCTCTTACTTTCTTTTTTAATTTCACGCTGTATCCCGCACGAGGCAGGGTAGGCAGAGGGAACCCGGGAACTTAGTGTTAAGACACTCCGTTTCACTTGCATTCCCCACTTTCCGCCGAATTTGAGGCATTGCGTGTCGAGTGGCGGAACTTAACGCCGCGTTTTGCCTTATTACCAGAGCGAAGAAATGAAACATTAAATATTTAAATTGAAAATATTAAATATTTCATTTCCTCGACTGGGGATCGAACCCACAACCTGTCGGTTACAGTCACACGCTCGTGCCGCTGCGCCACGACAGGCCTCTAACGACAGGCTTCAATACAAAAAATCTACAAATTAATCTTCCATCATGTAAGTAACCAGTAACATTGCACATTGTTATAGAAACCGGCCTTAGGGGATGTTATTATTACACATTAGAGCAGTCGACTGCTTGCGATCGATGTGCAGAACGTGTAATTAACGCTTCCCGAGCCTTCGTAAGTGTGTTTGATTGATACATAATTGACACCTTGTGGCATGGTTGAGCGATTTGCAATATTGCTTTCTGTACAGTGAGTGCAGATTCGAATGCATATACTTATATATATATAGTAGTGATTGGAAAGGCAGATGTAACCAAAGGTTGAGGCGAACACATGCGGGTCTATGTATAATATCATGGAGGGAGCACGAAAGAGAAATACCAGTCACATAGCAGACCAGGCAAAAGTAAATCCAGAATTGAGACACTTCGTTCCCTACTTTCGTCTATTTTTTAAGACATTACGTGATAAGCAGTAATGTGTGACTCATCGCCGTGCTATGTCTGTACCTAGATAGAGGTATCAAGATACCAAACAAAATAAAATATGTATTCCTTTAAATCGAAATCGATCCTACAACCAATGAATGTCTCAAATTTTCGTAGTTCAAAATCCAATGATTTGATGCTTTCGCATACATGTCATAGAGCAAAATTTTTCAGATCACGAAGGGAGCCAAGGGGTGGACTTTACAGCGAGTATTTTTCTTTGAAACGTTCCCAAACTTGATGTTTGTTTAGACCCTAAATTGCCTCCTTCATTTTTAGAAGAGGACGAGACGTGAATTAAATTGAGTGAAATGTTATTTTCTTCAAAGCGTTAAGCGATTTACGAAAAAATATATATATGTTTGTCGTTTTTGCACATATTTTTATTAAGTTGATTTGTAGCTTGACGTAACAAAATGTATAGAAACAAATTTGAACTATTTATGATAACTAAATCATCTTGAAACTTGACAGTTATACATTGATCAGATTCTTTTAGCTTGATGTTGTATATCAAAATTAACAAAGCAAGTATAGGGAACCTGGGAACCTAGTGTTCTGACACAACATTCCCTTCCACAGTTGAGTGGCGCAACTCAACGCTGCGCTTTGCACGTAGATTAGGTGCCAATGGTATGGTACCATCGAACTAGTTCGGAAATGCAACCAGGACATCAATAGTGAAACTTTTTAGAGGTTTACTAAACAGAAACTTTACAGTAACATAGCTAATACATCTGAATAATATATAGGATACAATTTATATAATGATTTTATATACTATCCCTTACACTTTGGGACAGTCACAGGAAACCTGATGTTATGATCCATTCGTCTCGGGGCATGTTGAGTCACGTAACTCAACGCCACTTTTTGCCTCATAACCAGTGTATAATAAGGCTATAGTATAACAATACTCGAAGCTGGGTAAAGCCGCGTTCAGAATGCTAGCGAAAAAATTCATTTAAGCACAAATTAAATATTTAAAGCTGAATTTAAAACTATAAATGCGCCTTTGGGAATTAAAAAGTATAAAAAATGTGCTCCATTACTGAAACTTCGCTGAGAATTTTGTCACGTAATAAAAATGAAATGACAAATAATTATGGATTAATAATTACAAAAATATTTTTGTACTTCTATTTGGATTTTGTGTAGATTATTTCGAGAGATATATTTAGCATCACGCTGTATCCCGCACATGGCAGTCAGAGGGAACCAGTCAGAGGGAAATTGGGAACCCAGTGTTAAGTCACTCCGTTTAATAGATCTTCTTCAGCTTCACGCTGTATCCCGCACGAGGAAGGGTAGGCAGAGGGAGGGAGAACCTAGTGTCAAGACACTCCGTTCCACTTCCATTCCCCACTTTCCGCCGAATTTGAGGCATTGCGTGCTTAGTGGCGGAACTCAACACCGCGCTTTGCTTTATTGCAAGAGCGAAGAAATGAAACATTAAATATTTAAATTGAAAATATTAAATATTTCATTTCCTCGACTGTCTCGATCGAACCCAGAACCAGTCACACGATTGTGTCGCCGCGCCACGACAGGCCACAATCAAAGTTTAATAGTTCCTGGTAATAAAACATTTATAGCTATTATATATTACATGTTTTGATTTGAAGCTGTTTCCCGCATTAAAAAGGCAGAGAAAACAAAGTGTTCATACACTCCGATCTCCGCATTCTGTTTGAATTCGAAGCACTGAATGTTGACTATAATTCAGACACTTAGCGTGCTTACTGTCACACGCTTGTGCCTTTGCCTGCGAAAGGCCTAACATACGTATATATTAAACTTAACTTTAAAAAGCGTTTAAAAATTTTGAACGAAGCAGGATTTTTTCATACGTTTTTTAAATTTAATTTTAGTATTTTCTGTCCTAAGTGTGAAATAACACCTTAAAAAAAAGTAAAAATATGAATATATTATACGAGAAAATGTATAATTTTTCCGTTTTTATTTGCTAAGGCAGAGTTTCTAGCCTCAGCCAAGTGGGGAAAAATAAATTGTTCTCCACTTTCCGCCGTATCCCGGAGGCATTGGATGTTGAGTGGCGGAACTCACTGTTGAACATAATCTAGTAGACGCGTTTACTACAAATAAATCACCCTTCGAGGCCTGTCGTGGCGCAGCGGCACAAGAGTGTGACTGTAACCGACAGGTTCTGGGTTCGATCCCCAGTCGAGGAAATGAAATATTTAATATTTTCAATTTAAAATATTTAATGTTTCATTTCTTCGCTCTGGTAATAAGGCAAAGCGCGGTGTTGAGTTCGGCCCCTCAACACGCAATGCCTCAAATTCGGCGGAAAGTGGGGAAAGGAAGTGGAACGGAGTGTCTTAACACTAGGTTCCCGGGGTTCCCTCTGCCTACCCTGCCTAGTGCGGGATACAGCGTGAAGCTGAAAAAAAAAAAAAAAAAAAAATCACCCTTAATAAAAGAAATCAGATTCACGTTTTATCTACCATGTCAGAGTAGGCAGAGGGAATTATGGAACTTAGTGCTAAGGCACTCAATCCATTCATCAGATTCTGCCGAATGTGAGGTATTCCTTATTGAGTGGCGGAACTCAACACCGTTCTTTGCCTTGTTACCAGAGTGATGAAAATGAAAATATTAAATATTTCATTACCTCGACTGGGCATCGAACCCACAAACTGTCGTGTTAAAAGTAACCATCAATTTTATCTATAGCAGCGTGATTTTTTTTGCAAATATTAAATATTATGTTTAAAAATACATGTTTCATACAAATTTTATTAAGTTTCAATATAAATTCGGCCTTTTGTTTACGTATCTGACCCAGAAACGGGCGATTTTATTCGAGATTCAATTCACACTGTGAATCCATCCATTAGCGTTTTATTATGCTTTAGAGGTGCATTGCAGTGTATTAATTTTTTTTTTTTTAGCTTCACGCTGTATCCTGCACGAGGCAGGGTAGGCAGAGTGAACCCGGGAACCTAGTGTAAAGACACTCCGTTCCATTTCCGTTCCCCACTTTCCGCCGAATTTGAGGCATTGCGTATTGAGTGGCGGAACTCAACGCCGCGATTTGCCTTAATACTAGAGCGAAGAAATGAAACATTAAATATTTAAATTGATATATATACACATATATATATATATATATATATATATATATATATATATAATATATATATATATATATATTATATATATATATATATATATATATATATATATATATATATATATATATATATATATATATATATATATATAAATATACATATATATATATATATATATATATATATATATATATATATATATATATATATATATATATATATATATATATATATATATATATATATATATATATATATATATATATATATATATATATATATATATATATATATATATATATATATTCGCGCTTTCAAAGTAAAATATAAAAATTAGATGCTGTTTTGTATATTACAATGATAATACCGTCCCGAGGATTCGCGACACGTATTGCAGCTTACCGTCTGTATTCCGCTCTGCTTTTGCCAATGGCTCAGGTGAATATTTTATATTTGTAACTTAATGTTATATTTAAAATATGTAATATTATGTTTAAAATATAAAAATATAATATGTTTACTTTAGTTGAAAAATTATAAGTCAATGATGAGGTTTTGTACAATATCCCACATATACTCGTATATGTCGAGGAAACTTTGGAGCTAACACACTCTTTTCCCATTAAGGCACTATCGTTCCCCTCTTTTCACTGAATTCTAGAGTAATTGTTATTAAGTTGCGTATTAAGTTGCGGAACTCAACGCCGCGTTTTGCTTTGTTACCAGCTAAAAAACTAAAATATTTCATTTCCTTCAGTGTGACGAAATCCACAGTCAATCAAGTATAGAGCCACATCCTTCTGCCCCTGATCTACAATAGGTTTCAATATACATACATTTATATAAACATATATGTATATGTACTTATAACACCTGCAGGGAGATCCGACTGGGGCCAAATAAGCTTCTCTACGTGTTCCGAATGCTTAGGACGATATTATCGCTATAATACACAAGCATTTAGTATTTGATGAAGGTTTGGGAGATTTGGTGGCGAAAATAGTGTTTATTCGTTTCTGAGGTGGACTTAATTAAGTATAAGGAAGGAAGCATATGGGAACCTGGTGTAAAGAGACTCCATATGTAGGTTAAACGGGAACCTAAATTGTATCTACAGTGGTTATCATCGTGCGTAAAATTTGAACTATATAAAATTATCTTTCTCGAGACAATTTCTCGAGACAAAACACAGAACAGAGTTTTGCCACACAACTGAGTGACTACTAAGTTTGCAAAATAGGAAAAAGTAAAAAATCTTATTTTCTAGGTCATAACGGTAAGAAAATAATGAAAAGCAATACACGTGTTGGTGGGCTACGTTAAATAATTATGGCCATTGACGATCAAATGTTACCTTACCCTTAGTAGGCTAACCAGGGAGTAATTGGCCTAGATATAAATACGTAAACTTACACATATATATATATATATATATATATATATATATATATATATATATATATATATATATATATATATATATATATATATATATATATATATATATATATATATATATATATATATATATATATATATATATATATATATATATATATATATATATATATATATATATATATATATATATATATATATATATATATATATATATAATATATATATATATATATATATATATATATATATATATATATATATATATATATATATATATATATATATATATATATTTTAATACATACTACATTTGTTTGTTATTTGTTGTAGACTCAGGAGTAGCAGGGAAACTAGAAGGAACCTGGGAACCTAGTGTTAAGACACTCCGTTCCCATTACACTTTCTTCTATCATTTTTCTATCGAATTGAGAACATATTGTGCGTTGAGTGGCGGAACGTAGCACGGTACTAAAAAAACAAATTCGTTATTTAGTTTTACATAATGTAGAAAGAAATCACTAAAATTAAACTAACACACTGTTTTAATAGAGTACTGTTATTTTAAAAGCAAATATTTCCGAACTATAGTGGCGCAGCAGAACAGTGTGTGTCTCTGACCATAGGGGTTCTGGGTTCAATAATAAAAAATATATATTTTCCATTCCTCAAAACTCACAGAAACACAAAAAACTATATAACTATATATACTAAACTAGTTTCTACTAACTGCTAATAAGGCAAAGCGCGGCGATGATTTCCGCCACGCAACACGCAATGCCTCAAATTCCGGGGAAAGTGGGGACCAGAAGTGGAACGGAGTGTCTTAACACTAGGTTCCCGGGTTCCCTCTGCCTATCCTGCTTCGTGCGGGATACAGCGTGAAGCTACGGATTAAACTAAAATGAGGCACTGCAGTAGCACTTAGTGAAGATATCAATGAGAATTTGAGGTCTGTCAGTTAGATATCCATTTCAATATCTAGTGATCTAACTGGCTTAGAAACAAAATTTTAATACTGAACGTACAGATATATAAATAAAATGCGTATAAATAAACGATTTCACATTTATCCACGCTACTCGAATTGAGTAGGAAAATGTTCATACCATTTATGTATATGAAATCGCGGAGCATTTACGAGAATATGCCTCATATTTCCGTTCACGTATGAAATACACAAGCCAAGCTAAATATTTTGTGGAAAATCCTCTTTTAAATATTAAAATTGGAAAATATTTTAAAATTTATATTAATTATGAAATTAATTCATTTATTCGTGTTACTGTAAACGACAGGCTGTGGGTTCGATCCCCACTCGAGGAAATGAAATATTTAATATTTTCAAATTTAAAATTTAATGTTTTCATTTTTTCACTCTGGTAACAAGGCTAAGCGCGTTGAGTTCTAACACTCAACACGCAATGCCATAAATTCGGCGGAAAGTAAGAAATAGAACGGAGTGTCTTAACACTAGGTTCTAAAGTTCCATCTGCCTACCCTGCCGTCATACAGCGTGAAGCTAAGAGAGATTAGTTTAATGTATAAGTACATTTGATATAAATAAGAAAAGCTAGTGATTCAGATTTCCACATTCTAGCTAAATATACTAAAAGCGACCAAAATGTGGCTTCACTCCCTTTAAGTTATTCTTATATATACAAAAATTAAAAAAATATAAACAAAGTATAGAATAAGCTATATGATTGCAAAGTTTCATCCAAATATGATCAGTACTTTTTTCGTGAAAGAAGAAAAAGTTTTCATCCTCACTAACTTTCACATATATTATTAGGATATTAGTCCCAATTTCGTCGGGATGAAGGGGTCACAACTTCCTCTATGACGTACACGCTAACGGCTTGCGTTCGGCCGTTCTAGCACCACGTATCTCAAACCTTATAGATTTGACATATGAAAGATGTTAATTAAATTAAGCGGGGAACTAAAGTGGAACGGTGTATCTTAACACTAGGTTCCCGGGTTTCCTCTGCCTACCCTGCCTCGTGCGGGATACAGCGTGAAGCTGCAAAAAAAAAAAGAAAAAAAATGTTAATTAACCCATTCTTGGTTGCCGTGCCAATTTGGGAACACTTAATAATTGAGGGTAAAATTGAAAAGTTTCGACAATATTTTAAATACGATGACAGTTTTAAGCAGTTAAAAGTGCAGGGAATAAATATACAATACAAACATTTTGTTATAATTAGTGGCATTTTCATAATGATTTCTTGAAATGTCTTATAAGGACACACGTGGAGGTAAGCACAGTGTTTTTAAATTACTAAAATAAATAAAAACAATAAACATCGCTTTACTTTCTTGTACTTGAAGTTAGTAAATAATAAATAATTTACAGCATTTGGCAGTTACGTATAATAAGAATAGAAGCTTTTATTATACCCGAAAGTTTACTGTGCCAATTTGGGTACAGCGGCCACATGTGTAAGTAGTTTATCCTTGATTTTTTTAGTTTTTTGAAAACGAAGATTTTAGTGCTGATAACAAATATCAGGGCTTAGAGGAGACCATATTCTTCAAAGAATCGAAGAAGACAGTGATGACGAGTTGGAGTAGGATTTAGCCATAATTTCACCAGAACTTAGTGTAATCACTGACGAAGAAGAGGGCTTTTATGATGAGAATGTATTATCTAAGTTGCCAAATGATGTTTCCGCAAATATATAAGTGTTTGTTCGCAAAGCGCAACCAGATGAGGAACCATTAGCGAAGAAAGCTGATTGACGATTTCCGAATGCAGTAATTTGTACGCGATTAAAAATAATCGACACAATTTCTTTGTCAGTGCTGGAGAGGTAAAGGTTTTAAGATAAAGGTTACAGCTTCGATATGAACTATGGTAAACCTACTATTCCGAGTACAGACAGAGCCTTAAGAAACCAGAGTTGTAAAAATATTGCTGAATAAATTGACAACAGATCCCGCAAACCACAAAGTTTGCTTCAATAACTTTTCACACGTTATGATCTTCTGTACGATTTATGTCAATTGGGTTATCATGCTATAGGAACCATTTGTGTGAATCGCACTAAAAATGCCCATTGACAAATGATAAGTATATGAAGAGAAAAGCAAGAAGAGAGTTTGATTACAGATTCGTTAAAATGTTACGGGTTCGCTGGACAGATAACAGCATTTGCACAATGGCAACAAACTATGATATGTTATGATCCGGTGGGCACTGTAAGGAAATGGTCTGCAGAGAAGAAGTAGAAGCCTGACATGACGATCCCACATTTATTCCAAAATTACAACAAGGGCATCGAGGAGTCGATGAAATGGATCAGTCCATTTCACTACGTAGGCTTGGCGTCCATAGTAAAAATAATGGTGGGTATTGTAACCCTACATGAAATGGACATAGCAAATGTTTAGCGATTACTTGTTCAGTCAAGAGAAGAACCCATGTATCAGATACTGTTCCGACGGAGTATAGCCATATTCTATCTAAAACAATCACCCACAAAGAGTGTGGGCGAGTTCAACCTATATCAACCAAATTAGAGGGTCTGCAACTAGATGGCGCCGATCACGTACCTGAAAAGCTTCTAAAATAAGTATGCTGTGTAATTTGCAATAATAGAAGCCGTGGGGGCTACAATAAATGCAAGAAAACACAGTGCTCAATGCATAACCATGTTAAAAATTATCACTCTTAAGTGGCCACCGTGCCATTTTGGGAACACCCCTTCAGATTCCTGAAAAATATCTTTTTTCGTGTTTTTTCTTATTTACATCTTTATATGCATTCCCTATAATAAATAAATAAACATTTTTTCAAATAAAACCTTGTAGTTTTGTTTTGACCATTAATGGGTTAACTTATTTATGATACAAAAAACTGCTTATAAATATTATTTATATAATAATAATATTTTTATTAAAAAACTAATATACATAAAAAAGAGGACATTCAGACCTGTACTTATGTATACGTTAAAATTATATCAACGTCAAAGTCAGCTTGACATTGTATCCCGCATATGTCTTTGTAGGCAGAGGGAACTTGGGAACCTAGTGTTAAGACATTCCATTCCGTTTCCCACTTTCCACCGAATTTAAGGCATTGCGTGTGGAGTGGCGGAACTCAACGCCGCGCCTTCCCTTTACTCTAGAGCGAAGAAATGAAACTATAAAATATTTCATATCTACAACCCATCGCTCTTACGGACACGCTTCTTCCTGCTCCACAATAAACTTAGTTTTTTTTTTTTATGGAAAAGACAAGGCAAACGAGCGTACGGGTCACCTGATGGTGAGTGATCATCGTCGCCCACGGCCCCGTGTAATACCAGGGGAGCTACAAGTGCGTTGCCGACCATTAAAATATTGTTAGTAAGTATATAAAATAAATCATCAAAGCTATATCAGATTCAAACTTATATTTCATCTTTCTTTAAATTAACATCTAACAAACAACACTACAGAAAAGTCTAATTGGCATTCAATGAACGTAACCAGAAAATATACAGATCATTACAGCCATTGACATAATGCCAGTACAGAAATCCTAACAAAACGCGATTAGCCAGGGATCTTTATATAGAGGCCTTTGTTTCGCTGTAATGCCGACACAAATCGATGATGCCCTAATCACGATCGAACGACAAAAGCACAGGTTACGTACAAATAGATATTATTCGATGATAAGCGCTGAATAGTTTTGTATAATGGATTTATGGTAGAGGTTGAACATTTTATTTGTTGGTCCTACGAGTCGGATTTAATTGGTTAAGTTGATTTTTGTATTAGAGGTGTGTTTGTACATGTTTATTTTGATATTTTTAAGATAATTTGACAGGTATGTTCAGCTTTTATCTCTGTATAGCCATATGTATACAAGAAATAGGGACGTATTTACCGGAAGTCCAGTTAAAAATAAGATTAATTAATACAAATTCGTTTTTAAAATCTAAAACAGAAACAATATTTAAAAATGCAGAAACAATATTTCAACACTGAGAAAAAAAGTGAACCAATCTTTTAAAAAAAATCGTCGTTTTGGTAACGAGATATAATAGCGCGGCGTTGAATTTTTCCACTCAACACGTAATACTTTGTAAATTCAAAGAAAACTTAATGAAAACGGATATCTTAGTTCTCAGGTTGCCTATGCATACCCTACTAAGTCCACAATATGTACAGATAAGAAAATTTATTTAAAAAAATCTACTACTACTACTACTAAGCTTCACGCTGTATCCCGCACATGGCAGGGTAGGCAGAGGGAACGTGGGCACCTAGTGTTAAGACACTCCGTTTCACTTCAGTTCCCCACTTTCCGCCGAATTAGAGGCATTGTGTGTTGAGTGGCGGAACTCAACGCCGCGCCACGACAGTCCTCAAAAGGCTTAAAAAAATCGATATTTAATATATAATAAATAGAATATTTATCAACAAACGAAATGAAAAACCGTTTCTGCCACACTAATATTATAATATCGTCCCATTCAGCGTCTGTTCCATTATGGACGCGTATAAAGCAATCAGTAATCACGTCGGCACGAATGTGACAGCCTTTGTGAAGTCCAATTTAGTATCGAGAGAGATATTTGTGAATAATAACAAAAAGCTCTAATAATATTTAGAGCTTTTTGTTACTATTTTTTTTAAATAAATTTATTAACGTAAGTAAGCTTTGAATATACGCCTCTTTGGAAACCGTCCAAGCGCTCCAACCAGTAAACCATACATTCTTATCAAGCTACGTCGAAATTATTTTATCCACTTCTTTTTATTTCTTACTTCTTTATCTCTTCTTTATTCTTTTCGTTATAATTTATGTCTATTTTCAGCATCTCTGTCCATACGTAGAAAAAGGCAATACGTACCTGGGATTCTCTTGAGATAACTTACAAATACCCAAAGACAGTTAGTTATGTCTAATTAGACAAGTCTAGTACAAATAATAGATTCAAAAAATGTGTTATGGTACAGGGGCACAAGCGTGTGACTGTAACCGACATGTTGTGGATTTCATACATACACGAAGACGTAAAATATTAAATATTTTAAACGAAATACTCGTATTTAATATTATAATTTCTTTGTTTTAAAGCGTGGCATTGTATTCCGCCACCTACGAGTAAAACAAAATGCCCTAAAATCGGCGGAAAGTGGAAAATGTAACGCAGTTTCTTAACACTAGGTTTCCAATTTCCCCCAGCCATATGCAAGATGTAGCATAAAGCTGATATATAAATGAGAATCAACAACCGTTACGTTAATAGTAAAACTACAGCAAACAGCTAAAGGAAGAGTAAAGAAAATACTATTTTTTACTATGTTTTTTGAAGTGTTATTCCACACTTAGGACAGAAAATACTAAACTTAAATTTTTTAAATTTTAAATAGCGTATAAAATTTTTTTCAATGAAGCAGGATTTGAACCCGCGCCTCTGGAACGGTATTCCAGAGGCGCGGGTTCAAATCCTGCTTCGTTGAAAATTTTTATACGCTTTTTAAAATTTTAAAAATTTAAGTATGAAAATACTAATTTGCAGTTGCTTGTTTTTCAATTATTTAAAGAAGCTATACTGCCAAAATATACATATATGATTTCCTAATAACAAGAATTCTATTTCCTTTCTTATACTGTAAAAAATGTATATACAAACTTTCATGATAAAAGGTCAAGTTGTATTGGCGTTAGAGCGTAACACTCACTTACTCAGCTTCACGCTGTATCCTGCACATGGCAGGGTAAGCAGAGGGAACTTGGGAACCTAATATTAAGACACTCCGTTCCATTTCCCACTTTCTGCCCGAATTTGAGACATTGTGTGTTGAGTGGCGGAACTCAACGCCACGCTTTGCCTTGAACTAGAGCGAAGAAATAAAAACATTAAATATTTAAATGGATATTGAAATTAAATTATTCCTCGAGTGGGTATCGAACCCACAGCCTGTCCACGACTGGCCTCAGAGCGTAACAAACAAACTAACATTGACATTTATAATATTAGTATAAAGATATCAGTTCCTCCCTTGCCTATTATACAACCATTGCGTATTCCTAGGTAGCGAAATTGCACGCCCTTTAAAATTCAAATCGCTATATCGACTCTCCCATCTAAAGATAACGAACTAAAGTCTATAGAAATGTTTAAACAGGTCGATCTTCTTGTATTCAAGATTTCAATTTATAAAGTAGGGCGCAACACAATTAAGTGGCACCGTTCACACAAGCACCGCTTTAATCTGCTTTCGGATGATCGCCGTGTTGAATAGAAGTGTCTTTGGGGTGTTAGTTCTTGTAGCGTTTTGAATGGAAATAGTAAATTAAAAGTAACTTTGTTAGAGGCCTGTCGCGGGGGCCACAAGCGACTGTCAACGTGGAGGTTGTTGGTTCGATATCCACTCGATAAAAAAAAAAATATATTTTCATTTCTTCGCTCTGGTAATAAGGCATTGAGTTCAGCCACTCAACACGTAATAACTTAAATTCCGCGGAGAGTGGTGACATTACTTTATTTTTATTGATTTAAGCGTTTTCTTTTAGCGCTTTTATGATTGCATTGAATATTTGTTTAACCCCGTGATTTATCTTCTGCTTCCATTAGTTGGTTGGAAGACATTTTTCTACATATAAGCTAACCAATGTAAACTTGCAATACAATTTTATTTATGCCTATATTTTTTAACAACTTCACACTGTATACCTCATTTAGCATGATAGGGAACTTGGGAACCTAACGTGTTGCGTTAAGCACCGCATTTTGCCACGTTACCAGAGCTTAGATAATCAATAAAGAGATTGCATGTATTCTTGTGGTCATGCACTACGAATGGCATTACATTTTTTAAATACCGACAATAACATATTTAATTTTTCTCTTTACAAGACGTCTTAACCATCATTAATTTCTGCAACTACAACAAAAACATATACGTATATATATCTCTTTTAACTGCAGATCTCTATAAAATAGGATATGCAAATGCAAATTCAAATTCAATATATTTCTTTGCAAGCACTTTTGAATCGTCAATCGTATAAAAAGCTCCCGACTCGGAAAGAATCACTGAGAAAAGCTTGCCTATCTATCGTATATAAGTAACGAAAACATGATCTACAACATATTTACAGTTATTAAATGTAAATATGTTGTATTTTTTTTATTTACTTGGCAGAGTGGGCAGAGGGAACTTGGAACGCTAATGTTAAGAGACACTTTCCACTGGATTCAAGACATTGTATGATGAGAAGCAGAACTCAACGCTGTGCTTCATCTAGTTAACAAAGCTAAGAAACGATATATTTATTTTTCTAGAGGTATTAAATGTACAACCTGTCGTCTTTACAGTTACACGTTTGTGTGTCAAAAACGACAAGTCTTGTTATTTTTCGTGTTACAAATGGTTTTGGTAACAAAGCAAAGCGCAGCGTTAAACTCTGCCACTCAAAAAACGAAATGCCTCTAATTCTGCAGAAAGTACAGAAAGAAACGGAATCTTAACACTAGGTTCCCAAGTTCCCTCGGGATACAACGTGAGGCTACAAAAAAAAGACGACCAAAGACAAAACAGCTCTACATAAAAACCACCCACACTTCTCGTCATTACCCTAGAATTACGCGATTATAATTTCCTTTGGGGAGAAATTAAATTTCCCCGAGAATAGATTATTTCGCTTGTATTTGTGTACCAGGAGTACAGTGAATTAGCTTTCTTTGTTGTTTTAAGTTCAACGGTAATTCCCCTCTGTTCCATTCACGCTTCGACTTTTTCAATAATAATTTTCACGATGTGCGAAATGATTTTTCTTAATGGATTTATTATAGATGCCTGTCGTGGTGCAGCGGCACAAGCGTGTGACTGTAACCAAGAGGTTCTGGGTTCGATCCCCAGTCGAGGAAATGAAATATTTAATATTTTCAATTTTAAATATTTAATGTTTCATTTCTTCGCTCTGGTAATAAGGCAAAGCGCGGCGTTGAGTTACGCCACTCAACAAGCAATGCCTCAAATTCGGCGGAAAGTGGGGAACGGAAGTGGAACGGAGTGTCTTAACTCTAAGCTTCCGGGTTTCCTCTACCTACCCTGCCTCTGAGGGATACAGCGTGAAGCTAAAAAAAAATATTATATTGCTTAACACCAATTTGGGTGCTTTTTTTTAAATGGATATGTACTTTTTTTTTAAATTGTACTTGAAAATATATGAAACGAAAATATTTCTAGTAAACTGAGTGCTAACATTAAAACATTTTGAGACCATCGTAGTTCAGTGGACTTAATAGACAAGAGAACTTAAAACGCATTAGTTATGAGATCGATTCCCATTTACGACAATTATTCCAATTCACTCAATCTGGTCTTTTATTTCGAATAAAAATTGGAGACCAAAGTATAACCATATTTATAGACCTGCTTATCCAAACAAAACCAGCCAAGAACACCTTAACGTAAAATTCAGTTCCAACTCACTTCCCAGTTTCCACATGACGGAATCCAAGAAAGACGTATGTAAAGACATTACATTAAATTGTATGGGTGATAAAGTCGAAATGAAAAGAAAATACCAATATGAGGGCACAACGTGAGGGGGACGCCGATTATTGGTTTCTATTCTCCGAAGAGTAATCCTTACCTAACTTTGTAATACGCAAGAATATTACTGCAAGTGTGGGTATCTGTATTTTTATATTGAACGTATAATATTTAAAAGCTTTCGTAAAAATTGTAAAGTGATGGTTGGGAGTTCGATGCTTAGTCGATGCAATGACTTTATTGGTTAATAATACTACGGCCGCGTAGAGTTCCGCCACTCTACATGTACTGTCTCATATGCAGCGAAAAGTAGGGGACAGAATTATCTTAATGGGAACAGAGTGTCTAACCACTAGTTTCCTAAGGTTCCTCTTATGTTTAAAGAATAAAATATGACACAGTCTTTTTTATTATAAGAAAATCCTCTATGGCTGAAATGTGTAGATCAACTCTTTTAATAGACTTGCGTATTATAGAAATTTACAATAATATTATTATTATTATTATACGCTTTATTTCAAGGGAGAACAGAACACCACGTCTCTTTATACCTCTTACTCCGTTTCTACTGGACCTACATTAACATCGATACCTATAACTGTTTCTCATACTACTGATGAGAGATTGTGATTTTCTTTTAACATTTGTATATAATATAAATAAAACTAAAACATAATTATCTTTTCTTATTCTGTTTCTTTAATATTTTTAGTCAAAATTACTAATTTTTTACATTAAATTTATAAATTGGTTAAAAAACTACCTTTTCCGCTTTTAGTTAAAAATTCAAAGCTTCTAACACCACAATACAAATAATAAATTAAAAAAAAACTCTTTTAAACCAACCCGTTTGCCTACAAATAAAGAAATTTCACTGAAACCCAAATATCGCTATAGATTAATTCTGAAAACAAACGTAAAAACCTTTCATAAATATATTTGGGGTCTGTCCGTCAGTCGCCTGTCAGCGTTTGATATTATTTATCCGCGTAGAAAATTGGGGCAACATAAAAATAACAAAAATTACAGAAACCATTTTCTGGTGAAATATTTTTCTTATACTTAGACTATCTTTCCAATTTCGCTTTGCCAGGTGTAGATATAATTTTTCTTCACAATTTGAAAGGATTATTATTATTATTATTTCAAAACATTACAATTTTAAAAATCGGTAAGAATTTCGTGTTGAGTGGCGAAAGTCAATACTGTGTTTTGAATCGTTACCAGAGCAAGAAGAAACATACTAATCAGCTTCACGCTGTATCCCGCACATGACAGGGAAGGCAGAGGGAACTTGGGAACCTAGTGTTAAGACACTCCGTTCCACTTCCGTTCCCCACTTTCCGTTGAATTTTAGGCATTGCGTGTTGAGTGGCGGAACGCCGCGTTTTGCCTTGTACCAGAGAAAAGCAATGAAAATATTAAATATTTAAATAGAAAATATTAAATATTAAAAATTTAATTTCTTCGAGCGAGGATCGAAGCCCCAACCCGTCTTGTCTACACAGCTAAGTAATCTTTATTGCACAGTACTGAATAGCAGTATATTTTTCTAATCAGACCAGACCAAGAAAATGTAATAAACACGAACATTTTCACAAAAGAAAATGAATCCAATCTTAATTGCACTACGATATTGTGAAATAGATTCTACAATTTCGCACTACTTATATTTAAGTATTTCTTAGCTTTATTTTGTTTTACCCTCCGAAGGGAAGATTGAAGCTAGTTTTAAGACATTTCGTTACCCCAAACTTTCCTCATTGACAACCGGCGGTAATCAACGCCGCGTTTTGTCTTCTAAACGATAATTAAACCAATGAGCAGAAATCGAACTAACAACTACCGCGTTTACAGTCAAAAAACAATGACGCCCTCGTAATCCAAACAAAAACTCCATACATATATTTATTTCGTAGCCTTTATTAGTCTTTCCAAGAAAAATATATCACTTCTACTAAAACCTACATAATAATTTATTAAAATGAAACAAAAGCGACTTATTATTTTAATTAACGGTTGTAATGTTTGTTTCTACTAAATACTCGCCTACTTAATATATATCTGGAAGGAATATCGTCAATGACGTCATCATATGAAACCTGCTTTTAACGTATTTTTTTTTTTCATTTTTAATTGGTAAAAATATACTGTGATTTGCTATTGAAAGTATAATTTCTATAAAGGAAATTTGGAAGCCCTATCGTGGCGCAGTCATATAAGCGTGTATTGTAAAAGCGACAGGTTGTGAGTTCGATGGGAATGTGTTCAAACACTTCTTTATGGTTCCCAGGTTCCCTCTACATACCTTGCAAAAGTTGCCTACACTGTCAAAAGTTTTTAAAAGTGTTCAAAGAATTAAAGAATATTAGCTGATTTACTCACCCCCTTTTTTTATACTGATGAATGTAAATGCATAATAATAATTCAAAAAAAACACACAAATACATATTTACAAAAGAATGGAAAAAAATACTGGAAATATAAAAAAATCACGATATTTTCCTCTGCTCTGTAAAGAAGAATGAACTTTTTAAATGAAACACTTTTAACCGGATTAATCGCGTATATTGTTTGTTAAACATGTTTTTAGGAAATTCGACGTTTCGAAGACTTTTCAATAGTCCGTCGTCACGGGTAGACTGGAGGTGGCATTTGTCTGTCATTTGATATAATTATTACATCAAACTTCCGCCAACGATTCCTTAATTGCCTCGCGTACTGCCCTGGATTCTTTTAGAATGAGCTAACTGTATCTGGTCCTCTAGTGTGGTGTACTTGAGACTTTAAATTTTTTAAAAGTGGGTCCCAGGTGGTAGAAAGTTCCAAAAAACATGTTTAACAAACAGTATACGCGATTAATCCGGTTAAAAGTGTTTCATTTAAAATGTATAACAATCGCGAAAGTCAAAGACATTATTAAGAATGAACTTAGTGTTAAGACACTCCGTTTTCCACGCACTCAAAATCAAAATCAAAATCAAAATCAAAATATTCTTTATTCAATTAGGCCATTTAAGCACTTTTGAATCGTCAAGTTACATATAAGTGTCTGTGGTGTTAGTCCTTACAGGAAGCTACCACCGGCTCGGAAGGCGGGTCTGCTGAGAAGAGCCGGCAAGAAACTCAACTCTTCTCTGCTCTTTTCAAAATATCAATTAAAGTAAATATATAATATAGTTAGCTTCCTGAGTGAGTACCAACAGCATTTAATCCCACGCACTCTTATCATTGTAGTATTCTTGAATAGAATAATATGCTTTGCCTAACAATATATTTTTAAAATTTTTGAAGTGGCAAATTTAAAATTACTTGTGGAATTTTATTATACACACGTGTACCATGTCCCATAAAAGATTTACTAACTTTTTGAAGACGAAAACTAGGAGTTATCAGCTTGTTTTTACTTCTTGTATTGATATCATGTCGGTCACTGTTTTTTTTTTACTACTACACTAGATTAAGGTATTAAGTAAGTGGTTTAATTAAGTGGTGAAACTCAATGCCGCTTTTATTACCAGAGCGGAGATATAAAAATAAATAATATATGTTGAAATAATCGTGTTTATGACAGGACAGCCTCTTACTTATAACATCACACTAAGAATATTTGTATAATTGTTTTACTTCACATGTAGGGTAGACAGAGAAAACTTGGGAACTTAATATTAAGACAATCCGTTCAGTTCCCCATTTTCAACCAAATTTGAGGCATTGTAAGTGAAGTAAGGGTAACAAACGCCACGATTCACTTCTTAGAACGAAGAAATGAAAATATTAAATATTTAATTTCCTCGAGTGAGAATCGAATCCAAAACCTATCGTCACACGCTTGTACCTATGCATCGCGACATACTCAGCTTCACGCTGTATGACACACACGGCAGGGTAGGCAGAAGGAACTTAGGAACCTAGTGTTAAGACACTCTGTTCCACTTCCTTTCCCCACTTTCCGTCGAATTTGAGACATTTCGTGTTGAGTGGTGAAGTTTAACGCCGCCTTTTAACCAGAGCGAAGAAAAGAAAACTTTAATTTGAAAATATTAAATATTTCATTTCTTCGACTGGGGATCGAGCCCACAACCTGTCGTTTACAGTCACACACTTATGCCGCTGCGCCACAACATAATAACATATAACACATAATTTATTTATGATATATTAACTAGATACGTTTCTATCTACGCTATAAAAGTGTTTTTACATTAAAATGTAAACTTGACTTTAGTACTTTTGTCGTTTTATAACCCTCTAAGCTAAATGATATGCCAAATATAAAATTCAATGTACCTAACTGTCTTCTCAATGAAATTTACAACGTAGAAGTTACAAACTTTTGAAGGAATAAGGCCGATGTAAGAAAGACGGGTGTCGGTTCAAATTAATACATGGGACTATTTTTTTTTTCAGAGGCCTGTTGTGGCTCAGCGGCACAAGCGTGTGACTGTTACCGATAGGTTCTGGGTTTGATCCCCAGTCGAGGAAATGAAATATTTAATATTTTCAATTTAAATATTTAATGTTTCATTTCTTCGCTCTGGTTATAAGGCAAAGCGCGGCGTCGAGTTCCGCCACTCAACACGCAATACCTCAAATTCGGTGGAAAGTGGGGAACGGAAGTGGAACGGAGTGTCTTTACACTAGGTTCCCGGCTTCCCGCTGCCTACCCTGCCTCGTGCGGGATACAGCGTGAAAGGAAAAGACTATTTTTTTTTTATTTCTACGTTAATAAAGTATAGAAAGTCAAAACGCAGCATTGAGTTTAGACTTTAACATACAAAGCCATAAAAAAAAACTGGGCCGGCGTTGTTTAGAGAATGATCGTGTTTTAATGGGAAGAGAGTGTGCCAACACTAGGTTCCCAGGTTCCCTCCCCCTGATAGGCTTGAAACCAGAAAAAATCTAAAAATGAAATATTTAATTTAAAAATATTATATATTTCATTTCCTCTAGTGGTGATCAAACCCACAAACTTTCGTTTACAGTCACACGTCTATGCCGCTGCAACTCGACATTTTGTTTAAAATATATACATATATACAATTTTAAACAAAAAATATTACTTACACCGCTTTTCCCTTGAAATAAGCAGCTTTTTTCACCTGCTTTCTAACCACCCTTGGACACACTTAACCTTCAACAATTACTAAAACATACCTGCCTTTTCCTACCTTACAATAAGGTCGATAATCCTATAAAATATTCCAAAACACGAGTAAAACACCTTTTGCACTTCCAACGTATTGGGGGAGGCATCAAGATTTAAGATCGATGCTCCAAATACAGCACCCTCACATTTTATGTTTCATTTTAATTTAAAATTATAACATTTGACGTTAGGGTGTCGCGTATAATCGAATAAAACGGTGAAAATGTACCTATTTTGCTCTACGAATTTTAATATAGTAATTTATGCTTTGACCTTTGATTTCCAGATCTAATTGTAAATATTACTTAATTAATTTTGGAAAAGAATGTTTTATTATTACATAATTACTAATTCCGAATGTAGCTAGAAAATGAGGCCTGTCGTGGCGCAGCGGCACAAGAGTGTGACTGTAACCAACAGGTTCTGGGTTCGATCCCCACTCGAGGAAATGAAATATTTAATATTTTCAATTTAAATATTTAATTTTTCATTTCTTCGCTCTGGTAATAAGGCAAAGCGCGGCGTTGAGTTCCGCCACTCAACACGCAATGCCTCAAATTCGGCGGAAAGTGGGGAACAGAAGTGGAACGGAGTGTCATAACACAAGGTTTCACTTCCGTTCCCTCTGCCTACCCTGCCTAGTGCGGGATACAGCGCGAAGCTGAAAGAAAAAAAGCTAGAAAATGAACGTATAAACATCTCAACGTAGCTGGATTTGAACCCGGGATTATGTCTCCCTACAGAGTTGAGTTGATCGTTGTTACAAAATATATTCTAAGTTTAACCAAAGTAGCGGTTTGTATCGCATCGGACTGTATAAAAAGTTTAATTTTAATCTTAATTCAGAGTGAATTGTATTTATTTCTCTTTTATGTTAAAAAGACAAAAAGCGGCGTTGAGTTACACTCAACATGTCGAAAGTGGTAAAACAGAGTGCTTTTAACGCTTTTTTTAACAAAACAGAACAATGTTGAGGCCGGCGTAGGCGCAGCGATGAAATATTTTTATTTCTCTAGTTGAATTCTGCCATTAAACACACAATGTCTCAAGAAAAGACACAGCGTGAAGCTGGATACAAGGAAAAATAATTGACCATATATAATATGAGTAGTATCATAGCAGGTTGTTCTTGATTTTCCAGTTTTATTTCTATTATTTCTCATCATAACCTTAAAAGATTGGTATTTACCTATACTTGGCTTACACTAGGTTAACTTTGTGCCCTCTGCTATTGCTGCTTTACAGCTAATGATTTACAAAAATATATATTCAAATAAAAATAAAAATCATAATTTCAAATAACACTGCAAAATATTCAATATCCTGCTAAGATAAATATAAAGTTAATATAAGATAATCCTCTAGGACAAAACAAAATTTGAATATTGTAATGCGACCAAATTCTACGACGTAGCACGTCTACGGTCGCGATCAAAGGAAAACCTGTGGGCGGCGTAGACCTCTTAAACAAAGCTATTTTTATATACATATTCGGTATTTGGATCTTTTGGAAACTCTTGAGACTTAAAGCGAATAAAGTTTGTTATACACTGTAGATGAACTAAAATGATATTTTTTTTTAATATTTATTTTTTTGCTACACGCTGTATACTGCATTTATCAGAGTACAAAAAGAGAACTTAGTGTTAAAACACTCTTTACTCTCGTTTCCGGCGGAAATCCAAGACATTAGGCAAGTTAAGTAGCGACACTCAATAACACATTTAAAATTAACAGAGCGAAAAAAAAAATACCAATATTTATTTCATTCGAGCAGAAATCGAACCCAGACTCATCGATTTCACTGTCAGTCGTTATACCATTGAGGAAATTAACTGTATTACTTTTATTATAATATAAAATATTAAGATTCACGCTGTATATTGCATATAACAAAGTACAGTAATTAAAACAATTTGCGTCCCATTATACACTTTATTCAAGGCTTATTGGGTGGCGTAACTTAACACTGCGCTTTGTCTTATTGCCAAAACAAGAAAATAACAATAATAAATTTTGTATTAAAGTCCATGAGTTGGAACTTAACACTAGGTTCCCAAGTTTCTTCTGCCGACCCTGCCATGTGCGGGATACAGTGTGAAGCTGAGTGAGTTGACAGCTTTATACAATGATAAAAATATAAATATATGTAACATCCTTAAGCCGTCCTAATCTCGTAGCAATTGAACCAGTATTATGTAATGTCTAAAAAATACTATGAATATCTTTGCTACAATTTATCTCAATCAGGTTAGAATGTTTCTGTGAAAGCCTGTCGTGGCGCAGCGGCACAAGCGTGTAACTGTAATCGACAGGTTCTGGGTTCGATCCCAGTCGAGAAAATGAAATATTTAATATTTTGTAATTTAAATATTTAATGTTTCATTTCTCCGCTCTCGTAATAAGGCTAAGCGCGGCGTTGAGTTCCGCCACTCAACACGCAATGCCTCAAATTCGGCAGAAAGTGGGGAACGGAAGTGGAACAGAGTGTCCTAACACTAAGTTCCCGGGTTCCCTCTACCCTGCCTCGTGCGGGATACAGCGTGAAGCTAAAAAAAAAAAAGAATAATGTTCAGTTTTATTCTCATTGTAATCTAGCTTTTTATATGGGATGGAAACGTATCAGTAGGCTGTATTCATGAAGTCAAATAATAATTTTATTCAAAATAAGAAGTTCCAAGCTTCTTTGAACGTCACTAAATTTACCGCCGGTTCACTAAAGTAACTGCCTCAGATCTGAGAAGCACCGGTTTGTACCGGTAATACCGGTTTGTACCAAAAAATATTTCATTTAAAAAAAATCCAGCTTAGTTTGTACTAAGCTGGATTTTTTTTCAATGATATCTTTATATATAAATAGACTGGAGCATGAAATGGTTGATCCAGTAGACTGGGACTAAAATAGTTGCTTATTTAAATGTTTAAATGACTTAAATAGAAAGCGAAGGTTATATGATCTAACATACAAACAATAAAGCTACAGTGTAGGAGCTTTTACCTTGACGAAGTAAGCAAAATGCAGCTTTGTATAATTTATTTTATATACTAAAAATACCACATATAATAAGTCCGTAGTCAAAATACTTTACTACTGTGCTACGGTACCCTAATGCAATCATTTTCTGGGTGGAGTCTGGACATTAATTCTACCATTCTTTGTTAATAAAATGTATGGGATGGGCACAAGACTATTCTGGGGTGGGCACAAGAAAATATTGGGGTGGGTGCAGACAACCTCAACCCACATTTCTACGCCTATACCAATACTTGTACACCATCAAGTTATATGGAAGTCTCGTAAATCAACAGGAAGGAAGAAACGTAAAGGTTACATTTCCCCAATAACTCGCCCTCGCATCAATCAATTAAATTCCCCCATTCTTTGACTAAAAAGATATATTATGTTGAATTTTTTACTTTTTGTCTTACCTACATTTAATGGTTGGCTTGTATATATATTTTTTTATCTCAGAAACGTTGATTAAAATTTAACAGTCATTAATTCTTGTCTGAAATATATCAGTTTTATTGTATTTACCTGAAATAACTTTTTATCTGTAGTATAAAGTATGCAGTGAATGAAATAATTAGTACAAATCGATATCATACAATGAGAATCGGAGAGCTTTTTTCTCATTCTTTCTTTTGATACTTAAATATAATAACAAAATGAACTTTACGTTACCCACTTTCCTTTGAACATCATGCATTACGTGTTGAGTGGCGGAACTCAACGCCGGTTTTCCCAATTAGCAAAGCGAAGAAATGAAAGTATTAAATATTTCTTTTCCTTAGGTGGTGATTGAACCCACAGTCTGTCGTATTTATGTTTTAAGATTGTGCCCCTACGCCACGACAGGCCTCTAAAAAGAAGAAGGACATATTGTTTTTCCATGGTAAGGTAGGCGAAGGGAACATGGGAACCTAAGGTTATGGACACTCCGTTCCCATTAAAACACTGTATTACCCACTTAATATAATAAGAACTATCTGTACAATCATACAAAACGCTCATTTCATACGACGCTTACAAAAAATTAGTGCCAATTACCTCAGAAACCAACGGCCCTGGAAAACATTAAAAGCTTTTAATTATTCTGAAAGCAGCCAGCGGAAAACTCCTCACGTTGTTACATTGTTTACAATTTAAAGTATAAAATACACTGTTTCAGCTTCATTTAGAGCCGGGCATTGTTACATCGACAATGTTACTTTGTATACCGGAATCTGTAGAATATTTGTTTTGATGTAGTTTTTAGCGAATTGTATTTACTTTTTCTTTTAAATTGCATTTAGTTAATGAAAAAAGTTTATTGATTGTTGTCGTGGCGCAAGCGTGTGACTAAAGCGTGTAAACGCAAAGTGAGAATTCGAAGCCCAGTTGATACTTTTCACTTTTCAATATTATTTTTTTTTTCATATAAAATATTTTATAATAATGTCTTTGATTTTCGCGATTGTTACACATTTTAAATGAAACACTTTTAACCGGATTAATCGCGTATATTGAATGGTAAACATTTTTGGGAAACCCGACGTTTCGAACACTTTACAGTAGTCCGTGGTCACGGGTAGACCGATTAGAGAGGTAGAAAATGTTTACCATTCAATATACGCGATTAATCCGTTTAAAAGTGTTTCATTTAAAATATTTAATATTTAATTTTTTCACTCTAACAACAAGACAAAGAACGGCGTTGAGTTCAGCCAGGGAAATTGGGTTTCAAATATTAGGTTCACAAGTTCCCTCTACGTACAATACCATATGCGGGATACAGCGTAAGCAAGTGTGACCCTCAATTTACCATTGTACAACTTGAAAATAAAATCGCTCTCCACTTTTCAAACAGAAATGTTTACTGATAACCTAGTGTTCCCATTCCGTTGACTCCGACTCCTGGATTAGAGCAGCGGAATTCAACGCCGTGTTTTTGTTCAACACAATTACACCGGATATACTTCAATATATACCTTATATTTGATCTGAATACCCGAACACCGCGTTAAACTCCACACCTTCCAATTATACTATATATATAACCGTCGAACGTACAAAATATTTGCTAAAATAAAGTAAACACAACGCTCTAAGTACGGTTACGTCAAAAACGGCCGCAAACCAGAAACTAATTTAAAATGTGTATAAAGCAATCTCAAACTTCTCAACTCCGTTCTCCACATCAAAATCATTTTCACCAACGCGACGGTAAAAAGGTGTTGGTAAATCCTCGATACAAAGCCGAAGTTAGCGGAAACGAAAATATTTTTGGTGGTATCTTCATATTTACTGGACTTCTATAGACATAATTATGTTGTGTATAGAAATATTTAGCATGTATAGCATTATGTAATTTTTAAAAGAAGTAAAATTAAAATATATTTTTTTAGATGTCTGTCGTAGGACCCTGTCCTAGGACAAGACAGGGAACGGAACGAAGTATCTTAGCCTAGGTTCCCAGGTTACTTATGGCAACTCTCCCATTTGCTCCTGTAAACGTCCCCGTGAAGACGTATACTTTTTAAAAAAAATATATAGTTAGCTTGTTTTTCAATTCAATATTATATAGCACAACCGTGGACACAATTTCAGTTTTTACTCGAAATAAAATGTTATTTTTTCCTCGTTTTGGTGAGCAAAACACGTTTAAATTAATAAACTAAATTTAAAATGGCTCAAGTATACTACTAATACACAAATACTTAATTTGTCAGAGTATTTGGCCAGAGCATACTTAATTGGTCAGAGCATAAATTGTAACAAGCGTAAAAAAATTATGACGTAGCTAGATAAGAACGTATGGCTTAGTTGGTTAAAGCGCTGGGACGGTTTCCAAGAGGCGCAGGTTCAAAATTTAAATTAAATCCTGCCACACAACACACAATATATCAATAACAGTTTTTATTACGTCTCAGCTTCACGCTGTATCCCGCACGAGGCAGGGTAGGCAGAGGGAACCCGGGAACCTAGTGTAAACACTCCGTTCCACTTTTGTTCTCCACTTTCTGCCGAATTTGAGGCATTGCGTGTTGAGTGGCGGAACTCAACGCCTTTTTATTGCTATAAAAATTAAACATGACATAAATCGTAATGAACCAATATTTATATGAACTTACATACATTTAATAATTTTTATAATCTTCAATGTATAAAAGAACATTAAGTTTTAGTCGAAAGAGAGATGTCTGAAGCATAAGGTTAAGATGTCTGTAAAACTTTTATGTTGGAAACTCTTAAAACTTATATGTAGATTGCTTGGAGAATAATAACACGATTTTGTTATACTATGTAATATTAAAAAAAAAATTAAAGGCCTTTGTGGCGAGGAGGCACTTGACTTGACTGTGAAGGCGACAGTTGTTGGTTCAATTCCGATTCGGCAGAACGCATTATTTCTTATTACTCGTTTAGGTAAAAATACTAAGTACAGCATTTAATACTGCCAGTCAATACACTTTCCTGAAAGCGCAGCGCAATGTCACCAACAAAATTATTTATTCCACTCTGATCAAATATGACCACAAGTTATAGAATATACATAAAAATAAAAATAATATTAATTTGTAAGTGGAGAAGTCAATGAATAAATCTCAACACAAGATTCTCTCAAACAGCCCAATAAATGGGTCTTATAAAATTATCAATGTCTAATATAAATATTTATCTTAATAAAATAAATATTACCTAATAAATTATTTAGACCAAAAACCCCAGTTTATATGTAAGCACCCTCCAGGATTGACTGTAACCAGAAGGCCGATGATAATGGAATTTCAATCAGGCGCGAATCTATTGACGTTAAGACGTACACTAGCCGTTGCTACAGCTTTCCCCGTCCATGGGGAGAAACCACATTTATTAACTCGAAAATGGTTTAAATAAACAATAATTAACATTGCTTTTTCTATCATTACACTGTATTCTTCACATGGCAGATTAGGCAGAGGGAACTTGGGAACCCAATATTAAGACATTCCGTTCCATTCTCGACTTTTTGCGGAATATAAGACATTGCGATTTAAGTCCAATTAACACTTAGGTAAACAAATACACTCTAGTTATAAGGCACAGAGCGGCGTTCAGTTCCGCAACTAATCTCACTGTCATTTGGGCCCAACCTTTTATTTTTTAAAACGTGAAGTGGATCAAACATTTTATATTAAAATTCAACCGACAAATCTCTATTCAAGACCTAAACTATACAATCTAAGCCGATAAAACCTTACCAAATGTAGAGAGACCCCGAAATAAATGAGGGCGTTAGCTAAAGCACCGTGTGAAATTGAGTTTTTTTTTTATGTTCTCGATGGTATATTATTTGGTGAAATAAGATTTAGGATTTCTTAGACATATCACAGGCGATGACTGTGGTAACGTAGACATGTGTGATCGGAATACGTAATGAAAAGGATAGTTGCCTTTTTGTAAAAAAGTATAGAAAGTTAGTGGAAATATTTTTTCGTAAATTACCTCTAAATATATTGTAGAGGCGGAGAAGAGCGTGTGACTGTAAGCGTGACAGGTTGTGGATTCAATTTCTACTCGAACGAATTTAATATTTTCATTCTTCTCACTCTGGTAATAATATTAATAATTATAATAAAGCCTTTTATTTTTCCATTTCTACAATTTTTGTTAATATATAAGTAATGTTATTAGTGTTAGTCTTTTTTATATATTTTTTTGTTAGTTTAGTTAATAATATTTTCTCCTTTTCAAATGTATCAAAGTAGGATAAAGCCCTCCACCATTTCTTTCCATATCTTTCTATTTTTTCCTTTTTGGAGCCAGGAGCTCTACTTTCTCACTCCACAAAAGTGCAGAACTGTGTTGTCTCTATGGGAACAGACGCCCTTATCGTTAGATTTACAAATTCCCTCTGCTTACCGGATGTACAGGATACAGTATAAAGGCTCCTTTACACTAAAAAAAATGGAACATTTAAAACTAAAGTAACAATAAAATAGTAATAATAAATCCATATTCACAATTAAGTATAAAAATCTCCTTAACCGAATTTATAGTCATTCCTACTGATAATAGAATAAAGAAATTCGACTGAGTTTTCTCTTTTAAATTAAAAAGTGACTATGGAAGTAAGAAATGCTCATCTATCATAGTATGTTTGAACCTATTAATTCTTCAGTATACAAGCAGTGAGCGAAAACGGAGTAAGATACAAGCAAGGTACACTGCACTGGAGAGAGAGCAACAGGCAAAATCTAGTAATAAATATAAATTTTATTTTGTGGTAGAGTCACGTTGCCAGCAATGGCAACACGCATGGATAGACTCGACCGGATTGTAGTGGCTTTGGCCACTGCGTTGCGCATTAGGTAATGCCGGGCCCCGGTGCCCTTCCACCTTAAAGGACGGCAACGCTCCTGTAGCTCTTCCGGAGTTACACGGGGCCGTGGGCGACGGTGATCACCATCAGGTGCCCCGTACGCTTGTTTGCCGTCTCTTCCTTCTTCTTCATAATATATATATATATATATATATATATATATATATATATATATATATATATATATATATATATATATATATATATATATATATATATATATATATATATATATATATATATATATATATATAAATATATATATATATATATATATATATATATATATATATATATATATATATATATATATATATATATATATATATATATATATATATATATATATATATATATATATATATATATATATATATATATATATATAAATAAATATGTATGTTTTTTTTTTTCAGCTTCACGCTGTATCCCGCACTAGGCAGGGTAGGCAAAGGGAACGAAATTGAAACCTTGTGTTATGACACTCCGTTCCAATTCCGTTCCCCACTTTCCGCTGAATTTGAGGCATTGCGTGTTGAGTGGCGGAACTCAACGCCGCGCTTTTGCCTTATTACCAGGGCGAAGAAATGAAACATTAAATATTTAATTTGAAAATATTAAATATTTCATTTCCTCGACTGGGAATCGAACCCAGAACCTGTCGGTTACAGTCACACTCTTGTGCCGCTGCGCCACGACAGGCCTCATATATGTATGTAGCTACGAATTAATAAACAAAACTCCATAGTTATAATGTTAAAAACTGCCTATAGCTTTCTCAGCTTTATAGCGTCTCCAGCATATAGCAGGGTTGGTAGGGGTAACATGGGAACCTAATGTTAAGACACTTTCAAAACGACAAGAAACGTTTCTTATTTTTCTACAAATCCTGGAGATATTACGTTATGAGTAACCAAAGTCAATACGCCCTTTGCCTCCTTCCAGAGAAAGGAAATAAAAATATATTAATATTACGTCGACCGAGAATCGAACTCGCAATCCCTCTATAGTTCCATGAATAGTAATTAAATACCATTAAATATCTAAAGCACCTTTCACACGTCACCCCACACTAAGAAGCCGTAACATCCCCGTCCAACACCTACTCAACAGTAATGTCAGTCTGAATATTCCATTAGCGAGAAAGAGGATAAATTATTCCACGAGTGGAAATTAGGTGAACACTTGAGGTGATTAAATGCGGCGTGGAAAATTGTTACTCTTGTAGGCTGATTCCGCTTTTTGCCGTGTTGAAGACAAGTTTGTATGAAGTTGTTACGATTATTTTTTTATTTCTGCGTAGTGAATAATTGTCTTGCTTAAGTATTTTGTTCATTTTTTTTTTAATTTATTATTGTAAAATTCTAAATCAATCCTACTCATTCACTCAGTCAGCTTCACGATTTATCTCGCACATGGCAGGGTAGGCAGAAGAAGCTTAGGAACTATGTGTTAAGACATTCCGTTCCACTTCCGGTCACTAATTTCAACGCGCTGAACGGTACGGTGCGTATTGCGTGTTAAATGGCGAAAATGGGCGAAAAAAATAAAAATATTAAATGTTTTTTTTTTTCGCTCTGGTACAAAATTCAACATAAAATTACTAAATATTTCCCTTCCTCGAGTGGGGATTGAACCCACAAGATGTCGTTTATAATCAAATACTAGTGCCATTGCGCCACTACAGGTCTCGTTTAACACTAAAAAGTACTTTAAATAAATTGTTAGTGATTTCTAAAATGATTTAACACCGTTACTGAGTGAATCAGAGGCATTATATGTCCGCAACAACGCAGTGTTCAACGTTTAAATTTGATATATAGATTTTTCATGAATTTTATGAGAGCACAAAAAGAAGATATCCCAAAAATCCTATAGGAAAAAGCAGATTTGCAAGTAGAAGTGCACGCTATCGAAGTTACAGGCTCATTAACTATTATTAATTTATTTTTGTCATGTGTATGAAAATTAGACTACATCTTTTATTCTGACTATACTGTTCAACTGTTTTATCAAAATTAATACAGTCGGAGAGGTCTGACTAAGCGCAGGGGTAAGAGCGTGAGACTCTCAGGGTAACAGATTCTGCACCCGATCCTCACTCGAGAAATTATATATAAAATATTTTTATATTTTTGGTTTGGTGACAAGCGCGGCGTTGAATTCCTCCGATCAACCCGCAATGCCTCAGATTCAGCGGAAAGTAGAGACCGGAACGGATTGCCCTGCCATGTAGGAGACACATCGAAAGGCTGACATTACATATATTAAAAACACAATAATAACAATATAAATATAATCTTAACGATATCGTGTAAACCGGCCACATCATCATAGGAATTTATTTTTGGAAGTTTCGGAAGAAGGTCTGATTAGTGAATTTTGCGGGTCTTTTGATTCTCGTGAAAACCGGATATTCCTACGCTCGTTAGAATCAGTGCGTATTCACAAAATATGTATGTATGTAAATGTGGTTACTTTGCTCAAAAAGATTGCCCGAAATAGAAATAGGGTTGATGAACGATTCCATTGTTGTAAGGACCCAAATTTAACGTTAAGGTTTTTTGTTTGGTATTTGGTATTCAGAGTGCTCTAGTTTAGTATTGAAGTTTAAGACATCTTGTGGCGCAGAAGCACAAGCGTGTGACTGTAGACGCTACAGGTTGTGGGTTCGACGCGACGGCGTTAAAACCCGCCATACAACACATAATGCCTCACATTCGACGGAAAGTGGGGAACAGAACGGAGTGTCTTAACATTAGGTTCTTAAGTTCTCTCTGCTTACACTATCATGTGTGGGATACAATGTTAAGCTGACAAAAAGTATTTTACTTTCCATATCAAAATTAGATGATAAAATAAAATAATAATAAGAAAATACTCATACTCATACTCAACTTCACGCTGTATCCCACAAATGGCAGGGTAGGCAGAGGGAACTTGGAAACCTAGTGTTAAGGCACTCCGTTCCACTTCCGTTCCCCACTTTCCGCCGAATTTGAGGCATTGCGTGTTGAGTGGCGGAACTCAACGCCGCAACACAATAAGAAAATAGTTATAAATATATAAGAAACATATTTTAAATTAATATTTTACCTGATCAATGGATAGCACTTGCCCCTTCCATCTATCGTTAATTTCATTTAATCCTGTTAAAGCTATACTAACTAACAACACAACATGTATTACGTCAATAAAAAATGTTAATGAAATCCTAAGATAACGATTATTTACAGTATCTCAGTTTCTAAAGGTTTTATCATTTCCAAGTTAATCATCATTACTTACCAATCACACCAAACAGTAATTTCTTAATCACTTACCTGAAACAAAATATAAATTTATAAAAAAAATATATACATTAATTCCTCTAACTGGAAATCGAATACGCAACCACCATGCTTCAGATAGGACACTATGCCTATACAATGTTTACTTTGTATTGACTCCGTAATTCTTCTATTAGGCAATATGGCGGCTTTTATAATAGGATCCCAGAAAACATTCACGAATGTTTTATATATATTTTTTAGCTTCACGCTGTATCCCGCACGAGGCAGGGTAGGCAGAGGGAACCCGGGAACCTAGTGTTAAGACACTCCGTTCCACTTCCATTCCTCACTTTCCGCCGAATTTGAGGCACTGCGCTTTGAGTCGCGGAATTCAACGCTGCGTTTTGCCTTACTACTAGAGCGAAGAAATGAAACATTAAATATTTAAATTGAAGATATTAAATATTTCATTTGCTCGACTGTGGATCGAACTCACAACGTCAGTTACAGTCACACAATTAAAAAAATATATTAAAATACATTTGTTTTTTAAAGGTTATTTATAAATAATGATACGCCTTGTGAATTAAATGCTCGCTTCAATAAATACTAGATGATGTAAAATATATAATATTTGAAATTAAATTTTTAATAATTTATTTTTTTTTTGCTCTGGCATAAAGGCAAAGCGCCACTCATAACGCAATGCCGGAAATTATTCGAAAAGGGAAATAAGGACCAAGTGTCATAACTTTAGGTTCCCAAGTTCCCTCTGCCTACCTTGCCATGTGCAAGATGCATCATGAACTTTAAAAAAATCTATAACAAACTCATGTCCATACAACTATGATACAATTTCATTACTCCCAATAATCGCTTCTCGCGTCATTTAAAATGTACAATACGTTAAATTTCAGCCCCTTTCTGTGATAGGGTCAGGGCATTTGGTCTGGGGTTGAGGAGTGCCTAAATCGTAAATGACACTTAATGGATCAGTTTTACAAATGTACTAACGTAACGTATGGGTCGCTATTCTCAAGTTCAGTGATGTAAATATAAATTAAAAAAAAAATATATCATGACTTATGACCTTGGGCCAGTTAGGGCCAGTCATGGCGCAAATGCACAAGCGTGGGATTATCAACGGTTGTGGGTTCAATCATTACTAGATTAAATAAAATGTTATAAATTAATTTTTATATACTCTATATACATATAATAAACTGTGCTCAAAATCAAAACAAGGCAAGTTGAATAAATTAAACTAGCTAAACTGAATATATTTCATTTCATTGATATTTATTGGTAAGTATTTCACTTCAAGAGGTTATTTGAGGCCTGTCGTGGCGCAGCGGCACAAGCGTGTGACTGTGACCGACAGGTTCTGGGTTCGATCCCCAATCGAGAAAATGAAATATTTAATATTATTATTTTCCATTTATAATATTTAATGTTTTCATTTCTTCGCTGTGGTACAAGGCAAAACGCGGCGTTGAGTCCCGCCACTCAACTACGGCGGAAAGTGGGGAACGGAAGTGGAACGGGGTATCTTAACACTAGGTTTCCAAGTTCTTGCTGAGAATTTCACTTAAGTAATTGACCATAGATTTTTTTATCTTTATATTATATTTCGTTATTACTTTACAATTATAAAAGCCTGTCGTGACGCTGTAGCACAAGCGTGCGATTGTAAACGCCACAGGTTGTGATTTCAATCCCCACTTAAAGAATTAAACATATACATATGTTACTAAGCAAAACGCGGCGTTGAATTCCGTAAAACAACACATAATATCTTAAATTCAGCAGAAAATGGGAAAGGAAACTGATTGTCTTAATACTAGGTTCCCAAGTTCTCTCTGCCTAACCAACCAAGTGCGGGATACAGCGTGAAGCTAAAAAACACTTAAAGCTGAGGCGATATTGATTTCGTAGCATTCGAGAATACACCCCCGGCCTATATTAATAAATGCAGGAGGGTTACAACTCTTACGTTTTCCACGAGTGTTTTATCGATATATTTTATTTATTCAGTGCCTTTTAAATAATTAATTTGAAATCTATACGAGTTCGGGAACAGGATTTAGGTTTTGTATATATCCTGGTCGTTTAGAATTTTAATTCTTAATTACCTAATGGACTATTCTATGATTTCATTTATTAAATAAAAACAGTTTCCTATTAAATTAAATAAAAAAACGTTATATGTGGAGTTTAATGTTAAGACACTCTGTTACAACCAAGACACTTCCGTTCCTCACAGTCCACTTAATTCTGGAGGCATTGTCTGGTCAGTAGTAAATATTATTATATATATTTTTCTAAACAAGGCAAATCGCGGTGTTGAGTTCCGCCACTCGTCTATTAAAAATTGTATACTTTTTATTTACAGTTTTATCACTGTTAATATTTATGGACTTTGCAGACTCAACCTGAGAAATTCGTAGAAAGATTTATTTAAAAATGCAATGTTAGCTTTTGTCAAGTTGAATCTGGTAATAGCTTATTTCATGGTATGTCAAAGTATTTGGGTTTATTTTGTTTTTTCTACTTGTAAACAGCCCTTTGCTGGGGAACCTGGGGAACCTAGTGATAAGATAATTCCGTTCCCCATTCCTCACTTTCTACCGAATTTTTCTTATTCCGCTTCTCAATAACGGATCTCAACGCCGTCAATCAACGTATATCGATAGTTCGATATCGAAATGTAGATATCGACACTCGATATTATTTTAAAATAAAATTTTATTTTTAATCAACAATTTGTTAAACTACAACATCATAATATACTTAATCTACTGTATTTAAATTTCACGCTATTATGTTGTCTCTCTATTAATTTATTTATTTGTATATTATCCTTTTAGTGTCTAATAATCTTAGTAGTCAAACAGCTGAATACAAAACAACGAGTAGTTTTAAAAACTCTTGTCTTAGCTTCACGCTGTATCCCGCACGAGGCAGGGTAGGCAGAGGGAACCCGGGAACCTAGTGATAAGATACTACGTTTCACTTCCGTTCCACACTTTCCGCCAAATTTGAGGCATTGCGTGTTGAGTGGCGGAACTCAACGCCGCGCTTTACCTAATTACCAGAGCGAAAAAACATTAAATATTTAAATTGAAAATATTATATATTTCATTTACTCGACTGGGGATCGAACCCAGTACCTGTCGGTTACAGTCACACGCTTGTGCCGCTGCGCCACGACAGGCCTTTTTAAAAACTCGTACAGAGAAATATTGGTACGCATAATTATTGTATTGAAAATTTCTATTTAATATTTTTTTAATAAACTTTATAAATTATATTTGCTGAATTATGATTGCTTTTATAAAATAAAGCCGATTAAATAAAAACGAAGCTAATATGTCGATATATCGAAATATCGATATATTTTTTTTCGATATATCGAACTCCGATATTGATATATTTAAAAATATCGATATATCGAAAATTCAATATCGACAATCCTAGTCTTGAGGCAGGAAAGCCTTTAAACATATTAAAATTTCATGATCAGAAGCTTAGCTTCACATTAACAGTGAAAGCTGAACTAATATCCTGCTAACATGAAGTATACAAGAGACCCTACTATTGGCGCTCAGCCAATTTTGTTGGCAACAATGGGTTGGTTTTACTGTGAAAATATTAAATTTAATTTTGGTATGTTTTTACATGTGATTTTTTTTGAATAGAAACATATTTTTACTTTGGCAGGGTAAGTAGAGGGAACTTGGGAACCTAGTGTTGAGACATACAGTTTCCCATTAAGACACTCACCATATTCCGCCGAATGTCTGAGATGTTTAGTGGCAGTTTGCGCTGCGCTTAGTTTCGTTGCCAGAGCGAGGAGAATGAAAATATTATATATTTGTGCGAGAATCCATATATTACATGAAAGTCCCCTGAGGCCTGAGGCCAGTCGTGGCGCAGCGGCACAAGCGAGTGACTGTAACCGACAGGTTCTGGGTTCGATCCCCAGTCGAGGAAATGATATATTTAATATTTTCAATTTAAATATTTAATGTTTCATTTCTTCGCTTTGGTAATAAGACAAAGCGCGGCGTTGAGTTCCGCCACTCAATACGCAATGCCTCAAATTCGGCGGAAAGTGGAGAACGGAAGTGGAACGAAGTGTCTCAACACTAGGTTCCCGGGTTCCCTCTGCCTACCCTGCCTCGTGAGGGACATAGCGTGAAGCTAAAAAAAATACATGAAAGTTTTTTAATATTTACTGTTATTTTTTATCTGTTTTTTAATATTTACTGTTATAGCGGAAACCGAAATACTACTACGAATAAATAAATTTAATTCATGAGATACAGCTTGACTGATGAACAAGCAGACAGACAGTGGAGTCTTAAAACCAGGGTCCCGATTCACACTTTGGATAGGGAACATTAAAAAAAATACTTACTTAATACTACTCTTCCAAGCAATTATTTATAACTGACTATCTCACAGCTCCATTTCGACGCCAATGAGCATTTTATGAGTTTAAAATCGTTGTAATTTAGTAATCAAATACTTAATAAAAGTACTTAGTTACAGAATAATTGTTTCCTGTCTCTTTTTATCCCTTAAAGAGGTTTAACCCATTTTTCTGATTCTTTTTTCATTTTTAATTTGAACATAAACATATTTTAATTAATAAATAATTCTATTTTTATACCAACATATAATTATTTTGAACATATAATTAACATATAATTTGAACATATAATTTGATAGTTTGAACATATAATTTGAACATATAATTATTTTAATTAATCAATATATATATTTTTTTATATTTTATATTTGAATCAAGCGCGACGTTGGACAGTGTGTTAATACTAGGTTCCCAGGTTCCCCCTACCTGTTATATGTTTGGTACAGTATGAAGCTAAAGAAGTATTATTTCTTCTTAATAATTAGCAATACGCTTTTTCCAGTATTACGGTAGTTGGAGCGAACGAACGAGCGAAGCGTGTTGAATGACTAAAGTGAATGGCCGAGATCAGTACGAAATTGGTACTTATAGGTTTTATAAGATGTAGACAAAAGGAACCTGGGAAGTCAGACACTTATATTCTTAATTGAGACACGTTCGTTGCCCACTTTCCGTCAACTTCTTGTGACATTGCATATTGAGCGGCGAAACTAAACGCCAAAGTGAGTTAGCTGAAAATATTTCAATCTGCCAAGCGGAAATCCACAATTATCACGTTTAAGGTCACACGATTGTACCGGCTACGGCTTCGATAGCTAAAATATAAAAATTAAATATTACTATTTAGGCGTATTTTAAATTGGATAATTTAAAATACGTCTAAATATTAATATTTAATTTTACAATAAATATAAAATCATACAATAAATACAAAATCAAATATTTACACAAATTACATAACATTTTCACAAAAATTACAATAATAAACTTTGCACTACTCTACTCAGCTTCACGCTGTACCCCGCACAAGGCAGCGTAGGCAGCGGGATCTTGGGAACCTAGTGTTAAGACACTCCGTTCCATTTTTGTTCCCCACTTTCCGCCAAATTTGAGGCATTGCGTGTTGAGTGGCGGAACTCTACGCTACATTTTGCCTTGTTCCAGAGCGAAGAAATGAAAACATTAAATATTTAAATTGAAAATATTAAATATTTCATTTCCTCGAGTGGCCGCGCCAGCGGCGCAAGCGGTCAAATTCAGCGGAAAGTGGACAATAGAAATGGAACGGAGTGGTTTAACACTACGTTCCCAAGTTCTCTCTGACTACCCTGCCATGTGCGGAATATAGCGTGAAGCTAAGTAAGTTATAATTATATAATTATAGCCCATTTTATATTTTCATGTAAAAGTTATACTATTACATGCTTTCACCTAAATACAGTATTTTTCACGTGACAACGGAAAAAATAAACCTCTATAAACACATTATTAACATTAGTAGAAAAGTTAACCGATTTCAATCAAAACTCCACAGAAGCAGAGACACAAACAGAAACTAGTTCTCCAATAAAATCGACTGCCGGCATTGAGGAAATGCGATTTTTCCTTGCCGCTACATTTTCTGCAACTATAGGACAGTATTGGGGTTTATTGAACCGTAGTGAATTATAGAAGTGGTCTCTCGGTACGCCCCGTTCAAGTGTAAATGGAAATATTCTGTGTACGCGATAGAAGTTGGAGTTAAAATATTCAATTATTGCAAAAAGTCAAAGAAAAGAAAACTTGAGGTAGAATAGCAAGATGTCGATAGTTTCGAGTTCCATAATACCTTTTTTTTAGCTCATCTCAATATCCAATACATGAGAGAGAAGATAGAGGGCACCTGGGAATCTTTTGTTAAAGCATTCTGTTACCATTAAGCCACTTCCGTACCTTAATTTTCGCCAAATTGTCGAGACATTGTATATATCTTGAGTGGCAAAACTTAAGGTTTTGCCTCGTTTAGTAGTATTTATTTCGATATTATAAACTGATTTAATTCGAGTAAAATCAGTTTCGCCAGATGATCGATAAGAAGCTCTGATTGCCTTAATTCTTTTATTTTCTTCTTATCTACCCTAATAAAAGAAGCAAATGTATAAATAAATATTAAAAAAAAATGGATAATTTACATAGCTATAATTATCCTGTTCAAATTCAAAGTAAGGTGTCATGTTTTTCGGAGCGTAAAAGAAACAATTAATTCCCACCGAAATCGGAAATCGAATCGACAACCCACGTGCCTACAGCAAAGGTTATCACGCTACAGCTTTAATAGCTGGCTTTAAAACGACTCTTCAAATAAAATTATTTTAACCGGATCTCAGCTTCACGCTGTATCCCGCACTAGGCAGGGTAGGCAGAGGGAACGGAAGTGAAACCTAGTGTTATGACACTCCGTTCCACTTCCGTTCCCCACTTTCCGCCGAATTTGAGGCATTGCGTGTTGAGTGGCGGAACTCAACGCTGCGCTTTGCCTTATTACCAGAGCGAAGAAATGAAACATTAAATATTTAAATTGAAAATATTAAATATTTCATTTCCTCTACTGGGGATCGAACCCAGAACATGTTGGTTACAGTCACACTCTTGTGCCGCTGCGCCACGACAGGCCTTTTAACCGGATTAATAGCGTATTTGGTTTTTTGGAAACACAGCCTTCCAAATACCCAAGAATGTATAATACTATATTACAAAACGGTAGTAAATTATGTGGTAAAATATGTGGTAAATTATATGGTAAATTTTGTGGTAAACTATTTGACTTTCAAAAAACAAAAACCTTTCTACTTTGAATAAAATTTAATTGATTTGATTATAATAATTTGACTTTGACTGGTTAAAATTATTTTATGTAAAATATGTAATAATGAATTTGTATAAGGAGAGTTCTACATATTTATATACTTGTTTTCCATTTGCCCATACAAGTTGCCTTCATCATAACTGGCTTCTATCCAAATATAGTTATAAATTATGATATAACATAATAAATGTTCTTAGACGAGACGGTTCATGTGAGGCACTTTCGACCTCTAAACTCCTTAAGGACACGTGAAGGTGAACATTATTAAGTGAATTTATGAAGTATCGTGAAAAGATTTGTCTTTTGAATTGATAAATTGAATAACTGCTTTGAACAAATTTTAAGTTTAAATAACTAATAAACATTGGAAAGGTTTTGTTTTTATACATTTTTTATACTTTGAAATTTATTTATCAATGCTTCGTTTGCAGTAACATCATGTTTGCCCAGCTTCACGCTGTACATCGTAGAAGGCGCGATAGGCAAAGACTTGGGAACCTTGTGATAAAACACTCTGTTCCCATTATAACACTTACCAATTTCAGCTAATTTTGCGATGAGAAATTGTCATTCACTAACGAAGTACATGTCGTATTCTAATTTATATATACCACCAAAATTATAAGAAATAGGTCATATTTAAAAAAAAATGCTTATTTCACTCTACCATATATAAAACAGGGTAGACAGAGGGAGCCTGGGAACTTTGTGGGAGACTTCCCTTCCATATTTTCCAACGAATTTACAAATATTGTGTGCTTACTAGATTTAACTCTTCCGAGCGGAATAGAACCTGCTACCATCGCGTTTACAGTCATACTACAGCTATACCACTGCGCCACGACATCCTTCCACCTCAGGAAATTTACATAAAATATTTTAAAACCATCTAAGAAAATTGAAAATAAAATTTAACAACCGTAGACATATTTTACCGAAACACCCTGTAATTTACAGCGCGCGTTAATTATTTCTGAAACATTTTAGATGAAAATAAGGATCATTTCCTCGAAAAACCGAATAGCCCTATAAATTGTCCGTATCGCCCTTCAGCATTGTAATCCAGTCTTTAATTACTAGAAAATCAGGCGGCGAAATTAGGAAGCCTCCCACCTGCCTGATAACGTTTGAATATTTTAAAAGACTATCCTCTTGCTAAGTGCTCAGATCTAGATACTATAATATTAACAAATATATAACATACTATATCTAGATGAGGCCCGTCGTGGCGCAGCGGCACAAACGTGTGACTGTAAACGACGGGTTATGGGTTCGATCCCAACTCGAGGAAATGAAATAATTAATATTTTGAAATTAAATATTTAATGTTTTCATTTCTTCGCTCTAGTTCAAGGCAAAACGCGGCGTTGAGTTCTGCCACTCTTACGACACCATCAGTACCAGGGTGATCCTATTCTAAGCCGGAATCACACGGCAAGTGCATACAAGCAGTAGTACTTATACAAGCGTTTTATCAATTCATATGATTAAATCATGAGTCAATTTGGCAGAAAGTGGGGATCGGAAGTATCTTAATGTGAAGTGGATGTAGTGGAGTGTATTGATACTAGGTTTCCAAGTTTTTAAAAATATTTAACATTAGATTGATAGGCGTAATGTTACAAAAATAAATAAATTAGGCATGTCGTGGCGCACCGGCACAAGTGTGTGACTGTAACCGACAGGTTGTGGGTTCGATTCCACTCGAGGAAATGAAATATTTAATATTTTCCATTTAAATATTAAAAAATGGAAAATAGTTATATATATTGTGGAAATATATATAGGTTCCATTTCTTTGCTCTGGTACAAGGCAAAACGCGACATTGAATTCCAACACTCAACATGCAATGCGCTCAAATTCGGTGGAAAGTGGGGAACGGAATTGGAACGGAGTATCTTAACACTAGGTTCCTAAATTCCTTCTGCCTACTCCGCCATGTGCGGGATACAGCGTGAAGCTGAGAGAGAGAGAGTAAATAAATTTTCACTTTGCTTCTTTATATCCTCAATCTACATTTTTACAAAGGTAATTGATTGAATTCATAATCAAGTAACAAAAGCTCCGAAAGCAAATATGATTACTTTCTTAAAATATAAAATAATTGAACTTATTTAAGATAAAATTAAAAACACAAATCATACTTTGTTAAAATTTTCAATAAATTTAACTTAACAGTGTCAACTTTATAAAAAACAGTTTCATACATTGTGAATATTTATTGGAGTTGTTCTCAACAATCGGTGGATAATAACTTTTAGCCGTGTGATCCCGGCTTAGAATAGGATCACCCTGGTACTGATGGTGTCGTAAAAGGCGACTAAAGTACGTGTGGGAGAGTCACGTTGTCAAAAATGGCAACACGCGTGGGCCAGACTCGACCGGACCATTACCACCCCCGGCATTTAAAACCGGCGTTAAGTAGTGGCTTCGGCCACTGCGTTTCGCATTGGGTAGTGCCGGGCCCCGGTGCCCATCCACCTTAAAGACGGGCAACGCTCCTGTAGCTCCACTGGTGCTACACGGGGCCGTAGGCGGCGGTGATCACTTACCATCAGGTGATCCGTACGCTCGTTTGCCCAGTCTTATCAATAAAAAAAAATAACAAAAGCTATGATCAATTTTCTCCAAAATATTATCAGTACATATTATGTTCTTATATTTTTAATGCCAGAAACTAAAAATTACTAAGAAATAAGTTAAAATTCACATTTAAAGGACGTCTTGCTGCACTCTTGAATGTAAATATGAATACCGCTAAGCTCAAAATATTTATACGTATATATTATTTTGAAGTAATTAATTTTCTTTCGTAATTGTGTATTAGCAGTTTAATTAAATAAGTAAAAAATAATAATTATTATGTATTTTTAAAGTTCTCCCATCCACGTGATATCTAGAATATTCAGCAAAAAGTGATAAAAAGAATGTCTTACCACAAGGTTCCCTAACATGCTATAGAGAACCAATTTTTTTTTACACGAAATACAGACTAATCGTGTCAAGTTATTAATTTCTTTCTTTCTTAGCCTCACGCTGTATCCCTCACGAGGCATGGTAGGCAGAGGGAACCCTGGAACCTAGTGTTAAGACACTCCGTTCCACTTCCGCCGAATTTGAGGCATTACGTGTTGAGTGGTGGAACTCAACGCCGCTCTTGGCCTTATTACCAGAGCGAAGAAATGAAAACATTAAATATTTAAATTGAAAATATTAAATATTTCATTTCCTCGACAGGGGATCGAACCCAGAACCTGTCGGTTACAGTCACACGCTTGTGCCGCTGCGCCACGACAGGCCTCGACTTAAATTTATATTTAATTAACTTTAATTTCTTCGACGTATTCAAGAAAACCGGGAAATCCATCTAAAGAGATGAAATTAACGGAAAATCTTGTGGCTTTGTTAACATATTTCTGGCGTAGTGAAGTAATTTTGTTGTGAAAGAAATATTTTTTTCCTCAAATTTATTAATAAATATACTTATTATGATTTTTTCGCGTCAAAATTAAATAGGACATCTTGGTGCGGAAGGTCAGCGTCAACTTTAAGCATGCTGATAGTGGATTCGATTCTTGCTTGACGTAATAAAAATGTTTTGACAGGGTTTGAAGCCCGTCGTGGCCCCGTGACACTTGCATGTGACTTTAAACTTGTCAGTTTGTGGATTCGATCCCCACTCGAGGAAATGAAATATTTAATATTTTCAAATTAAATATTTAATGTCTTCATTCCTTCGCCCTGTTTACAAAGCCGTGGCGGCGTTGAGTTCCGCCATTCAACAAGCCTCAAATCAGTCAAAGTTGGGGAACTGAACTGAGAATCTTTATACTAGGTTCCCAAGTTCCCTCTGTCTACGATGACATACCTCTCTATATGCAGAATCGCAAAATCGAACGTTATATGTAGTGTTAGGCATTAGATTTTATATATGTACATAGTACCCCATAAAAATTGACTTTATTTTTGAAATTCCGTACCCAAAGGGTGCAACGGGACCCTTTTAACTCCATTGTCTGTCCGTATATCACATAAAATTATATAAGACTGAGTATTTCCATTTAAAAGATTACGTATTTTCAACAAATATTAAAAATAGAATAAAGTTAATATGTTTTGACTTTATTTTGAAATTCCGTACCCAAAGGGTGCAACGGGACCCTTTTAACTCCATTGTCTGTCCGTATATCACATTAAATTATATAAGACTGAGTATTTCCATTTAAAAGATTACGTATTTTCAACAAATATTAAAAATAGAATAAAGTTAATATGTATAATATATATATATATATATATATATATATATATATATATATATATATATATATATATATATATATATATATATATATATATATATATATATATATATATATATATATATATATATATATATATATATATATATATATATATATATATATATATATATATATATATATATATATATATATATATATATATATATATATATATATATATATATATATATATATATACATATCTAGAAATCTCAATTATCTAATTTAATATTGAATTGCTGCCATCTCAGATTATATAAGAAAGGTTGACGGTGTTCAATTACTTTGAATTTTATATGAAGAAAGCCATTGTGATTTATGAATAAGAACCAGAGCTATAAGCTAAATGGTTGTTGATTCAATTCCCGTTTCAAGTAAATTTTTTTGAAGGTGTCACGATTTGTCCCTGTTTTTGGTAAGACAGTGTTTCAGCCACAGTGTTCGTATTTTTAGAATAAATTCGAGGGATTTGGCGGAACTCAACACCGCGATTGAGCGTCAAGATATAAGATATTTGTACAATTTTTGGGATGTTGATGATATTTTAGTAATTATGAAAGTCCATATTTTAGATGTACTCAGTTTCAAAGCTTATATCTATGAATTATACCAGAGGGCTTATTTAGAAAACGTATAATAACGAACGCGTCTCTTGGAAACCGTTCAAGAGTAGCGGGTTCAAATCTCGTCACGTTCAAAACTTTGTACGGTTTCTAAAGTTTTTTTTTGTTTACAAAATATGAATTAACATTTAAAAAAACGTTAAGCTCCAACAGACTTATGGCAACTGAAGTATTCAAAAATACTTAATATGGTCAATATATTATTAATATAGATAAAATGTAAACAATTAAAAACAATAGTTAAAAAAATATATTATCATCATAAACCACAGCTAAGAAAAGCCAGCCCAAACAAAATATTGCATGCTCGAAACTCGAACTCGACAGGTTGCAGGTTCGATCCTCAATCGAGTAAATTAGAATATTATTATTTTTCACTGTTGCAACGAGACATAAGCATGGCGTTTAGTGCTTTTATTTAATACACAAAACGTCAAAATCAGTAAAAAGTGTGAAACGGAGTGTCTTAGCACTACGTTCCCAAGTTTACTCTACTAACTCCGCTAAATGAGAGATACAGTTTGAAACAGAATAAGGTTGATTCTGTTTAAACAACTCAATATATATTTATACTAATTACCAAGTAATAATTCACACTTAGAAAAGAAATATTAAAAATACTTTTTAGAAAAACGTATAAACTTTTGAACGGGATTTGAACCGGCACCACCCGGAAATCGTCCAACTCAATGATTATTTTAACGATTACTTTCTATTTTTACTATGTTTTTTAAAGTGTTATTTCACACTTAGGACAGAAAATACTAAATTTAAATTTAAAAAGCGTATAAAAATTTTGAACGGAGCAGGATTTGAACCCGCGCCTCTGGAATACCGTTCCAGCGCTCTGACCAACTAAGCCATTCGTTCTCACCGAGCTCCGTCGAAATTCTTATACGCTTGTTACAACTTATTTATGTTGTTACTATCTATGTTTACTTGTAGGCACGAAAGACCAACGGTGGGCGTCGGCGTATGGAAAACAGATAATACCGGAAGTACTATTTACGTTATCAACACGCTGACTCATTACCGGAAGACGGGGTGCTACTAAATATAGGAGAACGGGAATTTGGACTTATTTAGGTTGTTCCGTATAATATTATGTTATTAAATATATATTTTGCATTTTTATTTCAGCTTCACGCTTTATCCCGCACAAGGGAACTTGAGAATCTAGTGTTAAGACACTTTCCCCACTTTCTGCCGAAATTGAAGCATTACCTATTGAGCGGCGGAACTCAACGCCGCGCGTTGCCTTATTACCAGAGCAAAGAAATGAAAATATTGAATATTTCATTTCCTCGGTTGACCCAAGTGGGGATAGAATCCACATCCTGACGTTTACAGTCGCACGCTTGTGCCCCTGCGCTACAACAGGCCTCAATTAAACATATTGTTTTTGCTAACATCTAATTATAGTTAAGAAAAATTCATTTTTCAATCAATACAGGTACCACTTACAATGATTTCAAAGTAAAAATAATCATAGGGTACATTTTGACTGTCAACTAATGTAACCAAGATGAACAACAATTTCTATTAAAAATATCGATTCCTTCGGAAACATGATAATATTAGATAACTTATTAGATAAGATATTAGATAAATGAAGTCTGTCGTGGCGTTGGAGCACAAGTGAGACCGTAAACGTGAGAGGTTCTGGATTCGATCGCCACTGTAGGAAAATATTTATTTATAATATTTCACATTATCATTTCTTCCTTCTGGGTAGCAAGGCCAAACGCGGCGTTGAGTTCCGTTACTTAACACGCAATGCGTCAAAACAATCAGCGGATACTGGAGAACTGAACAAAGTGACTTAGCATTAGGTTCCCAAGTTCCCTCTAGCATAAAACAAAAAAGAGATAACCATTACACTAGGGAACTCTAATAACTAAATAAAATCGTTAAACAATATTGAGCTTTAAATTGCAAAACATAAGCTACAAAGTCGCTTGAAGGCGTTGATTTGTAACGTCTTACGTGTCGCCGGTGGTAGTAAAGCGATTGAACTATATTAGTTGTGTCTATAAACGAGGCAAATGCCATAAATAGTGTTGGCCTTCGGATACAATGTTTTTAATAGTGAGAACTAATTGTATTGCTCTCTCCCTCGCTCTCAGCTTAAAGATGACAGGGTACGTAGAGGGAACTTGGGAACCTAGTGTTAAAACACTCTGTTCCATTCCCCATTTTCTGCTGAAATTCAGGCATTACGTGTTGAGTGGCAGAAATCGATGCTGAGCTTTGCTTTGCTACCAGAACGAAGAAATTTAAATGTGAAATATTAAAAATTTCAATTTCCTCAAGTGGGGATCGAACCCACAACCTGTCGTTTACAGTCACACGCTTGTGCAGCTGTGCCACGACAAGCCATAATTTTCATTTATATATATATATATATATATATATATATATATATATATATATATATATATATATATATATATATATATATATATATATATATATATATATATATATATATATATATATATATATATATACATATATATATATATATATATATATATATATATATATATATATATATATATATATACATATAATGACATTATGTACTTACAAAAACAAACTTTAAAAAAAAAAAAATTAAACCGCGCAAATCAAAAATTCGGATGAGAAAATTCACTTCACCGAGACCAGATTTAAATTGGTCTTGGGCATTCGCATTTCCACAAAAAGATTCTTTAAAAACAATTTTCAAGAGTATTAAGGATTTACATTTTGTGACTTAATTATTAAGAGGGTTTAAAACGTTGCGTTTCCGCTCCAAAAGCTTGTAATAACCAACGGAATGGTTGGATTTAACGCGATTGTACGGGTGTTCCGTTATGTTATACATAGTAAGGTAATTTAATGAAATATTTCATATTTTCAATGAAATATTTCATATATATATATATATATATATATATATATATATATATATATATATATATATATATATATATATATATATATATATATATATATATATATATATATATATATATATATATATATATATATATATATATATATATATATATATATATATATATATATATATATATATATATATATATATATATATATATATATATATATATATATATATATATATATATAATATATATATATATATATATATATATATATAAAGCCTAGACACCGGAAATGTAACAGTTTGAGGTAAAAAAGAAATAATATTTTTGTTACTTCAACATGCTTAAAAAAAGTAAGAAAAACAAGAACTTTAATAAACGGAGTGTTTTAACTACATTGGTTCAGTTGTGTAAAAAGATTAAAGTCCAGCTAAACAAAAAGAAAGACAAACAAAAAATAAATTGAATACATGCAATGTTCAATGTTTCAAAAAATGCAATGTTCATTTTGTTTATGGAAAAGAGTAAAAGATCAACGGTCGCCTGATGATGAGTGATCACCGCCGCCCACAGTCCCGTGTAACACCAGAGAAGCTACAGGTGCGTTTGCATTAAGGTGAAGATTTTTATCCCGCACATGGCGTGGTAGGCAGAGGGAACTTGAGAACCTAGTGTTAAGACACTCCTATCCGTTCCCCACTTCCGGCAAATGTGAGACATTGCGTGAAGCGGAGCTCAACGCTGCGCTTTGCCTTGTTACCAGAGAAAAGAATGAAAATATTAAATATTTATATGAAAATATTAAATATTTCAATTTTTCGAGTGGGGATCGAACCCATAACCTGTTGTACAGTCACAGGCCTGTGCCTTTGCGCCACGACAGTCCCTTCGATCTTTAATCTAACGAACCATAATAATTACAAAACATTTCAAACCACAGTATATATTTCATAAAACACTCCCCAAAGAGTTTAAAATAGAGCCTAAAACGTTAACCATTTACAATCCAGACGAAACCAGGTCATAATGTTAGTAATAACAGTTAGTATGAGGTCGTTAAACCGATCTACACAAATATAGGAACATATAAAACATAATCGAGCACTTTATCTGACACACGCGCGACTAATGACAAAGAACGTGTCGCGGCGTTGATTATTTAGATGGTGCGATTTATCGTACGACTTGTAGAAGTCGTTAGCCTTAAATATTAACGTGCTTTTATTATGTGATTATTTAGGGATGGAATAGAAATTATTAGTCTATTTCGGAGTCCAGTTTGGAAAAAATACAAAAACTACACAACTAGACGTAACGGAAGAGTTATATACATAATATGCAGATTAAAATCGATAGTAAATATGTTAATATAAAAAAAGTTAATATCTGATCTAAAACCTATTTTCCTTTTCTCTTCACCTTAGCAATGATAAAAAAGACTTTTAACATATTTAAAGTGAACCTTAGGAACGAAAAATATATTATAAGAAACCGTATAAAAAAAAGCACGTAGCGGAAACTAAACCCAGATCTGAGGAGCTTTGGACGTTCGGACAGTTATCACAAACGCGGAGTCAAATCACGCTTCGCAAATATTTACATTTTCTAAAACATTTAAAAAAAAAGCTTAAATTGAAAACAATAAATTATATCGTATCGTACATTAAAAACGACTGTTACACTCGAAATAATCGTTACATGTGAATCACGAGATAGTTGCTGTAGAGTAAATTGTTTCGCTGATCCGTAAATAAGTACTGACTTCAATTGTAATTTTAAAACCAATTCTGTTTTATTTTGTTAAGGCCTGTTGTAGTACAGGGATATAAGGATGTGACTGTAAAAGCGACAGTTCTGGGTTCGATCCCACTCGGCGAAGTAATCACCACCGCCCACGGCCCCATATAGTAACAGAGGAGCTACAGAAGCGTTGCCGGTCTTTAAGGTGAATGGGCACCAGGGCTCGGCATTACCCAATGCAAAAAGCAGTGGCCGAAGTCATTACTTAACGCCGGTTTTAAATGCCGAGGGTGTTAATGATCCAGTCGAATCTGACCATGCGTGGTGCCATTGCTGACAACGTGACTCTCTCACACGTACTTTAGCCGCCTCTTACGACACCATCAGTACCAGGGTGATACTATTCTTAGCCGGAATCACACGACTCAAAGAGGTAACTTGGGATCCTAATGTTAAGACACTCCGTTCCGTTTCCCACTTTCCGCTGAAATTAAGGCATTGCGTATTCATAATTTCATTAAGACAATATTACTTACTTGACTTCTTTACAGTCATACACTTTCCTCTGCGCCACGACAGGCCTCAAAGGCCTAAGAAAAAAACCATAAAAAATCATTAATTGAAAAGCGATCTGAATTCAGTTTAGTAGTTCCTGAGCTAAGCGCGATCAACCAAACAAACTGTATAGCTTTATAATATTACTATGGATGTAATTATAAATTAATTAAATTATATTGGCGGTGTACATACTACATACGAGTATGTTAAAGCCATTGTGGCATTTTAGGTCGAGATCTGGCTGCAATCACTATGAGTGTGGATTCGATACACACACAGGGTATCACGCGTGTTGTACCTCGCATATATCATGGTAGATAAAGAAAGACTTCCTTTATTTCCCCATAATATCAGACATTCCATTCACCTTCCATAAGCGGTAGCGGTAATCTACGCCACATTTTGTCTTGGTTACCAGAGTTAATAAAATCAATGTAACTCAGTCTTTACTTTAATTATTTTAAATTGTTAATCCACATTTAAGTAAGAAAAATATGTACTTATTTAAAAAAAAACGTATACGAATATAGCGTATGAACATATGGCTCAATGGTCATAGTGCTTGGATCGATCCCAACAAGCGAGGGATCAAATCCTGAATACGTTAAAATTTTCATTTATTTTCTAAAAGGAATAACTCAATCTCTCAAGCGTAATACGAAAAGGCAACCGCCATATATAAATAAAAAATAACTAAAAAAGGCGCTTATTTAAAACAAAAAACGCACACCCAACACGTGATAATTACATAACAAATTATTTTCATTACGTCCGAAACGTAACTGACCGTGACAATTCATTAACGATGTAAATAATAGGGCCATAGCACACATTATTTGCGAATTTCATATTAAATTTCATACGAAATATTGTACTAATTTTGTTTTATAAGAGATTTATTTATTTGAGGCCTGTCGTGGCGCAGCGGCACAAGAGTGTGACTGTAACCGACAGGTTCTGGGTTCGATCCCCAGTCGAGGAAATGAAATATTTAATATTTTCAATTTAAATATTTAATGTTTCATTTCTTCGCTCTTGTAATAAGGCAAAGCGCGGCGTTGAGTTCCGCCAACGCAATGCCTCAAATTCGACGGAAAGTGGGGAACCGTAGTGGAACGGAGTGTTATAACACTAGGTTTCACTTTCGTTCCCTCTGCCTACCCTGCCTAGTGCGGGATATAGCGTGAAAAAAATATTCAAGGAAAATAAGTTGTGATGTATTTATCAAAAGGATAGTTGGTTCGATGCCCATTCGGGTATAATTGGATATATATTTTTAGCTTTAGCGCCGTATCTTGCAATTGGCAGGGGGAGCTTAGAAATCTGGTATTAAGACACTCGTTTCCGTTTACTACTCTTCACCAGATAAAGACGTGTCTATTGGCGGAACTCAACGCCACACTTGGCCATGTTACCAGAGCAAAGAAATGAAAATATGAAGTTTTTAATTTCCACAAGTGGGCATCGAATCCACAATCTGACACATTGATAGTTACTACACCACGACTGGTTGTAATAAAACATAAAATGTTTTAAAATAAAAACTTTTAGTATCACAAAATTAATTAAGAAATAGCCTGACGCTCTAGCTCGCATACATATAATATAAATAATATATAAGTTGGCAAAGAAAATACAGTAGACAAATCCTCTCAAAGCCTTCTTCTCCACAAGTGATTGAGTGAGTGAGTGAGTGAGTGAGTAAGTAAGTGAGCGAATGAGTGAATGAGTGAGTGAGTGAGAGAGTAACGGGACATAACGTCTCAGCTTGTCCGATAGCTAAAATATTGCTACTGGAAATCGTATTCAACACCAATTTTATTGCATTTACACAAAATCAACCCACTGTGCCACAACGACCTTAAACAGCCAATATAAACTAAAACCTGTAGTAATTAAATAGCACTATTAAGTGAATAAAAGTATATAAATAACTTTACAGGCAAAGAGTCGAAGCGTTTAATTTTGTAACAAGTACAAATGCAAATATACTCAAAACATTAACTACGAAGTAGCCGACACTCGATGAAATCCTCGTTTTGAATGAAACAGTTTTAGTAAAGCAGATGTATGTATTTAATTTATTATACCCAATTAATTTCCGAGAGGCCTGAGAGGCCACCACGGAACACACAATGCCTTAAATTCGTCAGAAAGCGTGAAACAAAAGTGGAACGGAGTGTTTTTACACTAATTTCCCAAGTTCCCTCTGTCTACTCTGCCATGTGCAGGATACAGCGTGAAGCTGAGTAGAGACAGAGAGATTTATTTCAGAGAAACTGTATACATAGGTTAAAGATTCGATCCTCACTTGAGGAAATGAAATATTTAATATTTTAATTTTCATCACCGCCACTCAACACAAAATGCCTCTAAAAATCAACACGTAGCAGAGAACGGTAGTAGGTAGTATCTTGATGGGAACAGAATATCTTAACACTAGTTTACCAAATCACCTTACTACTTACCCTTCTGTATACTAATTGGACATTTTGAAGATATAGAAAGTAATATTGAAAGAGACCTCGGTTGACCTTCGAAAACACAATATCGACGATACTGGAGGAAGGTCACGTAAAAAGCATGAGGACCCCCCGGAGGGCATGTATGAAGAGGCTGATGACAGTGGACGAGGCTAAAGAGGTATGCCGAGACCGTAGCGTTTGGCGCTCCGTTCTCTCTGCCTACTCCGCTAGGGATATAGCGTGAAGCTAAGAAGAAGAAGAAGAAAATAATTGTTTACTATTTTTATTTACATATTAAACTTAAAAGACAAGATATTAAATTAAAAAAAAATTCGTTTAGTTCCTATGCCTATTTCGCCCTGTCCACTTCATTAGCCTCTTTATAAAAAGTTAAAGACAAGAACAAGAAAGATACCATTAAGTAATAAAGCTCTTGGCGCTCCGTTCTCTCTGCCTACTCCGCTAGGGATATAGCGTGAAGCTAAGAAGAAGAAGAAGCAGAAAATAATTGTTTACTATTTTTATTTACATATTAAACTTAAAAGACAAGATATTAATTAAAAAAAAATCATTTAGTCCCTATGTCTATTTCGCCCTGTCCACTTCATTAGCCTCTTCATAAAAAGTTAAAGACAAGAACAAGAAAGATACCATTAAGTAATAAAGCCCAGGCACCATCGTGGCGCAGTGGCAGAGTCTGGCAGTAAAATGTTAATGGGATATAAATTCCAATATCTAGCCCAAATTTTGAATTGAGAAATTTAACCGAATTTATCGCGTATATTGATAATTATAGTTTCAGTTTCACGCTGTATCCCGCACATGGCAGTGTAGGCAGAGGGAACTTGGGAACTTAGTGTTAAGACACTCCATTCCACTTCCGTTCCCCACTTTCCGCCGAACATGAGGCATTGCGAGCTGAGCTTTGCCTCGTTACCAGTGCGAAGAAATCAGACATTAAATATTTAATTTGAAAATATTAAATATTTCATTTTCTCGAGTGGGGATCGAACCTGCAACAAAGTCGCGTTTACACTCACGCTTGTGTCCCAACGCCACGAAAGGCCTCATAATACAATTATGTAAATAAAACCGAAAATCAACTAAATATAAATAAATGCCGAGAGTAAATATTTTGTCTGCCATATAAAATGCAGAATTCCGTTCTGCCCCTCAACAAGCAGTCTTCACGCAAATTTTTAACTAGATACATAAAATAATACCTTAAAAATCACCACTCACCGCTTGTATAAAGAAGTCCTTGTGCAAAACGCTGACTATTCCAAAATTGGTAAACTTGAAAACCCTATCCATGATCCACATGAGATTGGAGAGGACCCCAGGGCGAGGATTCCAGGCGGCCATCAGCATGGGCACGTCCGCTGTACTTTGGTGATTGGCCAGCACGAGCGTACGCCGGTTGGTGCAGGCCGCTGGCTCATCACCGGTCTCTACGACTGAAAAGAAATAAATATTCTTAGTATTTGTATTAAAAATGTTATTTTTGGGAATATTTAGTTGTTCGTATTTTTCTATTTCACATAGAGCAAGGTAAAAGGAATGATCCTAGTGATTAGGTATCGACACATTTACGACAATTATCAAAATATGATGTGTGAGTGGAGAGTTCCAGTGTTAAGCGCCGCGCTTTATATAGTTAATAGAGAGAGCCAATGAATATAATATTTTTCAAATCACCGGCTATTATGATAAGCTCTTCAAACATTCCAGTAACATTAAATAACAAAACGATTGAGATCATCGTGGCGCAGTGCCTAGGAGGAGGGCCCCTAGGGGGCACGATCAGCAGTCGATCGGGGGAACTGTAAAATCGACAGGTTGTGGGTTCGTTTCCCACTCGAGGAAATAAAATATTTAAATTGTTATTTTCGATAAGCACGGCGTACCGATACTCAAAAAGCAATGCGAAACGAATAAAGGAACGAATCAACGAAAGTTCCCAGGTTCCCGTGATATCTCTACATTAGAGAAATACTAACACTAACTAACACAATAATTTAGTAAAATATACAACAAAAAGAAGTAAAACTATAAAAGCACATTAGAAAAACAAAACCAATATTATTAAAGCAAACGTTGAAGTAAATCGCGTTCATATCACCCGCTCGTTCGATCTCGCGATAAGCTCGAAATCTTTGTATAACGTCACATTCAATTTGTGTAAACGTACAAACAATATATTTATGATATACTTATATGAATAAAATGTCTGTCAGTCTGTGATTTTGATATATTTTTTTTTATTTCACACTATCCCGATAGTAGATTCAGGACAGTAGATTCCGATCTCATCAAGACACTTCCGTTCCCAACTTTCCGCTGTATTTTGGAAGCACTATGTGTTGAGGGGCAGAACGCCGCGTTTTACCACGTTAGCAAAGCGTATAGATGAGCGTATAAACATATAAAATCTTTAATTTCCTCAAGTTGAGATCGGATCGATAACCTATCCTATTTAATTAACATAGCTTTAATTAACATAGCTTTCAAAAGCATAGCTTTCAAAAGAAGGCCAAGGCCATGGCCAAATTATTTAACACGCAATATCTGAATTTAAACGGAAAACAAAGAATAAAATATCTCTCTCTCTCTCTCAGCTTCTCGCTGTATCCCGCACGAGGCATGGTAGGCAGAAGGAACCCGGGAACCTAGTGTTAAGACACTCCGTTCCACTTCTGTTGCCCACTTTCCGCCGAATTTGAGGCAATGCGTGTTGAGCGGCGGAATTCAACGTCACGTTTTTGCCTTGTGCCAGAGCGAAGAAATGAAAACATTAAATATTTAAATTTATTAAATAAACTATAATTGAAAAAATATACTAAGTGTGGATTAACACTTTAAAAAACAGTAAAAATCGGGAACATAATATCTTAACACTAGGTTCCCAGTCACCCTCTAATTACCCTGTCGTATAATCAAACCCGCACCCACCTCCAAACTACACCACAACAAGAAAACAACTTAACATTTTATTACCACAATTTTAATGCAAAATGCGTCGCCGAGTAGTCTGCAATAAAAGCTCTTATATTACTATCGTTATTAAACTGACCGAGATTGTTTGTACAAAAGTGAATGCTAGCGAATACATATTTATTCGAGACCATTTATATGCTGTGCTTGCTGAACGCGACGAGGAGATACAAAATGGGTGATATTATTTTAATTTTATTTTAGCTTCACTTTGTACTTGGGAACCTAGTGTTGAGTGACTTCATTGTACTTCCCAATTTCAGGTGAATTTACGGCATTGCACGTTGGTTAGCGGAATTCAATGCCACACTTTGCTTTCCAAATAGAGTGTGGAAATCAAAATATTGTAGAATTCATTTTATCAATCAACAACCTGTCGTAAGCCTTGTGTGTCTCTGCGCCACAACCGACCTATCAGACGAAGTATGTGTATTTGTGTATTCGTGACGCAGTGGCAGCGTTTGACTGTAAAAATAGTAAATGTAGGTTCGATTCCCTCTTTAACTCTTAATTACACCAAAGAAAAACAACTACACAATTAGCAAAAGAATGTCGCGTTACAGCACGGAACTATATTCAGTTTTCTAACTAGAACTATATTGATTGGCGGAATTCAACGCCGCTCTTAAATTTTTACAAAAAAAAACCTCCCTCGCAACCCGAACCGGAAAAAAAGACCATCAACTTAACAGCTACTTACTTATCTCCAAAAAAAAAAATTCAATAAAAGACGCAAAAATCACATCATTTAAATAACAATTGTACTTAAAATAAATAATTCAAATCTATCTCCTTTAGCGCTGCCATCTACATAAATAAACAAAGTCACCCTCCACGGGCAAAAAAGGTAATAAAAATGATTAACATTTTCATGATAATCGCGACTTGGGTCACGCTATTGAGCTGTTAATGTTCTTAGGAACTGAGCTTCTTATGAAACACAATATATAAAAAATGTTATAATTAAATTGTTTAATTATAACATTTCTTATATTCGGCGGAAAGTGGGGAACGGAGTGTCTTAACACTAGGTTCCCGGGTTCCCTTTGCCTACCCTGCCTCGTGCGGGATACAGCATGAAGCTGAAAAAAAGAACATAAAAAAACTTGTTTAATTAAGGCCAGTCGTAAAATAACGATAATTGTAAAGATTCTCACTGGATTAAAACTGGTAAGAAGGAGAAAAATGGCGTTGAGTTCCGCAACTTAACATGCAATGCCTAAAAAATCTTTGGAAAGTGATGAATGGAAGTATATCAACACCAGGTTTTCAAATTTCCTCTAGTGGTTAACGAATTGTATGAGCACGAAGCTTTTTATATGTAATCAACTAAAACTAAAAATTTTATCTCACATCAATTTACAATTTTCTTAAATAACTTTCAGACTTGATAGGTTAGGCAAATGGAACCTGGGAACCTAGTGTTAAACTACCTTCCCATTAATACACTTCCGTTCACACCACTATATTTGCTTTAAAGCACATAACCAAGAATATTAAAATGCTGAAACTAATTTAAATAGTCTTAACCTTTGGATTACAAAGAAGTCCTCATTTTATCCAAGAAACGCAAAACGCTGTATACCAAATCCTTTGTAAGTTGTTTAGTAAGCTCTTTCAGACGGAATGCCTTGGAATTACAGCTAGACTTGTTCAACTTTATTAGAAATTATTCTTAGAATATGCACAAAAGAAATTAGCTAGCTTATACCGGGGGCTTTGCTCGCCTTTTTAGATTGAAATAATTAAGACATGTATGACTACAGAGATATTGGTTTTTCAGCTCAAAACAAGACACAAGCTATTGTCAGTTAAGAAGATGCTCATCGTTGGTGCACATCTCTCAATACGCAATATATCTTAAATAAAATAAAAAGCCCCATATCGAAATAAGTACATCATCTTAGTAACGTAGTAACAATTCTTACGTTGGTAATCTGATTTTTATAAGAAATAGTTAAAAAAGACTGTGAAAAAACAAAAAAATGAGGCCTGTGTGACTGTAACCGACAGGTTCTGGGTTCGATCCCCAGTCGAGGAAATGAAATATTTAATAATTTCAATTCAAATATTTAATATTTCATTTCTTCGCTTTGGTAATAATGCAAAGCGCGGCGTTGAGTTCCGCCACTCAACACGCAATGCTTCAAATTCGGCGGAAAATGGAAAACGGAAGTGGAACGGAGTGTCTTAACACTAGGTTCCCGGGCTCCTTCTGCCTACCCTGCCTCGTGTGGGATACAGCGTGAAGCTATAAATAAAAAACAATTAACAAAAAATATCAGGTAAGGAATTCATTCAGGAGCTACGGTAAAACAGACAGACAGAGAGACAGGTCAAACTTATAACAAGCTTTTTTATGTTAGAAGTTAATAAGCATAAAAAAAAAACTTATTAAAAATAGTAAGAGCTTCTTTGATGATACTAACCTCAAACAAAATCCTTCAGGACTTTATGCTTGCAATATTTGAAATAAAAAACGAACTTCGCAGTAAAATTAGAAGAGCGAGAATGTTTTCGTCTTCCGCTTAGACAGAGTAAACTGGGAACCCAGTGTTAAGACACTCCGTTCCTTTTGTTCTTCTACCAAACTTTCTGCCAAATATGAGACAAATGCGTGGCGGAACTCTGGTTTTGTCATGTTATTAGAGCGCAGAGATGAAAGCATTAAATATTTCATTGTCTCAAGTGGGGATTGAACTTACAACCTGTTGTGTTTAAAGTCACATGCTTGCGCCGCTGCGCCACAACAGTTATTTCGTTTAGTAATCATTCAAAATTTAATTATATTTTATTATCAAGTAAAATACGTAGTACAATCGCATTTTTAGTTTGCACATCACGAGTTTCATTCGAACGGCGTAGGGTAAATCAACACGAAATAATTCTAACAAAGAATAAATTTCTTGTTCTAGTATACAACGCCCTACGGTATTGAGGTACGAATTTGGGAAATTACTTTGAAATGAAATCTATCAAAATTGATAGAATACATAATTTAAATTAATATATTTTCTTTGCTTCATACTCATAACTGATATAGCAGAGGTAGGCAACTGGAAACTAGCCTAGTGTTAAAATACTCCGTTCCCTTTTAGTCACTACCGTTACCCTCTTTCCGCTAAGTTCTTATAACATTACATATTAAGTGGCGGAACTCAACGCTCAATTAAATTTATCATCTAATAAATACAATGTCTGCGCTGCCATATAAAATCAAAGCAGAAATGCAACCTTTAATTACTTAAAATCCTTTGAGATTCTTAATTACAGTATCGTATTAACTCCTACAATTTTGTTTGCTAACACAAAACGAGAGCTCCAAGACATCTAAACGAGGTATCGGTTACTTAAACATGATCATTTATTTATCAAACAACTTTATCGAGTTAAAAATGTAAAGACAATGTTCACGTGACATACGTTTTGTAGGTTAAAACGACGAGATCTTGTGGTTGTTATACGTACAATGTTATTTAACTCCTTAACAAAACCGAATAATTGTACTTATTATATTAAAAGAAATGGGCTGAGAAATTAGACACTAAGTTAGCCTATTATTTCATTTGCATATAGGTATGCGTATAATATATAACTTTTATGGCGTATATAACTTATGTGGCCTCTGGTGACGTAATGACACAAGCGTGAGTCCGTAAACGCGAATGCGAGTGGTGAAGCCGATTCATACACGAAGTAACGAAATATTTTTACTTCCTCACACTGGTGACAAGGCAAAGCGCGGCGTTGAGCTCCGCCATTTCACAAAAGCAAAAAATCGAAAAGTCAGCGGAAAGCGGGGAGCGAAATTTTTTTACTGGAAATGATGTGCCTTAACACTTAATTCTTCTTCTCACTTATATAAAATTTACTTAGAAAATACCAATTGTACAAAAAGACTACTTTATTCTATTGAAGTCTTCTCGTCCACTATGGAGGGTCGCAAATTGGTTGATTTATTTAACAGAAATGTCGTATATATATTACATTACTTTCATCTCTTGCTTGGGGTGTTGGGTAAGGACCCCCTTTCTGTTAATGGACATTAAAATGTATACAAATTTTCTTGGAAAACGTATAAAAATATGAGCAAAGCGGGACTAGAACTCGCGCCTCTTGGAAATCGTCCAAGTAATTTACAACTAAGCCATACGTTGTTACCAACTACGTAAACAAATTTATCGTTTCACAAAAATTAGTAGTCTCTATTGCAAATTGTTTTTTTCTTTTAATTTCACGCATGCCATGCCATACTGTATCCCTCACATATGGCAGGGTAGGCAAATGGAACTTGGGAACCTAATCTTAAGACACTCTGTTCCGTTCTCCACGTTCCTCTGAAATTGGAGTCATTACGTGCTGAGTGGTGAAACTCATCACCACGCTTTCCCTTTTCCCAGAACGAAGAAAACGAAAATATTATATACTTAATTTAAAATATTAAATATTTCACTTCTTCAACTGGGGATCGAACCCACAACCTGTCGTTGACAGTCACACGCTTCTTTATGCCCTCACGCCACTATAGACCTCAAATCCTCAGGAAATATAACTAAAATTGATTCATTTTATCTCTACTAAGTGAGCCCCGTGATGATGCCCCCCGCAGTTACACAGCATCCAGCGGCGATTCATCCTTGACCCGCCACTGGATTTTTATTACATACGCTTATTAATATAAGTAGAGGCCGCCCGCAACTTTGTTTACGTAAAATAATTACAGATCCTTTAATGTTCCCAAAGGAACTAAATTACTAAATTTCGGCGTTCAACGCCGCTTAATATTGACTTTACGAAGGTAATGAGTTATTTGGTAACGGAAATTAATATTACATTGAAATATAAAAAAAAATAAGAAATTTATCTTTATGATCCCTGTCGTGGCGCAGCGGCACAAAGGTGTGACTGTAACCGACAGGTTCTGGGTTCGATCCCCAGTCAAGGAAATGAAATACTTAATATTTTCAATTTAAATAATTAATGTTTAATTTTTCGCTCTGGTAATAAGGCAAAGCGCGGCGATGAGTTCCGCCAATTAACACGCAATGCCTCAAATTCGACGGAAAGTGGGGAACGGAAGTGAAACGGAGTGTCTTAACACTAGGTTCCCGGGTTCCCTCTGCCTATCCTGCCTCGTGCGAGATACAGCGTGAAGCTGAAAACGATCTTTATGATCAAAAATATATCGTCAAGTTAGACAGTATACTTGCTATCACCCTATTAAATAAATAATAGAATAAATAGAAATGGACATCAACAAGATGGAGATTTGAACCTGAGGCTTTTCGAATCCGTCCAAAAGGCCCACTAATCTTGCGTTAGGCGTTCTAATACCGCCACATTAAATTTGTATACGTTTTCTAAACAAGTACTTTTCTTTTCTAAATGACACTTAAAAATAATATAACAATTTTAGCTCAAAAACTTCATTTTCCTGTTTAAATAAGAAAATCGTTTCAGCTCGGTACAGTCACATTTTCTTTTCCTCGCTAAATTTCAACACACAAGGCAAGTAGTACTGGGCTTTACTTAATTAAAGACACTGTGTGCTTGAAATTACTTAATTTATGTTTATCTTCACTTATTTAACTGAGAACTAAGTGATAAGATAATTAGCGTAGTGTAATAAGGTGTAACTTAACACCGCGACTCGTTAAACCAGTTTGACGTATCACCTTATAAAAATATAAGTATACAGTATTTTTTTTTTACTCTATGATAAATACAGTTTAGTGTTTAATGGCGTAACTTAACGCTGCGATTCTGATACTTTGTTCCACTCCCGACTTTAAATGCCGCGTTACCAGAGCGAAGATATTAAAATATTTAATATATCATTTGAAAATAAAAAATGTTTCACTCCTTCCAGTGGGGATCGAACTCATAACATGTCTTCATACGCTTGCATAAAAAATATTATTTTTAACACCTTATGATAAACTAGAGAGTGGAATTGCCCCCCTGAGAGTGAAATATTAGCTTATTTATGTTAAGATATTAAGTATACTGTTAGCTGGCGTAACTAAACGCCGCGCTCTAGTCTATTACTCTTCTAACTGCACATGTTACTCTATAAAAATATAAATATCAACAAAAGTGAACTAAAGACCCTCTAGGCATAAAGCTGCCTAAGAAGTTATTTAATTTCAAAGAAAAATATATTCTGAAAATCCTTTTGAAAACAAGACTTTGTACTGAGAAACTTTAATTATGGAGATTGTGTATTTGCATTTACCTGTCCAATGGAAACATCTTGTGGTAATATTCTCTTTACTATTAAGTAGAGCTTTATTTAAATAAAATATTTAAAAAATATGAAATTAATATCACGCCAGGCCAGTTGTGGCACAGAGGCACAAAGGCAACAGGTCGTGGATTTGAGTCTCAGATGAGTATATGAAATATTGATAATTTTCAAGTCCTCGCTCTGGTAACGTGGCAAAGTGCAGAGTTAAGTTACGCCACTCAATACAACAGAATTCTATTCAAAATTAGGAAAGTCCCCTAGTAAAAAGAGTGTATTAACACTAGGTTCCCAGGTTCCCTCTGTCTACTCTGCTATGTACTGTGTGAAATTAATAAAATTAAAATAAAGATTTTTAAACTTAAGATGAAAAAATTCATTTCTCTTCTCCCATAGTGTTCATCTAAAAATTAACTAGCCCTGTAATTTTGTCAGAAATTTTGTTTCTCATAATGTTTTTCAAGCAAGAAGAATATTACATAATAAAAGTACATAATTTGTATGAAAAATCAAACCCAAAACCACATCCGATTTCTGATTTAAATAGCTAATTAAGCTTATTATCCAGCTTTTAAGCTCATTAACGGTTTAAAATGATAAAATATATGAAGCTTTCACGTCAGAATTATGTTCGCTAAAGTGAAATCAATATAGCGTAATAATATTTTTTTTCAACTTCACGCTGTATCCCACAAATCTGGCAGAGGTAACTTGGGAACATAGTGTTAAAAAAATGGGCGTTGTAACACTAGGTTCCCTGGTTCCTTCTAGTAACACTAATTTATTCAGAATACAGTTATAATTTATTAGTGGTTTGAAAACAAATAAAAAATTCGAGCTTATATTGCTAAGGTCGATCCATTTATATTTTATTGGTTGTCCAGCACAACTTAGGGTCTCATTTTATATAAAAACATAGAGCTTTCTTCCAGCCTCCCGCACCTGGCAGAGTAGGAAGATGGAATTTGGGAACCTAGTGTTAAGATAAAAGTTAAGATAAGAGTTTCTATTCCCAACTGTACTTAAATGATGAGGCATGGAGTGGCGAAACTTAACGCTGGGCTTCGCTTTGATAACAGAGACACAAATAAATACAAATATTAAATAATTCATTATCTCGAGTGGCTATCGAACCCATGATTTGTCACGTTTACAGTCACACGCTTGTGTCACTGCGATACGATATCCTTTCTCTCTCTCTCTCTCTCTCCTCTCTCTCTCTCTCTCTCTCTCTCTCTCTCTCTCGAACTGTGAACTAACGGCTTTCACTTTTACCTATATTCAAGATATTCAGAGGGGAATCTCTTGAACTAAACCATTATAGAAGTTATAAATAATTCAACACATAAGCTGATTAGCTACTATTGCGTGTTCTCATACATTTCCAAATATATTTCGATAATGCCTGGGTTAAGTACAGGGGCCGCCGTGAAGTGGGGTTGTAGAAGGCACCGTTCGATTCGCACTCGTGAACATATGGCAGGGTAGGCAGAGAGAAGTTGAAAACCTAATGTTAAGACACTCCGTTACGTTGTCCATTTCTTTTGGCATTTTTAAAGAGTTGTTCTACAATTAGGAATGGAAAATACTACATACTAAATATGTACATGGATAAAACTTTAACTAAAAACAAGACACGATTGTAAATAAAATATTTTTCTTCTCCTCGCTCTGGTAATGAGGTAACGACGAAAGAAGAACGGAAGAATCGTAATGGGAACAGATTTCTAACACTAGGTTCTCAAGTTCCCCTGGCCTACCTTGCTATGTCCTAAGCCCAAAAAAAATATAAGTATATCCTTTCATCAAGAGTTTGAAGGATCAAACAAGGACAGGCTGAGTCAACAAGATATTCGTTATTGAGGCACAGATTTAGTTTATTCAGGACCTATTGATCTGGTGTAGGGTGGCATTATGCAAATAGACCTACCGTCTACGCCATTGTTAAGAAGTAGAATAGAGATCTGAATGGAAAAAATCTATAAAATTCGGCACTTTTCTGCTTTTGGTTGAATTTAATTTAATTTTTTTTTAAAATATTGAAAAATTTGGGGCCTGTCGTGGGTCCAGGGGCACAAGCGTGACTTTAAATATGACTGGTTGTGGGTTCGATTCCTAAATTAAGAAAATGAAATATACAACATATTTACAAATTAAATATTTAATGTTTTAATTTCTTCGCTCTGGTAAGAAGGCAAAGCACGGCCTTGGGTTTAGCCACTGAATACACAATGCCTTTAATTCATCTAAAAGTGGGGAACGGAACAGAATGTCTCAACACTCGATTTCCCAAGTTCCCTCTACTTACAGCGAGAAGCTGAAAGAAAAAGAAACGATTTGTTAGCTTTGAGCCTTGGTTGTACGCCGCATATAGAACGGTCACAATCCGCTCGCCTGTACAAGATATTGCATGTTGCGTGGCGTAACCCAACGCCGCGCTTTCATATTGTTATTCGATAAATTTTAACATTAGGTTTCCGGGATCCCTCTGTGTACCCTGCCTCGTGCGGGATACAGCGTGAAGCTAAAAAAAATTAACAAGGACCTGATCTATTGATCAGGCCTTAGTATACAAATATACATACTTTAATTAATCAGAACAAAAAAGAAACTAAACTTCCTAGCTAACCTGAAATATCTTAACACTAGCTTCCCTCAGCCTACCTCGCCTACATGCGGGAAACAGCGTGCTACCAACAACACAACTAAAATCACCACAATTCTAGAACCAAAATAAAGGATTAAACTGAAACCCAACGAATATTCCGTAGCAATTGTTTTCCGTTACATATAGAACCGTTTGTCTACGGTGACGGCAATAGCGTGAATGGACAATAAAATTCCACCAGCACGCGTCGAGGCGTCCCGTACTCTAAATTTCAATGTAGGGAAGACGTGGCAATCGAATTTTCACGCTCCGCAAACTTGAGAGAACGAATAATACATATATACATTTGACAAAGCTGGTTTTGTTTTCTGTAGTACCGTTTTTTAAATGTATTTCGCTCTTTTTGGGTTTCGTTGCAGGGAACTTGGGAACCTAGTTAGACCCCTTTTAAGATACTTCCGTTCGCCATTGACGAATTAAGACGTTGCGTTTTAAGGCGGAACTTAACGCTGCGCCGTGCATTTGTATCAGAGTTAGGAAAAAGAAAAAAATATTTTCATTTTCTTTTCTTTCATTTCTCTAATTTATATTTCATTTAATCAAAATCAAAACCAATCAAGTTTCAATCGAACGCTCATGCTCCTACGCCACGACTGGCCCCACTCGGCCGGTGTTCCACATTAATGTTTAAGACATATATCAAGATAGGAACTTATTGTTAAGGCACTATTTACAACATATTACTAAAAAATTGAGTCACGTAACTCAACTCCGCGTGTTCCCAATAAAACAGTGATAAACACATTAGGAAGAGGTAGTGATCAAATACATATGTTATGAAATCTTTAGTTATAGAATTGGTAAATAATTCTCAGTGGACAAATCCGACTCGCACTTGACTGGTTATCGTAGAAGTAAAAGTCCTAATTAAATTGATAATAATACGCTGTACCTACTTTTATAAATCAATGATTCCTGAACTAAGGAAATATTAGTTTATTTTTTGCGTCATGTTCATTTAAACCTGCTTTTCGTGATTTAAGAAAAAGTTTAACAAATTATAAGGGCCTGTCGTGGCGCAGCGGCACAAGCGTGTGACTGTAACCGACAGGTTCTGGGATCGACCCCCACTCGAGGAAAAAATGAAAATATTACATATTTCATTATGTAATATTTTCAATTTAAATATTTAATGTTTCCATTTCTTCGCTCTGGTACAAGGCAAAACGCGGCGCTGAGTTCCGCTTCTCAACACGCAATGCCTTAAATTCGGAAATCGGGGAACGGAAGTGGAACGGAGTGTCTTAACACTAGGTTTCCAAGTTTCCTCTACCTACTCTGCCACGTGCGGGATACAACGTGAAGCTGAGATTAAGGGTTGAATTAAAAACGTAAATGCAAATATTACAATTTTCAATAATAAATTGAGATATCTAGACAGATTTTAGCCACTTATTTTGTCAAGGAAACTAGTGATAAGACACTCTTCTTCACTTTCTGCCCATTTCTAAAGAGCTTTATTAATTAGCTTTATTGGCAGAGCTTAATAAATATATAATACGTGATTATCCTCCGAAGCAGATAAATTCAAATATTACCATTCCCATTAATAAAAATCGAACTCTGAACTGACAACTTTGAAGCCACTGGGCCATAGCTTACAGAATTCTTTTAAAATATTTCATTTCAATATTATGATAAGACTACAATATTAAATCACTATGCTAACATAAAATGCCAGTGTTCATAGAAAATTGTACCAAACCACAGCAAAATTCAGCGTCGGCATCTAATATTGAAATGCCGCGGATATCAGATACCGAGCCCCGTGAATTCCAACGCATTATTAACGACGTAATCGTATTAATGTTTGCCTAATAATGCTCTCTCATTCTCAGTTTCACGCTGTTTCCCGCTAATAGCGGGATAGGCGGGGCAATTTGTGTTGAGATTATTCTTTTTATTTTGGCTTCACGCTGTGTCCCGCATGTGACAGGGTTGGCAGAGGGAACTTGGAAAGCTAGTGTAGAGACACTTCCATTCCCCCAGGCATAGAGTAGTAAGTGGCGGAGCTCAACGCCGCCGCTTTGTTGTTACTAGAGCGAAACAATGAAAATATTAAATATTTCATTTTTTTAAGTAGAGATCGAAATCACAACCTATAGGCACTGTGGCAGAGTACCACGTAAGGCCTCAAAGATTGCTCTCTTCCCTAAGCTTCCCGATCTAATATTTATTTTAACTATATAAAAGTTTGTTCAATAGAACCTAGTAATTTCCGATCCACAATTATCGTTAAAAATTTCGAGACTACGCGCGTTGAGTGCCGTAACTCAACGCCGCGCTATGCTATTCTACCCGAGGAAATGAAATTATTCATTCTCCCAATAAAAAAAAAACAATAATATAAGATATAAAAAAAAAATTGATATATCCCAACAATACCGTACAGAAGTGTTAACAACAAAAGTTTTAACAACTATAGAAATTTGAACGTGTCGTACAACTTAATTACGTAAGCCCTCGGACGGTGGTGATATATATACGAGTAAGTATGTTTTGTGTTCAGCTCATATAATATACCTCAAATTTGAGATATTTGCCCGAAATTCGGCGAAATGTGGGGTTTGGAAGGGTAGTGATGAAAACGGAGAGTCTTAACACTAAGGTCTTAAGTTATCTATCTCTACCTCACCATACGCGGGATACAGCGTGAAGCTGAGAAAAAAATAGTCAGCTTCACGCTGTATCCCGCACGAGGCAGGGTAGGCAGAGGGAACCCGGGAACCTAGTGTAAAGATACTCCGTTCCACTTCTGTTCCCCACTTTCCGCCGAATTTGAGGCATTGCGTGTTGAGTGGCGGAACTCAACGCCGCGCTTATTACCAGAGCGAAGAAATGAAAAATTAAATAGTTAAATTGAAAATTTTTGTTTAAATATTTATTTCCTCGACTGGGGATCGAAACCAGAACCTGTCGGTTACAGTCACACTCTTGTGCCGCTGCGCCACCACAGGCCTCAAAAATACTAATTTATATATTATTCCTGCTTCACGCTCTACGCTGTATAAACACGTTCTGAGAGATATCTCTCTCACGCTGTGAAAAAGCAGAACAAAGCGCAACGTCTCGAAAGTTGAGTGCGAGGAGAACAGAGTGTCTTAGCACTAGGTTCAGAGTGTCTTAGCACGGTAGGCAGAGATACCGTAGTGTAAAGGAGATACAGCGGGAAGTTATTAAATATATTTAAATGATACCAACTTTGCGGTAATGTTTATTTATCTCCAACTCAATATTATCAATTTATAAGTAAATTATTATTTTATATTCAATGAAATAGTGATTATTGTTCTTTACTGATCTGGATAGATTTATATTAAACTAACCTAAAATTTTGTTTCCCACACATAATAGGGTAAGTAGAGGGAACCTGGGAACCTAGTGTTAAGACATTGTGTATTAAGTAGCACGGCAACGCACGACCTCGCTGTTGACCTCAATACTATAGAGAAAATAACATGAAAATATTATCATTATATCTTTGAACGTTAATCGAACCCGCACCCAATCGTTCAAAGTCACTATCTTACGCTCATGAGCCCTCATACTCAGCTTCACGCTGTATCCCGCACGTGGTAAGGTAGGCAGAGGGAACTTGGGAACCTAGTGTTAAGAAACTCCGTTCTACTTCCGTTCACCACTTTAGGCCGAACTTAAGACAATGCGTGTTGAGTGGCGGAACTCAACGCCGCATTTTACCCCGTACCATAGCGAAGAAATGAAAACATTAAATATTTAAATTGAAAATATTAAATATTTCATTTCCTCGATTGGGGATCGAATCCACAACCTATCGTTTACAGTCACACGCTCGTGCCGCTGCGCCACGACAGGCCTCATGAGCCACACCAGCCAATACTAACAATATACACATATATATATATATATATATATATATATATATATATATATATATATATATATATATATATATATATATATATATATATATATATATATATATATATATATATATATATATATATATATAATATATATATATATATATATATATATATATATATATATATATATATATATATATATATATATATATATAACAATTCCTTAAATACCATAACGTATCAGATGCCACGCCGCCACCCGCATTGGCGACATTGTGAACATGCTTATCTAATAGCTGTGGCTTCGGTAATTACGATAGAACGTACACTAGACGCTTGACTAATTTAGTATGTACAATATAAGTAAATTATATTTGTCGTACAGAAAATCTGCCTATAATAAATTTGTAACTGATCACTGTCTGTTACATGGAGGATATAAAAATCCTATAGGAAACGTTTATTAATTTAATAGAATCCAAAATAATGATGTTTGAAACTTTTGGGAACGGAGAACGGAGAATCTTAACACTACATTTAAGAAGTGTTAAGACACTCCGTTCTGTTGTTACACTGCCATGTGCGGAATACAATTTGTCGTATTCACAGTCGACATTAACCGTGACCTCAAGTTTTATAACCATGTTAAATAGAGATGGCGCCGTAACATAATTACAGACATGCCCGATTACTTGCTGAGATACTGATCAGCTCATCTTACTACGCAATACAGAGTATTTTTATTGAATAACAAAATATTATTTTTAATCAAATTGATTTTCTCAATTCGGTGACGAGATAAAGCGCGGCGTTGCGTACCACACAATGCCTACAAAATACTTGGGAAACAGAAATGTCTTAATTGTCACAACACTAGGTTCCCAGGTTCCCTTTGCCTACCTTGATACGTATTCCCAGAGTGAGTGCTTCACAGTGTAATATGGGACTCTGGGAGTTAAATTAAGTGACCTGAAGGTAAATTATCCGAACTCAGATTATCTTGTACTTATTGCATCATCAGAATAAAAAAAATGTAAAAATATATATAAAATATATTTAATGTTTTTTAGCTCTCCATATATTAGGCTAGGTAGTGTAAAGACACTCCGTTCCCAATTTCCCACTGAATTTTCAAAATCTTATGCGGCGCAACTCAACACTGCAGTCGTATTACCAGAGCGTGGAAATGAAACTATCAAATCATTAATTTAATTTACATTCCACACGAGAGACATCTGTGTCACCGCGACTTCAGTTTCATTCATAATATACATATAGTAAAATCAGTAACAGAGTACTGTCTGTACATGGAAGATATATTAAAAATAACCTTATAGAGGATGTTTCTTAAAGTAATAAGGTTCAAAATAGTGATTTTTTTTGCCAAGTTTTGTCTGTTTATCTATTACTCTGTGTGTTTGTACACGTCTATCTTACAAACGGCTAAGACAAGATTTCAATGCAATTTTCGCTATTATTTTTTGGCAATGTACCTTCAACATTTAGTGTTGGCTTTGTTTAAGTAGTTCGATAAATAAAAAAAAATTAAGTTTTCTCTTGTAACAAGGAAAAGCGCGGCGTTGAGTTCCGCCACTAAAAGTGATAAGGTTATTAGAACAAGAAAACAATTGAGATTACTAAATACAATAATATATTCTTTATTGCACCTCATACAAAAAAAAATAAAAAATGCATTATAAGAAAATGTTTTTAACCCGTGGAAGTGGATATGTGCAAAGAAGCGGAAAAGACTATGACTATATAGAAAAAAAAACAAATATATAAAAATAAAAAATTGTATAATTTACATAGAGGCCTGTCGTGGCGCAGCGGTAGAAGCGTGTGACTGTAACCGACAGGTTGTGGGTTTGATCTCCACTCGAGGAAATGTTTTCGTTTCTTCGCTCTGGTACAAGGCAAAACTCTGCGTTGAGTTCCGCCACACAACACGCAATGCCTCAAATTCGGTGGAAGTGGAGAACGGAAGTGGAACGGAGTGTCTTAACACTAGATTTCCAAGTTCCCTCTGCCTATCCTGCCATATGCGGGATACAGCGTGAAGCTGAGTACGTATGTACATATACATAAATAAAATAGTGTCATTATAGCGGGCGAAGCCGCAGTCGCGTCGCCAGTACGTAATATGTATATGTAAAGAGAACACCGGAAATAAAGTAAACCGTTATTCATCAAACTGTCTCTAGTTCACACTTGACTGACAAAGTATTATATGCATGTTAAAAAAAGCACTAAAATGTACTTTTTATTGCATGTAATTTTGTGTTTTTACATTTGTCGTTTGTACTAAAATTAGAAGTAATTATATCGGTATAATGTTATGTTTTTTCTTTTTTTTAGCTTCACGCTTTATCCTGCACATGGCAGGGTAGGCAGAGGGTACTTGGGAACCTTATGTTAGGACACTCCGTTCTGTACCCCACTGAAAGACGGAACTGAATATATATATATATATATATATATATATATATATATATATATATATATATATTATATATATATATATATATATATATATATATATATATATATATGTATATTAAATACAATAATATATTCTTTATTGCACCTAATACAAAATAAATAAAAAATGCATTATAAGAAAATGTTTTTAACCCGTAGAAGTGGATATGTGCAAAGAAGCGGAAAAGACTATGACTATATAGAAAAAAAACAAATTTATAAAAATAAAAAATGGTATAATTTACATAGAGGCCTGTCGTGGCGCAGAGGTAGAAGCGTGTGACTGTAACCGACAGGTTGTGGGTTTGATCTCCACTCGAAGAAATGTTTTCATTTCTTCGCTCTGGTACAAGGCAAAACTCTGCGTTGAGTTCCGCCACACAACACGCAATGCCTCAAATTCGGTGGAAGTGGAGAACGGAAGTGGAACGGAGTCTCTTAACACTAGATTTCCAAGTTCCCTCTGCCTATCCTGCCATATGCGGGATACAGCGTGAAGCTGAGTACGTACATATACATGAATTAATTAAATTGCGTAATTATAGCGGGCGAAGCCGCAGTCGCGTCGCCAGTACGTAATATGTATATGTAAAGAGAACACCGGAAATAAAGTAAACCGTTATTCATCAAACTGTCTCTAGTTCACACTTGACTGACAAAGTATTATATGCATGTTAAAAAAAGCACTAAAATGTACTTTTTATTGCATGTAATTTTGTGTTTTTACATTTGTCGTTTGTACTAAAATTAGAAGTAACTATATCGGTATAATGTTATGTTTTTTCTTTTTTTAGCTTCACGCTTTATCCTGCACATGGCAGGGTAGGCAGAGGGTACTTGGGAACCTTATGTTAGGACACTCCGTTCTGTACCCCACTGAAAGACGGAACTGAATATATATATATATATATATATATATATATATATATATATATATATATATATATATATATATATATATATATATATATATATATATATATATATATATATATATATATATATATATATATATATATATATATATATATATATATGTATATATATATATTTATATGTATATATATACATATATATGTATATATATACATATATGTATTTATATATATTTATATATATATATATATATATATATATATATATATATATATATATATATATATATATATATATATATATACACACATATCTGCCTCGATTACTTGACTGGTGGTCTTGTGGGTAGCGTCCTAATTTTTAAGCGCGTAGGTCGTGGATTCAAATTGAGTAATAGTGTTTATATGTGAAAGTTCTGTTGATGTAAAGCTTTCGATTTGTTACATTAACTTGTATTTCTTTCTATTAAAAGTCCTGTCAAGAACTAATTTTGTTTCATTTTACATTTTTGTAAAATGCTGTAATTTATTAACATGTTTGGGTCATATTATGGATATAATTTTAATATATTTAAGATTATAAGAGGTTTATCGTGGCGAAGAGGCACAAGCGATCGACTGTAAGCCATTAAAATAAATGAAGTATTGATTATTTTCATTTCTTCGCTCTCTCAGCTGTATCCCGCACATGGCAGGGTAGGCAGAAGGAACTTGAGAATTTAAATTAATAAAATTAAGACAATTATGCTAATTCATAGTTTCAGTCACTTCCGTCTCACTTTTGGCTAAATTCTAGCATTGCATATTGGGTGTCGGAACTTAACGCCGCGCTTTATCTCATTACCAGAGCAATAAAATGATAAAATTAAATATTTAATTTCCTATAGTAGACAATGACACCCTAGCGCCTTTGCGCCACGACAGGCCTCAATAGCAATCGTATATACGCCATAAAGATTAGTTCTCATTACATTGATGTAAGGTCGCTTGTAACCAGTTTTATGTTCATTACTGGTTTACGAGCCCGTAAATAACTTAGTTCCTGCAACACGCTGTTACATATTAAAGTAGTCATCTTTACTTTTTATATACAATTGAGTTCCGTCACTCAACACGCAATGCCTCAAATATATAAATCAAATATAGGTATAAAGTGGGGAACGGAAGTGGAACGGAGTGTCTTAACACTAGGTTCGCAAGTTCCCTCTGCGTACACTGACATGTGCGGGATACAGTGTGAAATTGAGAGATTTTTTTTAAATACTTAATTTCAAAACGTATAAAAATTTGAAGAGTTAAGCAAGAAACGCGTGACATTGAAATGATATATCTTAGTATTTAAAAACTGTAATAATCCAAAATTTAATTTTGCAAGTTCTGATCGTGCCAGTTGAGCACGTCACCATGTTCCATCTATGGTAAAAAATAGATAAATGAAAAAATATATAAAAATGTGCGTGTGAGTGTGTGCGTGTGACATGTTTATATAGGTATATTTCTTTAAATATTGCCTTCACTTATAAATAAAGAAAATATTATATGTTAAATAAACAGTCAAGTAAATCAGCAAAAAGTAATTAACGAAGTACAGAGACTTCATATTTTTCTATTTACAACAAAATATACAATATATTTCAGGCATGTAGGTTAGCGAGGCTTTTTTTCCATCCAGGAAACCAAAGTGATTTTATAAAAAAAATCCATTACGGAACCCTAAAACAGAAAATAATATGTAACATACAAAAGTACATCTTTAAGTTGATTTTTTATTGCATCGATAGTGCATCAATATAGTCCCTTTCAAAAGGGGGACTCAATCAGGGCATTCATTTACTAATATCCTCTGTACTCCATCAGTTAATCTTATTAGATCATACGGGCGCGGTCGTGACCTCGTACAAGATGTTAACTTTCTATACAATAAACTTTTAAATTTGTTTAACAAAAGTATATAGCAGGGTAGGCGGAGGGAACCTGGGAACCTAGTGATCGAACTCCACGTTCCCATTAAGACACTTCAATTTCACACTTTCCAGCGATGTTTAGGTATTGCGTGTTAAGTGGTAGAACTTAATAGAACGAGTAAATTAAATATTGAATATTTCATTTCCTTGTGTGGGGATAGAACCCAAATCCTGTCCGTTTATACGCTTGAGCCTCTGCACCACAACAGTCCCCATAATCTTTGATAGCATATTATAATTACTTTTACCAAGAATTTTGTTATTATTATTTACATACTCGTAGATAAGAAAAGTAAGAGATAAGTAGGAGATCACCATTAGTTAATGTAAGATTTGAACCAATTTTATATTTTATTTATTTATTTATTTATTTATTTATAACTTTATTTGTACACCACATACACAAAAAACTGACAGGTATTTACAACTTATAAGAGACAATGTACAAAAGGCGATTTTTTCATTTTTGTACAATAAAGTATTTTTGATTTGATAATATTTTGATAAATAATTGTTTTTGGTTCAGTTTAGTTTATAATATTAAAATTATTAAGAAAAAAAAAGCAAGATAAAAATTATAATTTTTATTTGCGTTTGTTGAATTTATAACGCTTATAAAATTTAAGAAGGGCACATTTTCAAACAAATTTCCAGTTTACAAAGACTTCATCAATTCTGTTTCAAAATAAAGATATAATTGAATTTGTTTTTGTAGAAAAATCTAAAACATACCTATCTTTTTTTGTAAGATTATCAATTTAAAAGTCATTTTATGATAGTATTATGTTCAAAATCAATAGTTTATTTTAAATCAATGTAGAATAATATCATCATGTATACATATAGAGGCCTACCGTGGCCTGTTCTGGGTTCGATCCCCAGTCGAGGAAATGAAATATTTAATATTTTCAATTTAAATATTTAATATTTCATTTCTTCGCCCTGGTAATAAGGCAAAGCGCGGCTTCGAGTTCCGCCACTCAACACGCAATGCCTCAAATTCGGCGGAAAGTGGGGAACGGAGTGTCTTAATACTAGGTTCCCGGGTTCCTTCTGCCTACCCTGCCTCGTACGCGATACAGCGTGAAGCTGAGAAATGTATACATATGTACATATGTATGCTGTTAAGATAGAAAAAGATGCGCATGCGCATCCAAAAAAATTCTAATTATGTAAATATATTTATATTATATTATAGTTTTTTTTTATGTATATTAAGATGAACAATATTAAGAATGAACTTTTTGTGCAGAAATTGTCAATTTAAGGTTAGTTCAATTAAAAAATATATTTCAGTATAACAATCTTTATTTGGATAAAAAAAATGCTTTAAAACAAATGTTTATTTTGGAATCCTTAAAAATAAATTCTATGTTATATTATTATTCTAAATATATAACATGTTATGAATACTTGAAAATTCCATGTAAGTGATTTTAACATTATAAAAATATTATTTAGAAAGTGGAAAATGTTTTAATGGAAACGAAGTGACATAATACTGGGTTCCCATGTTCCCTCTGTCTACTTTACTATGGGCAGTATACAGCGTTATGATAAAATAATATTAAGTAGCAATAAATTTCATACATACATTGCCTAACAAACATTACAGTGTATTGCATAGATTCTAATATAACAATTTTTCTTAATTCCAAGCCAATGTTCATAGAAAGCCACACGTTGGACGATGGACTGGTAAATATATAAAAAATATCAATCCTCCGTCGGTCCGGTAGCTCACATGAGATCTTTGCCAATATTTCCGAAGATATACAAATTAATGAGGGTGGTTAGCTTCCTTTCATTTTCCGGAACAAGTTCATAGGAAGTTAAACGTCAGACGATGAACTGGTAAAACTGAACATACCATTTCTTCGTATGACGTAACTTCGTATGTAAATTTTCTTTTTAATGGGCAATGCATTTTGAGGATCTGTAAAAAACATATTAGTTTCCTGCAGCCTTATATATGGAGTTGAACGTAACAACCAAGGATCACCTGGTAGAACTCTTATAGGAAAGAGAGAAAAAATCTTAGGTATATTAGTAGCATTTTCTAAAAAGAGAAATTATAAATACAAACAAAATTATTACCAAACGTATAACCCTCTTCCTGCCGACTGTTCATGGGAACTTAAACGTCAGACGATGAACTGGTAGAACTTGCCACATACCATCTCCCCGTCTGACGCTACTTCGCATGATACATCTTGTATAGGTTTTTGATATAAATTAAAATCGTATAACTTCTGTTCTGTTCTTAAAAGACTCGTTCTTCTTTCTTTTTTTAACAACACTCACAGAGTATTCCAAAAAACAATATATTCTGTCATATTTTTTTAGTAGTTTAATTATAAGATGCGAGAAGGCTGACGATGAGTTTGCAATAGATGAACATGTGCAAGCCCCCCGTTAGCCTCCGCATCTTACAAATTCTTCTCTTTTCTAGTTCTTGCAATTTGAACTTTATCTTTGTTCTTTTTTGGTAAATTTATTGTATGTATGTCTTCGTCGTTAAATATTCAAATATTTCTATACCTACATATGCAAGCCAAGCTTCCAACCATTTAAGATATAATTAATATTATAAATATCTCTAGTTCTTTATTACAATCAGTGTATATATGATGTATTGCACGTTGTATAAATTTTTTTTTGCAACTTCTTAAATGGTAAAAACTTTTCAATACCTCATCTGCCTTGATTTTTGAGTGTTCTATAGCTTTTTCGCTAGAAAGTTCTTCTACAGCTTTCTTGTTAGTTACTTTTTCTATAGCTTTCTACCTTCTGTAGATTGATCATGAAAGGTGAGAAGGCTGACGATGAGTTTGCAGTCTTTCATACTTGCAAGCCCCCCGTCAACCTCCACCTTACATAAATTTTCTTGCAAACCATTTTTTTACTAAAACTAATTCTAACGTTAAAGACTATAAAGAAATAAACATTATACAATAAATAAACAATCAGACAACGCACCGACGTAACTACACAATTAAAATTTGACATACAACTAAGTAATGTATACGAGAGGATACTTTTAAATTCCTAAAGAAATTTAACTATTTTGTTACGTAATAAAGTCCACGCAAACATTTTCTTACTAATCAAGCAACCTGCGTATTGAGTAAAACTCGACTAAAATATACGATAAACGACTAACCCCTAGAGGCTAGACTAAATTATAAAATCACTTAAAAACGGCCTGTCGTGGCGCAGCGGCACAAGAATGTGACTGTAACCGACAGGTTCTGGGTTCGATCCCCAGTCGAGGAAATGAAATATTTAATATTTTCAATTTAAATATTTAATGTTTCATTTCTTCGCTCTGGTAATAAGGCAAAGCTCGGCGTTGAGTTCCGCCACTCAACAAGCAATGCCTCAAATCGGCGGAAAGTGGGGAACGGAAGTGGAACGGAGTGTCATAACACTAGGTTTCACTTCCGTTCCCTCTGCCTACCCTGCCTAGTGCGGGATATAGCGTGAAGCTGAAAAAAAAAAAAAAACTTAAAAATCCTTAAAAGCATTTCAAACAGAATCAGCCTAGTAAATATTATAAAAATATCACTAATTACAATCCTAGTTAAAAACATTAATTAAAAAAAAACCCATCCAACTCATTTGAACTGCATTTGTATTGTTGAATAGACATAATAGAAAAAAATAGATAATCGTAAATGATGTATTGAAGTTGATCATAGAAATGTTTACAATACGTTCATTGAAAAGAAACAATAAAAGTTCGTATTGTTTATATAATTGGTCGATATATTGATATTTTCTATACAAATTTTCAAATGTATAGAGCACATGGCAGGTCTGGGACATGGAACATGGAACTTTACGTCGAATTTGAGGCCTTGCAGTCTCACGCTTGTGCCCCTGCATCAATACAGGCCTCCATATAGGCTGTATTTATCAAATTAATTGTTTAAGAACAAAATGAGAATGAGAGTACAAAATGTCTTTTTACATGTGAAACACAGTGTTAGAACCTTTTTGTAGATTGTTCTTTTCCAAAAGCCGCTGATAATTGCTTAAAATATCATTTGACAAGAATAAAAGCTTGATTTATTAAATATGTCTAACATATTTAAAAGAAAATTCCACACTTAGAAAAGAAAAAGACTTTTATAGAAAACGTATAAAAAAATTTAAACTTGCCGGGATTTCAACCGGCACCTGTTGAAAACGTAACGAGTATTTAACTGATTTCACGTCTGTTTTCATGTTATAAATAAAATTAGGTCGTCGTCCTATCAGTCAGAATTAATCAATTGATAAGCAGGATGCGTTCGTTACGCCTACTACACTATACACTACTTTTGTTATGAGAAAGATGCACTTGTTGCTTTTTATTGGGGACAATTGCGCGAAATTACTGAGATACGATAGTTGGACGAGAATTTTTAAGTAATTACTTCAAAATTCAACATTCTATATCAATCACAATTTCAATATTAATTGTGTATCCAAATAATATTGTAAATAATATATAGTATAAAACTAAGATATAATAATTACATATATATATATATATATATATATATATATATATATATATATATATATATATATATATATATATATATATATATATATATATATATATATATATATATATATATATATATATATATATATATATATATATATATATATATATATATATATATATATATATATATATATATATATATATATATATATGCAAACAATTAAAGCGAACTAACGCCTCGTCGAGATATTCTATATTAATTATACATAAATCATTATTAACTAGTCCCGTTCTGACCAGATAATGATACTCTTATGAATTTTAGATCAATTTAAAGTAAAATATTTTTACTGTTTTTAAAAGATTAATCCAAACATAACAAAGAAAAATACTTGAAATCCGTCCAAGTGGCGCGGGTTCAAACGCCGCGCTATGTTAAAATATTTCTAAAGAACTATTTCAAATTGAAAAAGAAATTTACACATTAAAAATTCGGTGGAAAGTGTGGAACGGAGTGGGGAACGTAGTGTCTTAACACTAGGTTCCCAAGTTCCCTCTGCCTACTCTGCCATGTGTAATACAGCGTGAAGCTGTATTACAAAAACTATGGGAAAAAAACTATTATTTATTTATTAATTTATTTTTAAATAATTTTAATGTTCTAAGATATTACTTTTTTAATTAACTTTACTATTTATTAAATAATTTAAAATTTGAACCAAATGTTCTATTAAAATTATAAATGATTTAAAAGATTCAGAATGAAAAAAAAACAATAGTTTTACGCAGGTTACGCAGAGGGAACCTGGGTACCCTGTATTAAATATTACCGTCCCTAGACTTCGACTCTCCTCCTATTAAGACTTCCGTTTTCTACTTTCGACCAAATTTGAGCTATTGCGTATGCCTATATATGCCTTGTCACCAGAGCGAAGGAATAAAAATATTAAATATTTTATTTCCTCGACCGGAAATCGAACGCACAACTCTCACCCTCTCCGTGAGTACCTCAATCTAAAGTGTCAATTTGATTACCATACAAAATTAAACAAAAACTTAAATCAACATTTCTAATTAATTAAAACCAATAAAATAATAAAAAGAAAGTTTAAGTATAAAATAATCAAATTTGTATGAAGCCTGTCGTGGTGCAACGGCACAAGCGTGTGACGAAACGTGACAGGTTCGATCCCCACTCGAAAAACGTATATATTTTATAATTTAAATTTAAATATTTTTGTTTTTATCTCTGGTAACAAGGCAAAGCGCGGCGTTGAGTTCCACCAATCAACACGCAATACTTCAAATTCGGCGATTCGACTATCTTAACACTAGGTTCCCAAGTTCCCTTTGCCTTCCCAATCATGTGCGAGAAAAAGTATAAAACTAAAAAAAATATTAAACAAAAGAGTACAAAATCGATAAAGGCAAAGTCCCGGGTACAGCCAAGCTTACACGCCCAAGTATAAAAAATGCGCGCGCATACCTCTTTACCCCTCCCCACCTTTCTCATATATGAATATTCCTGTCTTAGTTAGAATTTAAAATCACTAAAAAAAGGCTATAAATTACATGAAAAATATAAAAATTAATAGAAATAAATAAAGAAAATTGAAGATTTGGCCATATTTAGTAAATTTTTAGCCAACTTTGACTTAACGTCACGTAACAAAGAACAGTGCAGCGCGCCTGTCTGTAACGGGACGCCATATGCAAAATCGATACCTCACGATAAAAAGTACATACAAATGATGAAAAATACATTTGAATAAGCCTCTTCATTATAACAAAGCTACGTTTATTGTAAATATATATGTTTTTTAAGGCTTTACATATATAGAAAATATATGTAAAACCTTAAAAAAAACATTCTACTTAACTATTTTTTATAAATAAATAAAAAAATCACTTATAGATTAGAATAAAAGCTTAAATATTCCATTTCTTATATCTAGCCTATATTAAAATATATGTATAACCTAAAAATACATATAAATATAAAAAATACATTTAAAAAAAATCTTAAATATTTCATTTAAACACTAAACTACATTTTCTATTAAATGTAATTACATATAAAATGAATAAAAACTAACCTATAACTAATATCAAAGACAGCCAACGTCAATACAGACGCCCACTAAAGTATTGATTTTTAAATGGACATAAGATAATCAAGTTTATATGAAAATAACACTTAAATGATATCAAAATACAGCTAAAAACTTATTAAATTAATAATTTTAAGCTAAATTTTAGTAAAATTCATATAAAAAAGACTTACAAAAGCTCAGTTGTGCGGAGAAACCGACACGAGCGCTCTCAGCTAGGGTGAATCGGCGAATCGCCTTCCACCCCCGCGTTACCGAACGCTACGTACATATATACGTACTACTTATAGATCTTTATTAGGGCAACTATTGATGAAATTTTGCAGGTACCGTTTAATGGAACAGAGAAAATATCTAGTTTAATTTTTCTAATCTAATTTTTGTGTGCTAATAATCTATATTTATAATAAATCACACACTGGGAACTGTCTGTACATGGAAGATATGTAAAAAAAATATTAATATGGCTAAAAATCATGGTTTTTATCATTTTTGTCTATGCGTTTTTAGGCGCTTATCTCACAAACAGTTAATCATATTTAAATACCGTTTTTCATTAATATACTTAGTAATAAATCGGTTATTAGATAAAAAAGTTGCTACAAAAAAGAAAACAGTGTATATATATATATATATATATATATATATATATATATATATATATATATATATATATATATATATATATATATATATATATATATATATATATATATATATATATATATATATATATATATATATATATATATATATATATATATATATATATATATATATATATATATATATATATATATATATATATATATATATATATATATATATATATATATATATATATATATATATATATAGATATATATATATATATATATATATATATTATCTTAAGAGTGATATTGTTATTGTAACAATAAAGTGATCTAGATAAGTAAATAAAATTGTAAATTTAACCGGACGAAGCCGCGAGCGGGTTGCTAGTGTTGTAATAAAAACATTTAGATAAATGGATACTTAAGGCTGTTCGGATCATTTTTTTCTTTGTATAGAATGTGTTAATTGTGATACTTCTTAAAATGTATGAAGTCCTTGATTTTTCTATTATATGTATATTCAATGTAAAGAGGCCTAAGCCCCAATTGCTATCAATGATTTTTAAATTAACAAAAAGCATAGAATAAAAGCTGTAGAAAATTTTAATTTTTTTTGTTAATAATTATATTTTTATTTTTTATTTTCCTTAAAATATATATATATATATATATATATATATATATATATATATATATATATATATATATATATATATATATATATATATATATATATATATATATATATATATATATATATATATATATAATATATATATATATATATATATATATATATATATATATATATATATATATATATATATATATATATATATATATATATATATATATATATATATATATATATATATATATATATATATATATATATATATATATATATATATATATATATATATATATATATATATATATATATATAAAAGTTTTCATTGCATTTTTTTTTAATTTTATTATTATACTTTCTTTTCTATGTTATAGTTATTATTACTTTGGTATTTCAAGATTTTATTTTGTTTTTTTTTTCAATTTAGATTAATTTCATGTTTTGTTTTTTTTTATGATTAGTATTATTTACATTGCAGAGTTTTGTATTATTTTATATAATTGAAAGGTACTACCTTTATATCATAAGTTTTTAAGTTTTTTAGCATGTATTTTTTTTTTGTTTAATTTGTTCTTTTTCTTTTTGGCGTAGTCTGTGAGCAACAATTTAATATACATGTAATGTTAGCCTATAATTGAGACATACTATGTATCAATGTAATTATAAATGTTTCTTTATCGTTGTAATCTTAGTGTGTAACGTTGGCTTCCTAATAAATAATAAAAAAAGTCAATTAACAATTGTTATTTTTAACTGGGGAACCTATTGTTAAGACGCAAGTGGCGAAATTTAACGCCGCATTTTTCCTTTATACCAGACCGAAGTAATGAAAAGAAAATGTTAAATATTTTAGCAACAAATTATCTTAGTAATACCAATATAAAAGGACCGGAAACAAATACTTCAAACTGGGGTCGATATATGAGATACGACGGACCGCACCCTAAATCACTCTGCCATCCTGACTACAGTCTACAGGTAATATGAGACGTACTAGATCATTTTTAGATAACAATGGAATATTTGGTGTCAGTCACAAAGTATTAAAAATCTAAGAAGCTAGACACATTGCTTCACTCTGCGCTTGCTACAAGGCATTAAGTATTGAAAGCCGTAACTCAACACCGCCGTATTGTTACAATAATAAATACACAAAGATATATTATTATATTGAGTGAGAATTGAGTCGAAAACGTACGCAGTTAAACACCGTGCCACCTACACTATAATTGTAAGTCATATAAATATATTTATTAAAATATAACTATAAACCCAAGAAAGAAAATAGTAAACAAACTTTAAACACACTTAATTTCAATATACAATGACGAGAGACAGATATTTGACTGAGGCCGATATATGTATGAGTAACGACGGCCCGCACCCTAAAATACTCTGCTGTCCTGCCTACAAGCCACAGGTCATATGAACGTACTAGGTGCTTCGAATTACACCATCTAAAGTACCTTAGTTCTAACATATGTAATAAGATTCAATTTACAATATTTCAATAATTCCTGAGTATTCTTTAATGTAAATGAGAAGGTTTAACTGACACGGAAGATATGAAATAGAGGAGGTAATGCGTATTGCTGCCGGTAACAGAGTTAATGGTGCTTTAGCTGCTTTAATGAGACGGTGAGACATCAGCATAGCTGCAGGTTTGGCCGTACACAATGCAGTGTTGGTACCGACGCTGTTATACGGCAGCGAAACGTGGGTATTACAGAAGAAGAATCTAAGAAAGATAAATATATGCGAATATAATAATAAAGATATGCGAAGTCAGTTTACTTTTATCGCATACCCAATGAAGCGTAGATGTCACGGTGAGAATGAAGAAGAAATTGTTTCGATGGTTTAAGGGCGTCGAATGAATTAATGTTGAACGAATGGAATAAATAATTAATGAAGAAAAAGTGAGTAGTAGCAGAACCAGCTGGAGATCTCAGTGGACTTTTGATAACACAACATCTATGATACTGGAGGGAGGTCACGTAAAAAGCATTAAGACCGGAGATGAATAGGTTAATAACAGTAGACATTGATGACAATGAAGGAGACTACACCAATAAATACCTTAAAAGTTACTTACCACCACTACACACCCTTTCAATAGAATAGAATATGACTATTAAAATACAAAAACATACAAATTTCCATAGAGAAGACGGTAAAAAAATTTCTTTCATCTGAGACCCACTCATATAATATTTTAAGTCTGTCTGCCACACCAATAGGCAACATACGGTCAGATCATTCTAGCAAGAATCAGGGGCATCACGCGAGGCAATTAAGATGAATCAGCTTATTTTTTTTTTTATTTACATTTTTTTTGTGTACATTTGGCAGGCCGTTCATTGTAAAAATGATTAACAAAAAAAAACCTGATCATTATGGACCTCCCCATGATAATAAACTGTTATCTAACGGAAAAGGTTCCTTTGTAACCCTGCAGATTTCAGCTATGCCAATGCAAAAATGATAACATGCAAACTTTCCGTTGCGACGGATAAACAAACGGACATACATATTTTAGCATTCATACTTTTAGATTTTTTACATGGCAGGACAGGAATGGGAACCTTGGGAACCTAGTTTTTAGACACTCCGTTCGGTCCATAATATTAGTATTGATTTCTTTTGTAGCTCCTATAAAGTAAGAAAATCAAAGAACCGTTCTTCCATCTTGAAAACTATTTTACACTTCGAGTAGTTATTCTCCCCAGTGTCTATTATAATAATTTTGTGATGTACACGCGTGAAGACAATCTCTCTACCATACAAGGCGTCTCCAACGTCAAATACCTAGTAATACGTCACTCCCATCCCTACGTAGCGTGAATAAATCAAGCGCCGGCACCTCTTGATCCTTTAAATAAGTACGGCCGCATGTGTGAAATATCGAGTATGTTCTTTGAATTGTGCATTGCTATGGGACGGACGGCAGAAACAATATGAATTATATATTTAATAAGATAACATAAGCACAAAAGTTGTGTATTCGAATCTTACTCGAACGGATCAAGTATTTTCACTTCCTCTTTCGGGGAACAAGACATTTCGCGACGTTGAGTTCCTCCATTCAAGATATAACGTCTAGATAATTGAACAGAAGGCAAAGAATCAAGAGTTTTGACACTAAGTTTTCCCCACATGGCTATATAATGACGCTACAAAAACGGCTTATTTGATTATTCTCCTTGGTATATGGCTAAATAAAATTAAATATTATAATTACGTTTTAAGAGCTTTTAAGTTTTTTCTAAGTTTTTCCCATGAATATATTGTATAGGTGATATTTTATTATTTGAAAGACGAAATGATAATGAACGGTCTTTGATAAATATTATATTCCTCTTCAATCGTTTTAGATTGACTATACACTCAAGTAAGTCGTACTAATACACCTATGGGTCTCAGTGGGAAGTACAAGTTATAAAAATTTCTAAACCTAAGTTTACACTTAATTTGTATCAAATATATCACAAATAGAAGTTTATAAGAGTTTTTTTTATATACAAATAATTATCCAGCAAAATTATTATTTCTAAATAAATAAATATTCAATCAAATGATCAGATTGCTGACATAATATAAAAAAAAAATATATTACGTCTGTTTTAATAATTAAAATAAAGCAAATATAAGTAGTAGTACCGATGAAAGCCACATAGTAAGCTATTCGCAGCACGTCTACGCGGCGCGTACGTCGGACATCCTTTTAGATCCACGCACTTAACCTGTTAGTTTACCTGGTTTTACTCGATTTTGTATGTTTCGTTTGTTTTCGAAAAAAAATTAATATATCTACTTACAAAATATCTATCTCAGAGGCCTGTCGTGGCGCATCACATAAGCGTGTGACTGTAACCGACAGGTTCTGGGCTCGATCCCCAGTCGAGGAAATGAAATATTAATATTTTCAATTTAAATATTTAAAGTTTCATTTCTTCCCTCTGGTAATAAGGCAAAGCGCGGCATTAAGTTCCGCCACTCAACATGCAATGCCTCAAATTCGGCGGAAAGTGGGGAACGGAAGTGGAACGGAGTGTCTTAACACTAGGTTCCCGAGTTCCCTCTGCCCTGCTCTGCCTGCCTGCCTGCCTCGTGCGGGATACGTAACGGGTATAAGCTAAATAATATATATTTAAGATAATGTACGTAAGACTTCAAAAATTCAACTCCAAAATATCTACTTAACAAAAAAAATACCTGCAATATATTAATAAGTACGATAAAACTTTGACGTTAACTCCCGACAGAAAAACGGGGTATTACGAGTTTTATATATCTGTCTGTCTGTGCGTGTGACACTTTAGCTAATGATATGAGTGAACCGATTTCATTGCTTATATTTTAATCAAAAACCTTCTGTGTCAAAATCTAGTTATATTTATTTTCGGCGGAAAGTGGCGAACGGAATTGAAACGCTACATCTTAACACTAGGTTTCCAAATTTCCTCTGCATACCCTGCCATATGCGGGATACCCTGCCATATGTGATATATATATATATATATATATATATATATATATATATATATATATATATATATATATATATATATATATATATATATATATATATATATATATATATATATATATATATATATATATATATATATATATATATATATATATATATATATATATATATATATATATATATATATATATATATATATATATATATATATATATATATATATATATATATATATATATATATATATATATATATATATATATATATATATATATATATTGAATATTACGCATTTTCTCTAGCGGATTATCCAGAGAGAACGTGAGCACAAAACACCTCTTTCGCCTCATCCACTTTCTTAACCTCTTCATATATGTTGTGTGCTTTTTACGTTACCTTCCTCATTGATCTTGAAAGCTATTCGAAGTCTCTCACTACTTTTTTACTATGGCAGTATTTAATATTAATTAATTTAAGACTTTAAGCACGACAGGATGTGGGTGCGATTCCTGATCAAGGAAATGCCATATTCATTATTTTAGTTCTTCCTCTCGTATTGAGTCCCTGTCCGAAATAGAGTTCCACACCACTAAACACATAATGACCCAAGAATTTGACGAAAAGTGGATAACGGAAGTGTTTTAATAGGAACGGATGATCGCAACACTACGTTCCCAACTTTCCACTACAACCCTGCAGTTGTGTGCATGTACGGGATACAGTGCAAAAGTAAAAAAATACACTTTACTAATGCTATTAAGCAATAATGTATAGAAAGCCACTTGTAATATAAATATAACTGTAATTTTACTGTGTCGTAATAAATGTGGAAATATTAAATGGGACTATAATGACTCTATCATAGCTACTTGTGAAATACTGACATACTTAGTATAATATTTACTTAAAGAAGTATCTTACGTTGTTTAGGCAGAAGGAACCCAGGGAGACATTCTGTTACCCTTAACCCACTTTCGTTTATCCATTTCTCACTTAATTTTAGAGGCTCTGCATGTTTATATGACTCAACGTCGTCCTTTACCAGAGCTAGGAAATGAAAATATTCAGTTTATAATGGTAGCAAGACAAATCGTGGCGTTGAGTTTAGCCGCTCATCACGTTCATTATTAACATGTTATAATGCATAGTGCCAACGCACAAGCTTGCATCTGTTCACGTGACAGGCTGTAGGTTCGAAACTTACTCGAGAATATTAATGTATAATACTCAGCTTCACGCTGAATTCCGCACATGGCAGGGTAGGCAGAGGGAACTTGGGAACCTAGTGTTAAGACACTCCGTTAAATTGCCGTTCCCCACTTTCTGCCGAATTTGTGATATTGCATGTTGAGTAGTGGAACTTAACGCCGCGTTTTGCCTTGTACCAGAGCGAAGACATGATAAGATTAAATATTTAAACAGAAAATTGTATATTTTATTTTCTCGAAAAGGGATCGAACCCACAACCTATCGGTTACAGTCACAGGCTCGTGCCGCTGCGCCACGACAGGCTAAATGTTTCATATCGTTTCATTTCTTAGCTCTAGTAACAACACACTAAGCGGAAAGTGGGGAACCAAACGGAGTACACTAGGTTCCCAAGTTCCCTCTGCCTACCCCGCCATGTGCGGCATACTGAGTGAAACAAAAAAATGAAACAGGAAGTAGCCAACTATTATGAGCCTACTACCTATATACTTATAGTTACGTTACCAAATATGGTACTAATAAAAAAGCAGTTCAATAAACCGATGAAAGTTAGAACGTGACCTTTGTGGTAAGGTACTTCAACTGTATGACTAACATCAAGTAGAAGTTAAAATCTTTTATGATTAAGTCTCTTTCTGCCTGTACTCGTGATACTGTGGGTTGAACGGCGGAACCTAACGCCGCGCTTTCTTTTGCAAGAACGATATAGTAAAAATATTTCACTTCCTTTTTATAATGGATTTAATTACTGTTTGGTCCAAATATATATATATATATATATATATATATATATATATATATATATATATATATATATATATATATATATATATATATATATATATATATATATATATATATATATATATATATATATATATATATATATATATATATATATATATATATATATATATATATATATATATATATATATATATATATATATATATATGTATATATATATATATATATATATATATATATATATATATATATATATATATATATATATATATATATATATATATATATCTATATATAAATACGAGCGAAAATTTAAATGTTAATATATATGTTTTTTTATTCTTCAGATTCACGCTGTATCCAAGGCAGGCAACAAGGCAAAGCGCCAAAGTGCTGACGCAATGCCTCAACGAAACGGAGTGTATTAAAACTAGTTTCCCAAGTTCCGAAGGTTCCCAAGTTCTCTCTGTCTACCCTACCACGTGCAGCATACAGCGTGAATGTAAAAAAGACCACCACAATAGTATGTCTTGTGAATTAAGAAATCTAGACTATCGCTTGTTACACCATACATAAAGGTTATATTTAATTTCAAGCCACCATTTTGGGTCACTCAATAGTTAAACAGAAGAAACTTAGTGTCAAGAATCTCCGCTCCGACACTTCCACTTCTCAAGACAGTTAATTTAAAATAACGGAACATAACGCCGCACTTTATCTTTGTTTGTAAAATAATAATCGAACCTACACTGACACGTTGACAATCAGGCTATAAACATATAGGTACAATATACATCCATGTATGGTGCTATCAAAAATTAAGGCCACATCCACATTCAGCGACAATCGTACTATTTCCGTGAACAGATGACTTTGTGATGAGCTGGTGAGCAATCTCCGTGCGGTAATACGCATTGCGACGTATGTACAATATATGTACTATGTATATGAATACTAGAAAATAGAACTAAATTGTTTTTCTTTCTTAGGCTTAGACTTATTTCAAGAGAGAGTGAGATAAAGACAAAGAGAGGAAGAGAGAAAGATAGAGAGAGAGAGAGAGAGTTAGATACATGATACGTTATTTTTTTGAAACGTTTTATGAGAAGAGTATTAATTTTCTTTAAAAAATGTTGATAAGAGCTTTTTAACATTTAAAAAATTAAAAAAACTGACCTTTTAAAACAAAAGCCAATTTAACATTAGAAATTGTTTTAACCGGTCCTTTGCTGTATTCAACACAAACCAAAAATTTTAAGACATTAATTAGTGGTGGATATTAACGCCGTGTATTGTTTATTTTTTTTTTTCTACGGAAAGAAATAACAAAAGTTATTTATCTTCTCATCTCAATTGAGAATCGAATCCATGATCAACAAGTTTATATTCAAATACATACTTACGTCATTGTAATAGCAAGAGTCCTTACAAATATTGAGTGTCATAACCATAACTGTGGTAATCGAAGCCTGCCGTGGTGCTGGAAACAAGCGTGTGACTGTAAAAGCAACAGGTTGTGGGTTCAATACCAATTCGAATAAATAAAATATTTAATATGTTCATTGCTTCGCTCTGGTAATATATCAAAACGCGGCGTTGAGTTCCGCCATTTAACAAGCAATGCCTTAAATTCAGCGGAAAGTGGGAAACGGAAGTCATCTTAATATAAATGGAATGTGTCAACACTAGGTTCCCTCTAGGTTAATTTCCCTCTGCCTACTTTGCCATATGCGGGATACAGCGTGAAAGTAAAGAAAAAAACATAACATATTATTTACAAAAACCGAACTCCCGTGGCGAGTGTAAAACTGCAACTGAATAGTTCAACAACTTCGGACATTCGTTATTGACTAGTGCACTGTACGTGTTTTGATACTTGTATGTAATATTAATTATAAGGTTGAAAATTCTGTTAGCCTGTTTGTTTGTACACGCTAATCTCAGGAAGTAGGTACTGGACCAAATCAGCTTTTTTTTGCTATAAACTATCTATGTATATACTAACGAAGGCTTTATAGCTATTATATAGCTCTTAGTCCCTCACTCACTCAGCTTCACGCTGTATCCCGTACATGGCTGGGAGGCAGAGGGAACTTGGGAACTTAACGTTAAAGCACTACGTTCTGTCCCCCACTTTCCACCGAATTTAAGGCACTGCGTGTTGAGTGGCATAACTCAACGCCGCGATTTGCCTTATTACCAGAGCGAAGAAATGAAAACATGAAATATTTAAATGGAAAATGTTAAATATTTCATTACGTTAAGCCGAGATCGAACCCACAACCTGTCGTTTACAGTCACACGCTTGTGCCGCTGCGCCACGACAGGCCTCGATTATATAGCTCTTAGCCTTTTCTATTTAACAATAACAAATAAACTGTCTGAAATTGCTATTGTTGAATAAATATGGAAATAATACTGTAATCAAGTAATATTTTTATAATTTAAAGAATATAATATTTAACATTTTCATCTCATCTCTCTTGTAACGAGGCAAAGTGCAAAATGTCTCAATTTAGTCCGATAGTGGATAACAAAAGTGTTTTAATGAGAACGGACTGCCTTAACATTAGGTTCCCAAGTTCCCTCTGCCATATACAGGATACTAAAACCAAAATTTAAAAAAATATCTAGAAAAAAAAAATTACTAAATACCAAAATTAATATGGGCAAAATGCACTTTTGGTAAAAACACACACGCGAAGTAAACTCCTGCCGCTCGCAGCTTTCAACACCGATTAGTTTGCTAACTTATAATTGAGGTATCGACTAGCTCACGTTAGAACAAATTCCATAGTTCGTTAAAACTATTAGAATTAGAGAAAGCATTTTTTTCACTGAGCTTTCCACTTTCCATCCGAATTCGAGATATTGCGCGTTAACTGGCGTAACTAAACGCCGAAAATAATTGATTTCTTCGAGTGGGAATTAATATTGAGCCACAATTGTCATATATATGCCTTGTTTTGTTTGTTTTTGGCTTTCACGCTAAATCCCGTATATATCACAGTAGAGAATGTAAACCAGAACACGTAGAGTTGAAACACTCCATTGAGACACTTCCGCTCCCCGCTTTCCGCCGAATACCTAAGCTTTTGACCAGAACGAAGAGATGCAAACATCAAATATTATTCTCCTGCGAGTGGGAATTGAACTCACAACAGCCACGACAGCCTATAAATAGCTAATATTTATGATAGTAAAAAATAGAAGTCGTCTTTTTATACGTTAACGTCTGTCACTCAACAAGCAATGCGTCACATTCGGCGGAAAATAGAGAACGGAACGGCGTATCTTAACACTAGGTTCCCAAGTTCCCTCTGCTTACCCTGCCATGTGCGGGATACAGCGTGAAGCTGCGTGAAAGAGAAAGTCTTTTTATATGATTACTTTATTGCGTTTAGTAAATTTATCATCAAACCATTGTACCATAGATCAATAAAAAACTGTTAACAATACACAAATAATTTTATTTAAATATTTATGTTTTTGGTTTTATTGAAATAATTATGGAATTAAAGTACAATGTATTAAAAAAAAACATCTTTACAGTGTACTCAGTAGGAATCTACTGTCAAGACAGTCCGTTCCCCTCTTGCAGTTCAATTTTCCAGATATCATGTGGCTAAGTTCAACTTCCCAGACCGAACATAATAAAACAATCTCATGTCAGACATTTCAAAACGGATTTATATACAAAATTGTCACATGTCAGACATTTCAAAACGGATTTATATACAATGAAAATAGATACAAGGCCTGGCGTAGAGAAAGGGCAGAAACATGTGAATGTAGAGGCGACAGGTTGTGGGTTGGATCTCCACTGGAGGAATTGAAATGTTGAATGTTTTCAAATTAAATAATTAATCATTTCCTAGCTCTGGTAACAAGGCAAAGTGCAGCCTTGAATTCCGCCACTAAACACGCAATGTTTGAAATTGAACAGAAAGTGGGAAACGACACGGAGTGTCTTAACACTATGTCCCCAAGCTATCTCTGCTTACCCTATCCATATGCGGGATACAGCGTGAAGCTGAAAAAAAAAAGTACAAAATAAGGAATAAATATAAATATAAAAGCTATCAATCTTACAACAGCAAAAGCACAAGTAAAAGACAAAACTTTTTATTTTCCCAACTAACTTTGAGATCCTCCCAACAGAGTTAACTGCATTGCAAGGTATTCAGTAGACAGTCGATAGACAGATCGCAGTTGAGAAGTTCATCTCCCTAGACAGTTACAGAAAGCTGGATGTCAAATAATTTAAATTCAGCTACAATATGCTTTATTTTTTGTGGGGTTCACGTTGTACCCCGCTAGACGAGTAGGTTAAGGGTACCTAGAGGTAGATACTACGTTCCTCACGTTCCATTTAATTTTCTAACTAAAATAAACGCCGTAATTTGTACTACCGTGAAATGAAAGTCATTGTACCGAGTTTGCTTCCAACTCACAATAGTCACGTGTATATATTTCAATAAACCTTTTAAACAACATTGAAAGAGATGAGAAAATAATTATATAATTAAAGATAAAATTAAAATAAAAATATAAGTTTTTTAATGAATATTTCTTTGACATATGAAAAAAACCTTATAGCAGTATAAAATGGCATCGTCACATTTTCTGTCAACTTGGACAGTCACATATATCCATTACTTAATTAAAGAGTGACTTATAAAATAAAATATTTAAATGATAAAAGCTTCACACTGTATTCTGCACATGGCTGGGTAGGCAAAGGGAACTAGGGAACATACTTATAATTTACCATTTCCAACTTGTTACCAAATTTGAGGCAGTGCGTGTTGAGTGGCGGAGCTCAACGCCGCGCTTTGATTACAACTTTTTTATAGCTTCAAGATGTATCCCGCAATAGGCAGGGTAGGCAGAGGGAACTCGGGAACCTAGTGTAAAGACACTCCGTTCCACTTCCGTTCGCCACTTTCCGCCGAATTTGAGGCATTGCGTGTTGATTACAAGTGGCAAAATATTAAATTGAAATTTGTTTAACGAAATACAGACAGTAAGAGATTACTTAAACTCACGTGATCATGACTTTGGTATTGTTTTTATGATAGCCTCACTTTAGGTGTGAGCGTTAGTGATTCTATTTTCTTTTTTAGCTTCACGATATACCTTGTACATCTCGAGTAGGCTAGGCACAGGTGATTTGGGGATCTAGTGTTATAACACTCCGTTCCGTTGGCCGCTGAATTTGAGGCAATTTACGTTGATCGGCGGAACATACTTAAGACTTGTTACCAAAGCAAAGAAACGAGAATATCAAGTCTTTCATTTTCTCAAGGCGGGATCTAACCTATAACCTGACACCCGTAAAGTCGCACGGTTGTGCCCCTACGCCACGACAGCCCTCCTTAATGTAAATGTCCACAAAACTACTAGTTTACAATCAGTAAAATACACACAATATTATTTTAGTACAGACTCATGTTGAGACTTGTCGAAATTTTTCAACTGCAGTGACAAAAAATTGTAAAGAATAGGCGACGTAAAAGCATTAATATAGGGTTGTGCATTATTTATTTTGGTGTTTATCGATAGTTTCATTTTAAAAATATATATATTGTTCCAAATCCCAAATATTCACAAACACACCGTTCTTCCCTTTTCTTTCAAATTTCATAATATTGTGTAACTTATTTGGCTGGGTATAATTAGGTAATTTCAGAAAATTTCAATTTCACGCTTTCTCTTCTCACTAGAATAAGGAAATGTGGAATATATATAATCACAAGAGTGGAAATCGTACGTAGAACCATCGCGCTAACATTCAGATCGAAACAAAAATATTTACCAATACATAAAACGTTAAAAGAACCTAATATTTACTACAACATAAACTTAAGGCCAACGTTATCCTAAACGTTACTTAACTGTATTCACAATATTATCGATATCCGTATCCGTTAGATATAACGACGTCCCTAAATTTGTAAAATACTGTAACGGTACAAAAGGGCTCACACAATGGCCAGGTGAGAACAAAAAATTAAGTTACCAACGATTTTGTTAGAAATTAGGCTGATCTATTGATTTGTGCTCGATCGTTTAAAAATAAGAACGTGAATTGTTCATTGTTTTTTTTAGTTCACGGTGTAGGGCAGAGGGAACATGGGAACCTATTGTTAACTTATTGTTACACTCCATTCCATTTCACTTTCCTCCAAGTTTGAAATATTCCGTGTTTATTTGAGTAACTCAACGCCGCGCTGTTTTGTTAACGAAGAAATGAAAATATTTATTAATTGAAATGAATTGAACTAACAACCTGTCGCTTTTACAACAGCCGCAAGTTAGTAGTTCTGTTAGCTAAAAATATTTAAATTTAAAAGTTCTTAATATCACATTCCCTAATATTATGTGCCAATAAAATATATGTAAAGATAAAAATACTTGTTTCTAATACAATAACAAGGCCATGATCCAAGACAACAACAAGGCCAAGTGCAACGATCATGGGTTCGAGCCTCATTTGAGACATTTATTTTAGCAGAGTAGAGAAAGGGAATTTTTAATTTATTTTAGTGGATTCGATTCCCTGTTGGAGGAATGTTTTATTTGTGTCAGTATGTGTGTGTGTGTGTATGTCAAACTTTGCAAGCTCAATGTGACCCACGCACCAGTGTCTGATTGAGCTGAAATATGGATTACGACTTGAGTTTTGATGACAATGAATTTAGATATAATCAATATAGTTGCTAACACAAAATGGCCGTTACAACAAAATGGCAGGTTACAATTTTTTTTTATGGAAAAGACAAAGCAAACTAGCGTACGGGTCACCTGAAGGTGAGCGATCACCGTCGCCCACGGTCCCATGTAATACCAGGGGAGCTACAGGTGAGTTGCCGGCCTTTAAGGTGAAGGTAGACGTGCTTTTTGAAGGCACCCATGTCGTATAGACCTGGAAATACTGCCGCGGGTAGGCCGTTCCACAGATGTGTGGAGCGAGAAGAAACCGCACAGGTTTTTAATAACTATCAAACAAAAGACCTTGATTTATCACATATAATATACCATAAACAAAAGTTTATAGGAATCTTGATTTTAAAAACCATTTAGATACATATTTGATTTTATATATGTATTCAGAATTAATGTCATAATTTGGTTGTTAATTTGTACATGTGGTTGCATAAAAAATGTTATAGCTTTACTGATATGACATAACTTTGTCGCATTTTATCCTTGCTTGTGACAGCAGATAAAATAAATCGAAAATCTTTACGGCTTTTATATTTTTATTTCAAAAGCCGGTCAAGTGCGAGTCGAATTTTCCCCACTGATAGTTTTGTATCAATCGTAAGATTTTTATATATTGATAAAATTTAATCAGAGGCCTGTCGAGGCGCAGCGGCACAAGCGTGTGACTGTAACCGACAGGTTCTGGGTTCGATCCCCACTCGAGGAAATGAAATATTTAATATTTTCAATTTAAATATTTAATGTTTCATTTCTTCGCTCTGGTAATAAGACAAAGCGCGGCGTTGAGTTCCGCCACTCAACACGCAATGCCTCAAATCGGCGGAAAGTGGGGAACGGAAGGTCTTAACACTTGGTTCCCGGGTTCCCTCTGCCTACCCTGCCTCGTGCGGGATACAGCGTGAAGCTAAGATAAAATTTAATCTGAGGGCAAAATTTTTATACAGATTACAAAAGTACTTTATAATGATAAAGTATGACTTTCCATTTCCTATTTTTTGCCAAATTTTTAAGGCATTCCGTGTTGAGCGGTGGAACTCAACGCTACATTTTACCTCGTTACCAGAGCGAGGAAATAAACATATTTACTATACTACAACTTGTGGCGTGACAGTTGCACTATTGTGTCCCTGTGCAATTTTATATTATTTATCTATTTCCATTATTGGTACCATAAATTCTGATTTCTTGACGAAATATATAGTTCTTGGTCCATATGATCTAAGAAAAATCATCATGGCAGACGAATAGTTAGACAGACGACAACACAGTGATCTTATATTGGGTTACGTTTTCTTTAAACTACGGAACCCTAAAAATCTCGATTCAACCTCAGCCAAAAGAATAGACATGTACACTTTGTTCATATACAACCCGTTTGGGCCAAAGGAATGTGGTTACCGAAAAAACGCAGCTAGAATTTATTTTCGCGATGAAGTTCTTTAAATGTCATTGACATTGCATTTTAAATTTTTAATCGTAATACTTACATACTAATTGACTTTTATCTTAAAATAATATATATTTTTAAGATCTTTAGTGGCGCAGGGCCACAAGCGACTGCAATTATGAAAGGTTGTAAGATCGGTCTCCACTCCAGAAAATTATATAATTATTATTTTTATCAGTTCTTCGTTCTTGCAACGAGACAAAGCGCGACGTTAAATTTCGTCATTAAGCCAGAAATGCTTCAAAACCTCCTAATGTCAACATAGACTGTCTATCATGCTATGTGCAGGAGAGAAGAGAAGAGACTGTATGCATCAGAAACACACATTTTTTTTATTTACGCTGCATCTCGCATATTATCTCTAATGAGAAGGAAGAAGGAATTTAGTGCTAAGACACTCAAATTTGTACTTTCCGCGCAACCTCAAAACATGTATTGAGTGAAAACTTACTTACTTACTTGATAAATATCATGATTGTTCTAGTAACTGGCTTGTGTTACTAGAACAATCATGATATTTATCATTCATATACCCAATTGTGGAGAACAGGACGAAGTGTGCTAACACTATGTCCTCAAGTTCCAACATATTATGGGATACAAAGTAAGTAAAGCTGAACGAAAAAAAAAAACATGCATTGAAATGCACCACAACTGACCGCATTAACGAAGTAAATTTCACAACGCTCGTAATTTTTTTAAAAAAACTCTGATTTCTCTTTAAAAATCACAATTATGGATACATACAAGTAAAAACATGATATAATAAAGGAAATTTCATTTAAATCTCGCATTTCTAGACCGCATCGCGCCAACCGCAAATTATATAATATCGACACCCGACTCTGTTCGTCTTAATAATAACATGGAACACAATAAAATGATCTATGGTACAATATGTAAGCTTAAGACGTTTTTGTAATAAGAAAGAATATAGACATTATATTCCATACGCGCCGCCAAATCTTCAGGACATTGCTCGTAACTTGGTAAGAGAGCAGGAAGGAGACAAAGCGCAGTGCTGGGTTACGAGCAATCTCCCGAAGACTTGGCGAAGAATAGAAATTAAAATAATTCAATCTTGGGTGTTGGGAGTATTTTATTAAAAATTATTCCTTATGTCTATATGAGACTTAAAAGAGAGAGTGAGAGAGAAAGAAAGTTATACAAAATAGACATAGACTAGTTTTTTCCTTGCTGAGACCTTAGAAAAAAGCGGAAAAATGTAACAAGAATCATTATATTATAATATATACCTAAAGATACAAGTGTCGGGATGGTATACGCTTGTACCACGACAAGCTTGTCGTGGTGCAGTGGTATAAGCGTACGACAAAAACGCAATAGGTTTGAGTTTGATCCCCACTCGAAGACCAGGTTCCCAGGTTCACTCTGCCTAGCATGTTGTGTAGGGGTTATATTCAAATTCAAATCATTCTTCATTCAAATAGACTTTTGCAAACACTTTTGAATCGTCAAACGTACATAAATATTATTAAAACATTTATTAATTACCCACCAATCGCTTAAATTTTTTTTTAATCAATCTTGTCACAAACAAAATTAAAATTCCGCTAAATGTCGTTACTTGGAACACATAAAAAGCTTATAAGTTATATTAAGAGTAAATACCGTTATTCCCACGCTCGAAAGCCACGTTTTTTTTGAGAGGTCGCATTTTGCCGAACAATTTGTTGCAGATTATCATTTGTTCTTGAAGAATTTCGGGGATCGCGTTGTAATGACGTTTTTTTTTTTAGTATTTAACGTGAATAAAAAAGATTAATTTCTCTCACTCAGCTTCACGCTGTATCCCGCACGAGGCAAGGTAGGCAGAGGGAACCCGGGAACCTAGTGTTAAGACACTCCGTTCCAATTCCGTTCCCCACTTTCCGTCGAATTCGAGGCATTGCGTGTTGAGCGACGGAACTCAACGCCGGGCTTTGCCTTATTACCAGAGCGAAGAGATGAAACATTAAATATTTAAATAGAAAAAAAATACTAATCAGTATAAAAAAAATATCACATTGGATTCTATGAATTGATAGAATATTTTGAAAAAATGGCATTGTCTCTGGCCAGATAATAATTCTTACGAATTGTCTTTGGGATAGCGGAAATTTCAAAAAAATCTCACTACAGAGATGCTAACAATATAAGTAAGTTGTAACAAGTGTTTAAAAAAATTCGACATAGCTTGATAAGAACTTATGGCTCAGAAGGTTGAGCGATTTCCAAGAGGTCCGAGTACAAATCTTGCTACGTTCAAATTTTTATATGCTTTTAATATTTAAATTTAGTTAAAAGATTTTTTTGGCCTTCGACGTAAACAGAGTGTTGTTAATTAGTTTGACCTGTGTGGCACCGTAGCTCCTTATTTATGGATATCAGAAGTGGTTTTGTTTGTCAAAAGCAGCAAAGAAATTCAATAGAAATCAGCCATGTTGATGAAAATCACTTTATTAATTTAAGAGTTACAAGCACTTAAGCTAAGATGAGGTATGTAGTTTGTAATTTTTTATTATTATTTTTTTTTCAGGTAAAAAAAAAGCAATCGCAATAAGTAACTAGTTTCCTACCACTTTCCATAAAGAAGACAAAAAAAAACTTAACCTCAAATGCAAAGTTACATCTAAACTTGTTCAGTGGTTGTTGCGTGATACACGAACTTACACGGTTCGTTTGAAAATACCACACACGTGTAAACTTTCCTTTCCTTTCCTAGCTTCACGCTGTATCCCGCACGAGGCAGGGTAGGCAGAGGGAACCCGGGAACCTAGTGTTAAGACACTCCGTTCCACTTCCGTTCCTCACTTTCCGCCGAATTTGAGGCATTGCGTGTTGAGTGGCGGAACTCAACGCCGCGCTTTGCCTTATTACCAGAGCGAACAAATTAAACATTAAATATTTTAAATTGAAAATATTAAATATTCCATTTCCTCGACCGGGGATCGAACCCAGAACCTGTCGGTTACAGTCACACGCTTATGCCGCTGCGCCACGACAGGCCTCAATTAAAGTAAACTATAAATCTTTGTCTTCTACAGATTATTTGAACGAGGAAATATTTTTGATTTAAACATTCATTATGGAGAATAAATGGCGTAACTCAACGCCGCGCCTTGCATAAAAGTAAGAAAATTAATATATTAGTTACATTGGTTTTAATTTTTTTTATTAGATATTTTTTTTTATTTATATATCTATTTGCATAGTAAGTCAACCTGAAATATATCCAACGGAAAAGCGAGTCATTCCCAACACAAGTAACTTTGATTACTTACCGGGAATTATTTGGAAAAATATTATTTGAATAAAGCTGTTTTTATTCCTTTTTTTCCTCAAAGCTATCTTCCGCATACCCTTGTATGTGGAAGATGACGTGAATCTATAATAGATCAATAGTGATTACCTTACTCTTATAGTAGCTACTTACCTGAAACAAAAAAAGATATTATAAGTACAAAATAAAATGTATATATATATATATACATATATATATATATATATATATATATATATATATATATATATATATATATATATATATATATATATATATATATATATATATATATATATATATATATATATATATATAAATATATATATTGCATAAAAAAAAATTATTTAAAAAACGAATTTGAACCCGCGCCTCTTTGAATAACTAAGCGCCATACGCTCTCATCAAGCTACGTCGAAATTACTATTCGCTTATTACAACATATTTACGTTGTTAGCATCTCTGTAGGGAGAATTTTCCAAATAAACGCTACAAAGATTATCCTTCGGCAAGAGTGAGATGCTGTTTATTATTTTTACGAATTTAATATAAGTATTAATCCAGACTTAGGAAAGAAAAACACTTATTTAGAAAAAGTATTTTGGAAATTGCTCAGTGCGCGTGAAACGGAGTGTCTTAACACTACGTTCCGTATATAATTCAATTGAATTCTAATGACATACTTAGCAGTTAACTCAAAATATCGCACTCCGCAACCAACCACATGGGTTATTAATTATTATATGATTCATAAAACGATTATCGAGAGGTGGGAGAGATATGATTTATTTATAAATACGCTCCTATTCAGTATCTGTACTGGAAGTACCCTAATGCTAAATAATTTCGAAAATTAAATACTTTTTTAGCTTCACACTGTTTTCTGTACATGGCAGGGTAGGCAAAGGGAACCTGGGAACCTGTTAAGACTTCCGTTATCCACTTTCCGTCTTTCGGTCATTGTGTTTTAAGTGGCAGTAAGGGATGTCATATTTTGCATCATTAACAGAAAGAAGATAATATAAATTATTTTATTGCCTCAGGTGCGGAACGAACCCACAACTAACTGCGTTTACAGTCGCATGTTTATGCCCCTGGGCCATGACAGGCCTCAAATAATGATAATGTATCATATTATAGTAAGAGCCAAAACTAATTTTATTGATTATATATATTTACGAGAAAACTTAGTATTCAGGTACTCCAAACCCCAGGTACTGTTCAATTTTCGTGAGTTTGCGTGGTAAGTGGCGGAACTAAACGCCGCAATGATATAACAAAAAAATTGATAACAAAACAAAGAGCTGTGTAAGTTTTCACTAGCTTCTACACAAAAAAAAAAGAATTAATAAGAGTATAATAAAAAAATAAATGTTAAAATTTGCTAATAATTTATAATAAAATTTTATATTTCAGTTATTGAAATTCAGTATAAATTTTCTACTAAAGCTCGAAACGCTATGAATTCAAACTATAGGCTCAACAGGAAAAGCTATCTTGATCTTGAAGATATGTAATAACTTAGAATAGTAAGAATTTTGAATTTCTATGAAAGGTAAGAAGACGATTTACAAATACTTTACTGAAGTTAGGTAATTCATACTCTAGAAAATATGTATATAAGAGATCTAAATACATGGGCAGAGTCCTGTCGGCATAAACGTGTGACTGTAAACAACGTGTTGTGGGTTCGATCACCAATCGAAGAAAGTGAGTTTGAATATTTAATATTTTCAAATAAAATATTAAATGAATTAATTCGGTGGATAATGGGAAACGGAAGTGGAACGGAGTGTCTTAACACTAAGTCACTTAGGTTGCCATGTGCGGGATACAGCGTGAAGTTGAGAGAGAAAGAGTTTTTATTTATTAACAAGGCAAAGCGTGGCGTTGAGTTCCTCCACTCAACATGCAATGCCCAAAATCACCGAACACTGGGGAATAGGACGGAGTGTACCAACACTAGGTTCCCAAGTTCCCATTGCCTGCCCTGCCACGTGCAAAATACCGTATAAAGCTGAAAAAAAAATCTTAATAATTAATACGTAAATAATTCAAGTTAAACATACAAATAAAACTTTATTATACATCTTTGATCTTCACGATTTATCCTACATATATTTTTACCTTCACGCTGAATCTTGAACAAAGTAGGGTGGACTGAGAGAACTTGGGAATCTAGTACCACGCTCTTTTTTTTATGGAAAAGACGGCAAACGAGCGTACGGGTCACCTGATGGTAAGTGATCACCGTCGCCCACGGCCCCGAGTAACTCCACTCGGAGCGTTGCCGTCCTTTAAGGTGGAAGGGCACCGGGGCCCGGCATTACCTGATGCGAAACGCAGTGGCCAAAGCCACTACTTAACGCCGGTCTTAAATGCCGGGGGTGGTTATAATCCGGTCGAGTCTGCCCATGCGTGTTGCCATTGCTGGCAACGTGACTCTACCACACGCACTTTAGTCGCCTCTTACGACATCATCAGTACCATGGTGATCCTATTCTAAGCCGGGATCACACGGCTAAAATTCTCGCTCTATTAACGCTCTATTCGTATTAATTCATTCTGTCCCCTATTTTCATCATAATTTGAGGCATTGGGGTTTAAGTAGCGGAACTCAACGCCGTATAATTTTAAACAAGTTCCATCTCTTACTAAATAGTATTAAAGAAAAGTTAATTTCACATTTTATGCGATACAAAATCGAATGATACTAAATAATGATTCGAAAGCCAACGGTGCGCACGTAAGTATAATAAACTCGTATGAAAATATTTTACTACAATTTTATGGCTCAGTAAAAATGTAACAAAGATCGGAGTTTGTAGCAAAGTGTATCGGGGCATTCAATTATTAACCTACTTTGGAGTGTTTCTTACTTTTTTTTTAAGGTTCACGCTGTATCACGCGTGAATGAGAAAAAGCAGTTAGCACACAGTGTTAAGATTCTCTATTTCAAAATTTTAAGACATTAGTTTGTCGAGAGTCGGAAATCAACGCTGCGCTTTGTCTCGTTCCTAGAACGAGAAAATAATACAAATTGTTTTGTCCAAATAGGAAGTGAACCTATAGCACTGCGCTTACAGTGAAATGCTATACCACTGCGCTATAAAGGTCTCAATATTTTATTTTTATATTAAATTGATATACGCTGTATCCCGCACATGGCAGTGCAGCCAGAGAGAGTTTAGGAACCTAGTGTTAAGACACTCCGTTCGCTTTACGTCACTTCTGTCCCCCAGTTACCACCAATACCACCAAATCCTGAGGCATTGAGTACGAGTGGCAAAATTCAGCGCCACATTTTGCTAGTTACAGGATCGAAAAATAAAATATCAAAATTTTCATTCCTCGAGCGGGAATCGAACCCACAACATATCACTATACCAAATACTCAGCTTCACGCTGTATCCCGCACATGACGCACAGGGTAGGCAGAGGGAACTGAGGAACCTAGTGTTAAGAAATTCCATCCCGTTCCCCGAAATTAAGGCATGGTGTGTTGAGCGGCGGAGTTCAACGCATTGTTAGCAGAGCGAAGAAATGAAAACATAAAATAAATATTTAAATTGAGAAATAGCAATATATGTACCAAACAACAACATCACTTAACGCTAAACAATAATAAATGTTAATCCGACATAACTGACATGGGCTATGGAAATAATATTTTTGTTTTCCCGATATTACAATCCGCAGTTCGACGGGCACTTGTCAAAGAGCCCTGAGAAGGGTTGGGAGCCATTTCTGTCCGACATGACTTGCGGTGTGATCTTGTACGCTGAATAAAATATATATAATTCAGTTTATTCGGCTTCATGTTCGTGTTCCCCGCACATGGTCGGGTATGCAGAGGGAACCTGGGAACGTTATATTAGGACAATGGGTTCCTGATTACGTTTTTATACCCTAATTTTTGCTTAATTCTTGAGGCATGGCATGTCTAAGACGGAGCTTGACGCAGCAAAATATCTAATTTCTAATACGAAAATTAATTATTAAAGTTCAAAACTTTATTTATTTAGAAAACGTATAAAAAATTAAACATCGCAGGATTTGAAACTGCGCCTTTTGGAATTCTGCCACATTCATATTTATATACTCAGCTTAACGCTGTATCACACACATGCCCGGGTAGGCAGAGGGAACCTGACTGACTGAGGGAGCTTAGTATTAAGACACTCCATTCCGTTGCCTACTATCCAATGAATTCGAGGCCTTCCGTGTTTAGTAACGAAACTAAACGCTGCGCTTTGCCGTGTTACCAGAACGAAGAACTTCTTCAAATAGATATCTTACACACAACCTGTCGCATTTACAGCTACCTGCGCTATGATAGGCTTTAAATAATTCAAGTATGAATTAACAGTTTAAAAGTAAAAATTATAAATTCAAGCTAAAACTTATAAAAATTAATTCCTTTGTTCTCATCTGTGTATATAAACAGCACAGTAACAATGACAGGGTGATAGGTTATCTCTCGGTGAGGTCAGGGCTTCACTCGTATGCAGGATGTTATGATTATTTTTAAATTTGATTATATTTATACTCATACTCAGCTTCACGCTGTATCTCGCACACGGCTGGGTAGGCTGAGGGAACTTGGGAACCTAGTGTTAAGACACAGTTATATATATATATATATATATATATATATATATATATATATATATATATATATATATATATATATACATATATATATATATATATATATATATATATATATATATATATATATATATATATATATATATATATATATATATATATATATATATATATATATATATATATATATATATATATATATATATATATATATATACATATATATTTGATATAGACAGCTTAATTATCGAGGCCTATAATTGTGTTGTATAAATGGTGTTTTAAATCAAAAACCAAAAGTCAATCTTGACAAAGCACTGCTAACCTTTTTCACGTCTGGTATTTAATATAATCAATTGAAATATGTACATATATAAATACATTTCTAAACAGTATTTCGCTAATCAACCATACCGACCGACCATCTGACCGCAGTTTGCATGTATTCCATACATTTACATTAATTAGAACACATTAACAGTTTATATTATAAGGTGGTCTGGAGCTGAGCTAGTATAGCCAGCTATACTAAGGCAGTACATTCATATTTCTTCATTAGCTTCACGCTGTATAAGCAGAGGGAACCTGGGAACCTAATGTTGTTGTTACAAATGAAACGTTAATCTGATGTTTTAATTTTTTGACAATATTCTCCGTGATATACTGAGTTCGATTGCCATCCATGCATGACTAACAAATTTTGAGAAAAGTAGAGAAAAAAGTGTCAAAATTGACACAACCTGACCTTTACCTACCCTGCCATTCACAATATACAGAGTAAAACTAAAAACATACATAAAAAAATATAAAAAAATATTAACAATAGAATCTAGTAACAAGACAAAGCACGGCGTTAAACTTCACCACTCAACGTGCAATGTCTTAATTTGGTGGAAAGTGGGGAACAGAGGGGTCCTTATAGGAACAGAATATTCTCCCTCCAAGTTCCCCCTGGGAACCCTCTGAGGGGTTACAGCGTGAAGCTGAAATAAAAAAATATATACAGTAAGATCGAGCTACTTCATCCAAACAACCAAGAACATTATCAAACGTTTTCCACTTGATTAACCGATATATTGATATTAATTTCAAGGAAACCAACCAATCAGCCTTCATCCAGCCGGAAGCTATTGGCCTCACGAACTAATATACCGTTAATGTGAAATAAAACTTGATTATAAAAGAAATTACTATGTATAAAGAATAAATAAATTAAAGAGGCCGTTGTGGCTCAGTGGGAAAAGCTTATGGGATCAATTCACCGAATACAAATCAATTTGTAAAGAAAGAGGAAAGGGAGAAGAAAAGAAAGACAGAGAAAACTTGAGTCATAGTGTTAAGACACTCTGTTCCGTAACCTACTACTACTCGCAGGAGTTTAATGCTTTTCGTCTTGAGTGGCGAAACTCAACGCCGTAAATATTCTTTTTTTTTTATTTATAGCTTCACGCTGTATCCCGCACTAGCAGGCAGGTTAGGCAGAGAAAACCCGGGAACCTAGTGTTAGGACATTCCGTTCCACTTCCGTTCCCACTTTCCGCCGAATTTGCGGCATTGCGTGTTGAGTGGCGGAATTCAACGCCGCGCTTTGCCTTATTATCGTAAATATTGATCGTTATTGAAATAAAACGAGTTCCGCCACTAAACACCTCATGTCTTTAAAGTTAGGAAACAAAAATATATTTTTGATACAGACAATCCAATTATCGAGGCACAAAAAAAAGGAGCTTATGTTAAAAAAAAAATCATCTTGAAAAAGCACTATTTTCGGTCTTAAATGGTTTAGAAATGCACTAAGACTTAGGTAGATAAGAAATTATTTCAAAATATCAATTCTTTTTCTAATCTGAATTAAGTTAAATTTACGCTGATGGTACTTAGGAACCTGACGTTAAGTCACTCAGGGGAACTTGTAACCTAGTGTTGAGGCACTCCGTTTCACTTCCGTTTTCCACTTGCCGCTGAATTACATTAAGACATTGCGTGTTGAATGGCGTAACTCAACACCGGGTTTTGCCTCGTTACCAGAGCGAATATTAAATATTTAATTTAAAATATAACTATTTCATTTCTCCGAGTGGAAACTAAACCTACAACTTGTCGTTTGCAGCCACAGCTTGTGCAGATGCGCCACAACAGGCCTCAGGCCCAGTGTTTTTTTTTTCTTTTTTTTTTAGCTTCACGCTGTATCCCGCACGAGGCATGGTAGGCAGAGGGAACCTAGTGTTAAGACACTTCGTTCCACTTCTGTTCTCCACTTTCCGCCGAATTTGAGGCATTGCGTGTTGATTGGCGAAACTCCGCGTTTTGCCTTATTACCAGAGCGAAGAAATGAAACATTAAATATTTTAAATTGAAAATATTAAATATTTCATTTCCTCGACTGGGGATTGAACCCAGAACCTGTCGGTTACAAGCACACGCTTATGCCGCTGCGCCACGACAGGCCCAGTGTTTAAATTGAAAATATAAAATATTCCATTTTCTCGCGTCGGGATCGAACCAAAAACACGTTTTTAAAGTCACATGCTTCCCTTGCATCCCTGTACCACTACAGGCTTCTCTCTCTCAACCAATTTTTATTCAATAAAATATATATTAAACCAACACCCAACTCTCCCTAAACTCGGAATAACCAGCTCCATACATAGTAAATGTTAGTAAATCAAAACATACCATGTGACAGAGTACTTGCCTGCGGCGGCCAGCAGTGCAGTCGATTTGTCAAGCCCCGACACGGCTTTGCTCGATCTGTCTCTGTAATACCTATGGTATGGGATAGATACAGCTGGGGTGGCTAAGAATGTTGTACTTAGAACGTTTGTTTTAACATTTTCTATTATATTTTTGTATAAGTTAAGGATTATCACCCATTTTTTATTTCATAAATTATTTTTTTTGGCACATTTTTTTAAACATTTCTTTTTCATTTACTATCCCATTTATGTAAAATAAGGCCATTGTCATGGCGCAGCGGCACAAGTGTGTGACTGTACCGACAGGTTGTGGGTTCGATCCCCACTCGACTAAATGAAATATATTTGAATATATTAATATTTTGAAATTAAATATTTAATGTTTTCATTTACACTTTGGTAATAAGGCAAAGCGTGGCGTTGAATTCCGCCACTAAACACGCAATGTCTCAAATTCGGCGGAAAATGACGAACGGAATTGGAACGGAATGTCCTAACACTAGGTTCCCGGGTTTCCTCTGCCTAACCTGCCACGTGCGGGATACAGCGTGAAGCTGAGTTTAAATAAATAAAAAAAAACGCTTAACATTAAGGGAAAGTTGCGAAATGTGAAAGTGATATTCAACTCAACATATAATAAACACTATGTTCTATCTTTTTACTATGCGAAATGAGGGATTAAGCGGGACTAAAATCCCTGGTGTTAAAAGACCGCCGCCTAATTCGTGAATCATTTTTTCTTATTATCCAAGCGAATGAAAACTAAAGTATTAAATATATAATTTCTTCGAGTTGGGACGAAATTCACATCCTGTCCCGTTAACAATCGTACGTATGTACTTCAATTATAATAAATATGTAATTATCTAGTACCAATGAGTCCCAGTTGAATTATCTATACTAATTAAAACTATAGTACTGGAGGGAGATCACATTAAAAGCTCGAAGACTTTAGGAAGGCATGTAGAAAGGCGAAAGAGGAATGCAAGGATTGAACTTTATCGCTTCAGTCTCTTTCTAGCGACTTCGCAAGAATCATAAATTACCTATATTTATAAAACTTTATATTAATAGCCAAAACTTGGCCTAAAATTGACACAAAAAACGTATTGCGTTGACTCCACACGAAATGCTTTAAATTCGGCGGAATACGGGAAACAGAATGGGAACGTACACGAGGTTCCCAAGTTCCCTCTCTCTACCCTGCCATGTGTATGATACAGGTCGGAGCTGAAAGAAACGCGTACATATTCAATTTTACATAACGACTGAGGGGTTAAACATGCAAATCGTGGGTGAACGAACGCTCTATACAGAGGCGAGTGAGGAAAACCGCAAATATACGGAATAATACATAATTAATGAAGGATAATAATAACATTGTTTACTTTTGAATGATTCACTAGTTACCTATATGTGACACATGGAAATACAATAAAAAGGATATAACAATGTTATATATATATATATATATATATATATATATATATATATATATATATATATATATATATATATATATATATATATATATTTATATATATATATATATATATATATATATATATATATATATATATATATATATATATATATATATATATATATATATATATATATATATATATATATATATATATATATATATATATATATATATATGTATATATATATACGTACACACAAGCTGTACCGATTATAAACATCGAACCCAAACCTACCTCAATGTAACCCGCGTATCTTTACAACTGAGCCATATACCGCCATACATTATAATTTCGAGGCCATTTGTAACGGGAGGCTGCTATAACTCCTCCCTGTCGGTCCTATTTCATCTTGATACATTACTGGAATAACTGTACCATCACTAAAATAGATTGTGCCCTTGAAACTCATCTTGCTCTACTTTGGTTAAACTTAAAATTATCTTGTAAAATATTTATGCTAGAGTATGATGTGGAGTTAGATATACGACGGCGCTTAGTTTCGCCACATAACAGACAATATTTAAAACTAGACTAAAAGTTGGAAACAGAATGTGTAACTTCAAAATGACCTAAATCTATTCTGGTTGAAAAACTATTTATGTTAAGCTATAGAAAATAATTATTTAGTCAATCTAGATAGATTAAACACAGCGTTAAGTTACACAATCATCCACCGTAGCAAGTATATTGAATGAGGAAGAAAGACCTCCTTATAACATCTCATGATATTATAATAGCAACAAGCAAATATTGTAAATTTTAAAAACCAATCTCAAAAATAAAAAAAAGTCCTTGTAATCCCATTTTTCAGCTACCAATAATAAAAGCCGTACCTAAATCGGCACATTCATTCAAGAGCTACAGTGGCACAGACACACAATCAATCAGGCATGTTAAACTTGTAACATCTCTCTTTTAGAGTGCGGTTAATAGAATTTATTAAAGAGAAACTTATTTGACCTAAATCATAAAAATTAAATACAAACAATATGAATAATTCCGGTTAAATAAAGTCAAAACAAAGACAGTTCGTGGAACGTTAGTGACACACTACGTGAAACAAATAAGTTTTAAAATTGACCTCTTTAATATACCTACATAGAAATAATTATTAATCAAGAACCATATTAATATATTTTATGACATAATTTTGGTTATAAATATGATAAGAGCATATATTTATATATCTCTCTTATCATTACGCTCTACCCCTCATAGTGAGAGAGAACCTAGTGTCAAAACACTCTATTCCCAGTCCCATAAGAACAATTCCGTTCCACATTTTTTATTGGACCGTTAAGGCGTTGCATATTGAGTGGCGGAACTCAACGCCGCAGTTTGTCTCATTACCAGAATAAAGAAATGAAGATATTAAATATTTCCATCTCCCTAATACCTAGTTTCAAGACAATCTATTCCCATAAGGACAATTCCGTTCCTAATTTTCTATAGAACCGATACGACGTTGCATATTGAGTGGCGGAACTCAACGCCGCGGTTTGAATGAAGAAATAAAGATGTAAAATATTTCAAACTAATGGGTATCGAGCCCTACATGTGCTACAATGACTTATATTGACATTCTAGGGGCTATTAGAATAGTAAATCAATTTGAATTTGCAATTCAAAGCGCGGAGTAGAGTTTCGCCAAACATCAGACAATGTCTCGAAGATGTCGAGGTGTGTCAAAAAAAATATAGAGTATATTAAAATTAAGTACCCTTTAAGGAACCTCATATTAAATATATGAGGTTCCTTAATTAAAAATATATATTTATTCTCAATTAAATAATAGAATAGTTTTTAACTAGGTTATAATATTTTTTTGAACGGAGTGAGAAACGGAAATGCTTTAATTTGAACAAAGTGTTTCAACACTATGTTCCAAAGTTCCCTTTGTCTACTTTGCTACATGGGGGATACAGCATGAAGATAAAATCTTATTTTTATTTTATTTATTTATTATTAAATAAAATAAAATAAAATAAGATAAAATCAAAAAAGAACTCTTAAAAAATACAGTTTTAAATTTTAAAATCACCATATGACCCTGCACGCGAGGCTAGAAACTGTTTACGCTTGTTACTATAAATATATTGTCAAACAAAAAATTACTAAAAGAGTCATTTACTAATTTGCCACAGGGCTCACATCCGGCGCCATCTGCCCGTCGTTGTTGGGGTGACCAATTATTACTACTTATTTATAAAAGACCAAGAAACATATTTCATGGTGTACTGTATATGTATAATAATTATTTCATTCAGCTCCACGCTGTATCCCGCACATGGCAGAGTAGGCAGAGGGAACTTGGGAACCTAGTGTTGAGACACTCCGTTCCACTTCCGTTGCCCACTCTCCGCCGAATTTATTATTTCTTAAAATAATTACATACGAGTATAAGCCATGTATCTTTTCATCAACATACGAGTATAAGCCATATATCTTCATCAACATACAAGTATAAGTACTATATGTAAATTACATGTTTAATGGCGGCACTAAACACCGCGCTCTGCCTTATTACCAGAATGAAACAAATATATTCAAATTTCAGTCTGCCTAAGAGACATTTCAAGTTCAGTACAATTAATTAATTAAACCCATGATAGAGATGACATGGTCTCACTACAACCAGCGTCGTAGTGTCCCATTTCAAGTGTCGACCGACATTTGCCCTCAGCGCGGGGTTGACAGACTGTACACGTATAGTTGGCCAGGGTGGTGTAATAAACAAACTTTGATGTTGTACAAGGGAACTTTAAAACTGATATAAAATATTCATTTGGAGGCCTGTCGTGGCGCAGCGGCACAAGAGTGTGACTGTAACCGACAGGTTCTGGGTTCGATCCCCAGTCGAGGAAATGAAATATTTATTATTTTCAATTTAAATATTTAATGTTTCATTTCTTCGCTCTGGTAATAAGGCAAAGCGCGGCGTTGATTTCCGCCATTCAACACGCAATGCCTCAAATTCGGCGGAAAGTGGGGAACGGAAGTGGAACGGAGTGTCATAACACTAGGTTTCACTTCCGTTCCCTCTGCCTACCCTGCCTAGTGCGGGATACAGCGTGAAGCTGAAAAAAAAAATTAAAAAAAAAATATTCAATAATATTAACTTTGGAGGCTTGTCGTAGCGAAGGGGCACAAGAGGTGTAAACGACAGGTTGTTGTTGACGATCCCCACTGGTTGATAAGATATTTGATAATTTCAAATGAAATATTTGTTATCTTCATTTCTAGTTCCACAACGCAACATACTATGCCTCAAATTCGACGGAAAGTGGGGAACGCAGGGTCTTGACTTGACTGACACTAGGTTCCCAAGTTCCCTCTGCCTACACTTATTCGGTTTCTGGCTGTAGCGAGAAGTTGAAAAAATTAACAACCAGCTTTGCAAACATTTTTTATGGTGTTTGCTAATATACAAACACCATAAAAAATGACCAAACCCTTTCATTCGTTGTACAAAAATTTATAATCCGCCATTTTGTTACGGCGGCCATTTTGGGTACAAAATACTGCAAAATAAAATAATAATACGTGTAAAAATTTATACATATAGAGATCGGAACTCGCATCTCTTTTAAAAATCGTCCTAGCGCTCTAACCACTGAGCCATACACTCGAAACCCTCAAAATTATATACATTTTCTAAAAAAAAAGTATCTCACATGAAGTTAAAAACACAACTAAATACAAATCTATTAACAAACTTAAAAAATATTCTTAAAATAAGTTAAAAATTTATATATACGATATTCTCCTGCTCCAAGAGCTTGGCATCGGATGAATGACCTACATTAACCGGAATGCAGGAGGCTAGCTCGACCTTTCCACTGCATAGGTCACATCTAGTCCAACTCCGGTACTAATGTAATGAGAAATCGTTCTTTATAAATTACTATAGCTTTTGACAACGTGAACGTATTTTTGTTCAACAAGTTCAACATTTGAGGTCTGTCGTGGCGCAGCGGCACAAGGGTGTGATTGTGATCGACAGGTTGTGACTTCGATTCCTACTCGAAGAAGTGAAATATTTAATGTTTCCAATTTAAATATTTAATATTTTCATTTCTTCGTTCTGGTAAAAAAGGTAGTGAGATGTTGAGTTCCGCCTCTGACTGAACACACAATGCCTAAAATTTGGTGGAAAGTGGGAAACGGAAGTGGAACGGAGTGTCTTAACACTTCCCAGTTCCCTCTGCCTATCTTGCCATGCGCGGGATACAACGTGAAGCTGAGTGAATAACTTTAACATTTTGGCCCTCAACCCAAAAAAGGAAAGAGATTTACGGAGCTTACTCAATCGGTCGTGGGTTCGATCCTCATTGGGGTTATTGAATCACTTTTATCTTTTCCGTCTAAAGAGAAATTGCACGATTTAATATGCAACATCTTGAAATAGGTTTTAACTACCCTTCTAAATGAGAATATATATATATATATATATATATATATATATATATATATATATATATATATATATATATATATATATATATATATATATATATATATATATATATATATATATATATATATATATATATATATATATATATATATAATATATATATATATATATATATATATATATATTTAATTTCAAGCTGTATCCCGCATATGGCAGGGTCGGCAGAGAGAACCTAGTGTTATGTCTCTCCGTTCCAATTACCATTTTTTACTGAATATAGGGCGTTGTGTCTAGAGCGAAACTCAACGCCATAATTTGCCTTATCACCAGAGCGAAGCGAAGCGAAATATGTTTCTATTTTATGCTTAGTTAACTGTTTGTAATAAAAAAAGATATATAATTTACCTTATATACGTATTACAATTTATGTTTCAAAAGTGACATACGACCATATGATCATAAAGTTGTAAAATTTATAGGTTGAAGAATCACGTTGAAGAATTCTCGGTCTTTGTTCCCGCATATTGATCGCACTATTACGAAATTTTCACAGTTTTTGCTGATAGCATCTTTTGAATGAAATGTTGTTAAAGTACCGTTACACAAATCATTACAAAGAACGATCGTTTCGATATAGAAAATGTTATTTACTTTAATCAGTTTAAAATACTCTATAGGTTTTTTTTTATCTTCACGCTGTATCGTTATTCTCTCGAAGATTAACCGTTCCCGTTTCCAACGAAATTGAGGCAATATATTGAGTAGCGTAACTCAACACCGTAGAATGACTTATATCCTTTTAATTATCAGATGTTGAACAGTGACGATTAACTGTACCTTCCAAAGTCGCTCAGAACTATCTTCCCAAACGAAATGAAATTAAACAGCTAATTTATTAATATTGTTATATAGATAACAGAACAATGTATCCCATGCTGTTGCACAAGAGATCCTAGCGTCAGCCTGAGGCGATCCACTTAAAAAAATATCAAAAATCAACTCTACTTCCTAAAATATAGAGTCGAAATTTTAGTTAAAATTAAGCGATCGACTATCACCTATCCGCTTTCAACACCGAGAACTATACTGAATGCAGTCACGAACGACATAAATAATACTAAATCTTGAGGAACATCAACTAAAACGGCAGAACACAATCAAAATGGGTCTTTATATTCGTTTAAACTGGACGTAAAATACAAAAAGGTAATTTTAAGCCCGAAATATGTGTGAGAGTAGCAAGTATGTATATATGCCTACGTAGGAGTGAATGCGATGGACCATAGTTTGGTTGCAGTTTAGTGATGTGCACAAACAATTATTGTTTCTTAATATTAAACTTTATTGTTTAAAATATTTAAAAGAAAAAAAATGATTTGGTTAATTAATTCGGAAAAAACTATGGACTAATTGATAGCATTCTTTTTAATATAGCAGAGTAGGCAAAGGGTTCCTGGGAACCTAGTTAAAAACGTTACGACTCCTACTTCCCTACGTAATTGACGAAGTACTGCGTATTGAATGGCGTAACTTAACGCCGCGCTTTTGGCCTCGCTGCCAGAGCAAAGACAAAACCGGTTATATTTAAATTATTTTAAAACCTCCGCTTATGCAGATAGACAGCGGCGTTAAGCTCCACCATTTAATACATAATTGGAGTATTGTGAACAGATCTTGACACGTGGTCACATACACCCACCTTATTATGTATAAGATTAAACGTTAATAAAAAAATCTTACTTCCTAGTAAATAAAAAAAAAAAATATTAAGCATTTGCTAAAATTATATTATCATAATGTATATAATTTATTCCGCTAGTGCAAGCGCTAAATCAGTTTTCTTATCGAATGACCCAATTAAGATTGCAGTAGAGTCCGTTAAAAGCTCGTCTCGCTGAGTTTATCTTATCTAACACAATATATAATGGTATATACAATATGTATGTACATATAATTAAATGCAACAAAGGAAGCTACTTGGATGAGGTATTCATTATATTAGACTAGACGTCGCTTTCAACTTTGCCTTGTGTGGATTTTAAAGTAACAAAGTAGTCAAGTGCGAGTCGGTCCTCTTAAAATGAGTACTAATTTCAGGATATTTCGTCAACGGTAAGTACAATATATAAACTAATTATATTGGCAAATTTGGGTTTGCGGGTATAAAGCGCTCATTTAGTAGAAATTAACTACAAACATAAATTTGTAAGGTTTTCTATACAGTGTACATATAAGAGGCCTGTCGTGGCGCAGCGGCACAAGCGTGTGACTGTAACCGGCAGGTTCAGGGTTCGATGCTTAGTCGAGGAAATGAAATATTTAATATTTTCAATTTGAATATTTAACGTTTCATTTCTTCGCTCTGGTAATAAGGCAAAGCGCGGCGTTGAGTTCCACCACTCAACACGCAATGCCTCAAATTCGGCGGAAAGTGGGGAACGAAAGTGGAACGGAGTGTCATAACACTAGGTTTCACTTCCTTTCCCTCTGCCTACCCTGCCTAGTGCGGGATACAGCGTGAAGCTGAAAAAAAAAAAAAGAAAAAAAAAAGAAAAAAAAAAAAAAAAGTGTACATATATTTATTTTTTTCGGATGGGACTTTTATATTTGTATTGTAAATTCTCGCTTGATCCTATGGGTTTTGATAACGCGGCGAATTTCCAAGCCGTAGACTTGATATTTAATTTCAGCTTAGTACTTCGACGAGAAAAATGGTCTCAAATTTTTACTATATTTTAAAGTGTTTTTCCACACTTAGGACAGAAAATACTAAATTTAAATTATAAAAACGTACGCTTGAACGGTTTTCAAGAAAGGCGCGGGTTCGAATCCTGCTTCGTTCAAAATTTTTATACGTTAAATTTAAGTTTAGTAAAAATGGTCTTGACAGACGGACAAAGGTTCATGTACTATAAGGGTCTCGATTATTCTTTTTGATGCGCGGTACCCAAAAAATAGAAATAAAATTTTGAAAAATTATCTCACGTATCACACGCTTTCAGTATAACTTATCTATTTTTAACATTCACATCAAATACATAGATCTCCCAAGATATTGACTTAGGCCTGTCGTGGCGCAGCGGCACAAGGGTGTGCCTGTAAACGCGACAGGCTGTGGATGCGATCCCCACTCGAGGAAATAAAAAAAAATTTTTTTCACCATTTTTTTCTGGTAACAAGGCAAAACGCGGCGTTGAATTCCGCCACTTAACATGAAATGTATCACATACGGCGGAAAGTGGCGAACGGAATGGAGTGTCTTAACACTAGATTCCCAAGTTCCCTCTGCCTACACTTCCATGTGCGGGATACAACATGACACTGACAGAGAGAGAAAGAAAGACAGAGAGAGAAATTTATTTAAAAAATGAAACCCAAAATTAATTCTAATAGAGTCAAGCCCATCACTACGCTAAGTTTAAGTAAACACGGTATGAATGGCGCATACGCACGCATTCTTTCCAATATGAAACAACAACACCTGCATGGCCCTCTCGCTCGCTCCCTTACAGTTACCGTACAGAAAGGTTTTAAGAGATTAATTGTCTCAGTAAAGTGATCATTTGTATAAGATATATTGAAGATCGTCTTCTTCTATGGCTAAGTTATGTTCGTGGCTTGTGTGCCTTTGTTTTAGTGATGTATATATAAATGATGTTTTTAACACGTTTTGTTGTCTAGTGGTACCTTTTTGTATGAGAAACTAATTATTATATTTTATAAATGTGAAGGTTACATTGTTAGTTTTGAGGCATGTCGTGGCGCAGCGGCACAAGCGTGTGACTGTAATCGACAGTTTGTGGGTTCGATTCTAATTTGAGAAAATGAAATATTTAATATTTTTTAATTAAATATTTAATATTTTCATTTCTTCGCTCTGGTTACAGTGAAAAGCGCGGCGTTGAGATCCGTCACTCGTCACGCAATGCCTCAAATTCGGCGGAAAGTGGGGAACGGAGTGGAACGGAGTGTCTTAACACTAGGTTCCCATGTTACCTAGGTTCCCCTGTACCTACTCTGCCATGTGCGGGATACAGCATGAAGCTGCCAAAATTTGCTTACGTTTATATATTGTACTTACGGTTGACGAACAATCCTGAAATTAATACTGAATTTACGAGGACCGACTCGCACTTGACTATTTGTTTACTTCAAAATCCACACAAGAATAGTTGCAGGCGACGTCTAGTCTAATATAATTAATACCTCATCGCAGTAGCTTCCTTTGTTGCATTATGTGTGAGTAAGAAGATATATTTCAAAAGTATTTCTAGGTTTTTTTTTTTTAGCTTCACGCTGTATCCCGCACGAGGCAGGGCTGGCGGAGGTAACCTTGAAACCTAGTGTTAAGACACTCGGTTCCACTTCCGTTCCCCACTTATTTCTAAGTTATTTTTAAAAATCGCACGGTAGGCAGAGGGGACGTAGTGTTAAGACACTCCGTTTTCTATGCACCGTCCAATTATTGAGATAGAGAGTTGATTAGCGGAACGCGACACTGCGCGTTGTTAAATTATCGCAATGAAAAAACTATAATTATTTATTATTTTACCGAGTATAAATCCAACCTACTACAACCGTTAACAGTCAAACGCAGGGCCACTACTGTACGGAATTATGTGTTTTATTTCACTCTACTACTACTTAGGGTAGGCAGAGGGAACTTGGGAACCTAGTGTTAAGACACTCCGTTCCACATTCGTTCCCCACTTTACTTTTTGTATTTTATTTAATATTAAAATTTGCAACGTAATTACAGAATATTTAAAACGAAAGAAGAAGAATGAGGCTTGCCGTGGCGCTGGAAAGCAAACGTGAGACTGTAAACGCGACTGGTTGTGGGTTCAATACCCACTCGAGATAATGAAATGTTGAAATTTTTTTTTCGACTTAATAACGAGACAAAAAATACCTCAAATTCGCTAAAAAGTGTGGAACGGAAGTATTTCAATAGGAACGAAGTATCCTAGCACTAGGTTCCCAAGTTCCCTCAGCCCACTCTGACATGTGCGGGATACTGCGAAAAGTAAAAAAAAAACGGAAAAAAGGAGCGACTTCCCTTTTAATTCAATACTTATGACACACATTATTAAAAAATTCACACCGTCGTACCAAGTCTCATAAAAGTCACCCACACAGGGGCACAATGGTACGTGCGACAGTAATTTACTTGCGTTTCCGCAATATTCGGAAAAAGCGTAAGCACGAAGCTATATTACGTTATGAATCACAAACAAAAAACGAGCGAGTGCCGTTTACGATATGAAAACGCTTTGAATTTATAAATGTGTTCTCATATTGTAATAGATTTTCAAATGATATATATATTTTTTAATCATGGTTTCTTTCTATATATAAAAATATGTATATATTTTCTAGTGCATATTTTGCTTAAACAGTAGACAAAGTAATTTATTATATAAAATTTCCTTTTTTGTCTATTTCAGAATTTTTCTTTTCCTTTTTTGAATTAGGTGACGATTTTTTTTAAAAATAAAAAAGTCATAAATAAATATTGTTTCAGTCGGGAACAGAACTCATAATCAAATGTTCAGACTGTCATTTTCCAACTGTGATTGAGTCAATACAGTTAATTAAGTTTGCAAGATCAATACCAGAGATCTTTGTGGTACAACGGCACAGCTTTTGACTTTGAATATTTTCTCTCCTTATAAAGAAATGATTTCCGCCAGTAAACTTAGAAAATATTTTATTTTTATTTATTTATATACTTTATTGCACACAATATTATAACAGTTCATATAACTTAAATTACTAAAATAATGTGTGCAATGGCGACCTTATCACTATAAGTGATCTCTTCCAGGTAACCATTAAGCTATGATAAAATATAATTTTAAAGCAACAGGCAGAAACGTGCAAAAAGTAGAGTCGGATATAATATATATAAAATATAAATCATTTTTAATTATATATACTGATATTATAATATATAGACATACATATAATTATTATAAAATAGTGCATTAATAAGAAACGGAATTAACACTAATTTCCTTCATGAAACTACCAAAGAAAAAAATCAACACGCAACTCAATAGGATTAATTTAGCCCGCTAACTCCCAAGATCCAATAACACCTATTCAGTAATCCAATAGCCCCACTAATTCTTTCTTGACCAAACTTACGATATCTTGCTCTACATACAGTCTATAACATATTGTGCGTGAGAACGACTGTAATTACTATATTTTGACGGGAATCAAAGGCGCCGCGAGGGACGGTTAATCGGCTTTATTTGAACTGTACCCTCCCATCATACTTAATTCAGTTGTAAAACTGACGCCAGCTTCAAAGCGTTTTCGCTGCGATTATGGAGTTGATAATTAAAGGGCAGAAAAGTGCTTAACGCTATACTGTCGTGTGATATGGAAACAAGCTCTAAAGAAATAGGTTATTATTTATTAATATATATCTTTAAAGTTTGAACAATTGTGAAAAATATCCCATTTTACTTAAAATTTCTGACACTTGCTACATGCCTATTAAGAAAAATACATTAACGCTTATTACAATTATGTGACTTCCGTTCCCGACTTTCCGCCTAATTTGCGACATTGCGTGTTGAATGGCGGAACTAAACGCCGCGTTTTGCCTTCTACCAGAGCAAAGAAATGAAAACATTATATATTTAAATCGAAAATATTACACGACAATACGCCACTAGGCCTCAGTACGAAAAGTCGACAGGAAAATGGGGAACGGAAGTGAAACGGAGTGTCTTTACACTAGGTTCCCAAGCTCCCTCTGCCTACCCTGCCATGTGCGGGATACAGCGTGAAGCTAAATAAGTAAGTAGAAATAAATAAATACCAATATTATTAGGTTTTTAGCTGTATGTTACAGCCATTACATCCACAATCAGAGGCAATTGCTTAGCGCTCTATCTAAAGTACAAAGGAAGCCATACACACCGATCAACATTTGACTACCAAGAACACGTCTTAACCTTTAAATCACTACTATCGATTTACATATTCTGTGTCGAAAACAGTAGCGTCAAGAACATTTGCAACTGTAAAATAAAAAGGGAACTTTCAATGGAAACATTTCTGTAAATACAATACATTTACAAAATAAATCATACTGGTAAGTATCGTTTAATATATGACTATTTTGGAAGCGTACCAAGCTTTCCATTGTTAGAAAACATATCAATATCGTAGAAATTTTATTGTTATTTATTGTAGCATTTGATAAATATATGCACATGGTTGTTTAAATTTCGATGCCTGTCGTTGTGGGTTCGACTCCCACTCGAGGATATTAAATATTTATTATTTTCAAATTAAATATTTAATGTTATTATTTCTTCGCTCTAGTATCAAGGCAAAGCGCGGCGTTGAGTTTCACAATTCACAACGCGATGTCTTAAATTCGGCGGATATTGGGAACCGGAACGGAGTGTCTTAACACTAAGTTTCCAAATTCCTTCAATCTACCCAACCATATGCGGGATACAGCGTGAAGTTATAAAAAAAAATATAGAATAATTCTTTGTTTTCTATCTGAAATATTTATTTCTCTGAATGGGAATGATGCTAAGGGTAGGCAGAGAGAACCCGGGTTAAGACACTCCGTTCCATTTCCTGTTCTCTCTGCCTACCCTGCCGTGTGCGGGATACTGCGTGAAGCTAAAAAAAATGATGCCTTTCTCAACCATCACTTATACAATTTGAAGCCGACCCACTGTGCCACGTAGGAGTAAAAACAATAACCATTATATTATACTAACTACTAGCGACCCGCCCACGGCTTCGCCCGCTCAAATTTTACTATTGAATAGATTCCTAAATCTCAATTATTTTCTTGTTGTGATAACATTATCTCTATTAAGACAATGTTTATACATTGAAAATCAAAATTTCTGCAAAACGAATAAAAATTCGTAGCAATTTGGTCAAACTAAATATCTGAAATTGACGTAACTTTTTTATTTACAAACAAATAAAAAAATCAAATTCAACAATAAATGTTGAAAAAGGATGTAGATATGTAATAGTGAAAACTCCATTTAAATATGGTTAGCCGTTTCTGAGATTAGCGAGTACAAACGCACAGACAAACATACAAAAAAAATATATAAATCAATATTTTGTCGCCTATTACATTGATAAATGATCCATATAAGATTGTTTTTAATATATCTTCCATGTATAGACAGTGATCAGTTACAGATTTATTATATGTATTACCCATTACTCAGCTTCACGCTGTGTCCCGCACATGGCAGGGTAGGCAGAGGGAACTTGGGGACCTAGTGTTAAGACACTCTGTTCCACTTTCCGCCGAATTTGAGGCATTGCGTGTCGAGTGGCGGGACTCAACACCGCGTTTTACCTTTTTCCCAGGATAAAGAAATAAAGACATGAAATATTTAATTTAAAAATATTAAATATCATTTCCTCGAGCGGGGATCGAACCCACAACCTATCGTATACAGTCACACGCCTGTGCCGCTGCACCACGACAAGCCTATAGATTTCTTAAATTTCAACAATATTTCCATATATATAAAAGTTAAAAAAAAAACGCAATCCGTGTGTAAGCCCCACAACAAGTGTATAACAGAACAGTTGACGAAAGGGATTTACCAATCAACCGAGTATTGATTTAAAAGTACCTGCGAAGGGCCAGATCGCATGTTCAAGGGAAAAGTAATAAGATACTTTTATTTATTTTCGATGACTAAATAAATTTAAAAAAATCTTTTTAATGTAAAAGATTTTTATTAATTTAGTTAAACTATATAAATTTAGTAAAAAAAGTCATGTGAGTCGTGTGGGTTAGGTTTACATTTGGGGGTTCCCTTTTTCTTCGCTTTGGGGCTGAAGCAACGCGCGGCGTTATGTTTCGCCACACAGTCACTACCTCGTCGAGAATTCAGTGAAAATGGAAGAACGGAAGTTTTTTAATTGGGACGGAGTAATATCTTTGTCCTCAGGTTCCCTTTGCCTATTCTAGCAAGGTTTGGAAGACACATACAGCGTGAAGCTAAAAAAATGACTCATCTCAACTCAATTCAGCTTCACGTAGACAGAGGGAACTTGGAAACCTAGTGTTAAGACACTCCGTTCTGTTTCCGTTCCACAATTTCCGTCGAATTTGAGGCGTGTTGAGTGGCGGGACTCAACGCCGCAGTTTGCCTTGTTACTGAGCGAAGAAATGAACACAATAAATATTAAATTTGAAAATATTAAATATTTTATTTCCTCCAGTGGGGATCGAACTTAAAACCCGTGGTTTGCAGTCACACGCTTGTGCCGCTGAACCACGACAGGCCTCATTGTCTACAAAATTACTCATTGACTAAAACTAAAGACCAAAAAATAAAAAAAAAATCCAAATTTATAGAAATTATGATACCTAAAATCCCACTGTATATATCTTGTATCATAAATCTTCATTTATTTAAGGTTTATACGAGATCCTACAAGTGCATCTACCAATGCAACTGGCCACCAGACCAAGATACATTACATCTCTAATTTCTGTCAATTCACGTTCACAAGTGACGATCAGCGAAACTGAACGCCGAACTGAACATGCCCTATTACGAAAGCGAGAAATTACAATAATTCATTCTTTCTTTCTTAGCTTCACGCTGTATCCCGCGCGAGGCAGGGTAGGCAGAGGGAACCCGGGAACCTAGTGTTAAGACACTCCGTTCCACTTCCGTTCTCTACTTTCCGCCGAATTTGAGGCATTGCGTGTTGAGTGGCGGAACTCAACGCCGCGAATTCATCGTAAATAAAATAAGAATAATTCATCATCTCCAAATAAATTATCATAAGTCATTTTAACTAGCTTCCAGTAACTATTACGAAAAAAATCACAATTTTCCATACAAAATACTATTGAAACAAATCATTTATTTTCAAATAATTCTTCCAACAGGTGGTAAAGTCGAAATACGCCAATACAACTTGACGGTCCAACTCCTCGAGGAAAATCGATACGCGCGTCTCCCGGGAGGTTTTCTAAATAGTAACCGTTTTATGTGCGGGAATACCGCAAGGTGGGAATGGAACTCCTCAACTACACGCTAAACCAAAGTACTTTTAAAAGTTACCCTACAAACTATTTTAATTTTGAAAATTTTTATAATAAAGTTCGGTCTTTCTTTCTTTCAGTTTTCAATTCTTTTGTGAGTTATTTGAAAATAATCGGCTAATGGGCGGTTGTTAGAGTTTCACGTTGCTCCAAGTTCTTTCTTTTGAAATCGAATATAAACTTGTGCCGTTGCAAAATCATTGTATTAACCATTTGTCCCGCACAGGGCAGGGTAGGCAGAAGGAACTTGGGAACCTAGTGTTTAGACACTCCGTTCCACTTCCGTTCATCACTTTCCTCTGAATTTGAGGCATTGCGTGTTCAGTTGCGGAACTCAACACCGCAATCTGTTAGCTACAATAATATACTAAAGAGAATATACTTCTTATTTAGAAGTGACTTTATAGGAACGCAGTGTCTCAACAGTATGTTCTTATCCTGGTATGTGGTCAATACAGCGTGAAGCTAAGAAAGAGGTGAAAGTGATGACCTTACCATAAGAGTATTAACCAGTACAGCTACTTACCTGAAACAAAATAAAAATAATATAAGTAATAGTAATATTAAAAAATCACTAATTGAAAATGTTTTATTAAAATATGTATGTTTTAGATTTAAAATATTTTTTATACACATGTATATGAATTGGACAAAAAAATTGGAAAAAAGTTATTTAAAATACGTATAAAGAATTTGAACCCGCGCTTTTTGGAAAACCGTCCCAGCGCTCTGACCAACTAAGCCATACGTTCTCATCAAGCTACGCCGAAATTCTTATACGCTTGTTACAAGATATTTATATTGTAAGCATCTCTGTAGGGAGATTTTTTCGAATTTCTACAACAAATAAATATTATTTATTTTATTTCATTCTTTATTGTACACAATTTATACCAATAAATTTGCACAAAAGGAGGGCTTAACGCTAAACAGCATTTTCTACCAGCCAACCTCGTCAGGTGGGAAATGTAGTAGGTGTACAGTAGGTGTACAATATTATTACATACATACACTCTACTACTGTATATACATATATAAACACATACACATACATATTTATAAATATATACATACATATACATACATTACCATATAAACGCATACTCGTAAACCAATATATATATATATGATATAAAACAACAAATACAAAACCATAATACATATATTATTACTATATATACTACAGTGTAAACTCCATATAACGTCACTCGATTTAACGACAAACTCTCTATAGCGTTGAAATCATTTGGCTTTGGTTGCTTTAGCTTATATTCCATACAATGATAGACTCTACATAGCATTACACTCACTTTCAATAACGACAAGTCAGTAATAAAAAGTACCTTTTAAGTTGCGAAAATTAGTACTTGTGTACTTCCTTTTGTCCCTTTATTATTTTAGCACGCAATAAACTCAACTGTCGGCGTCATACATACGTCTAACTTTCTAAAAAAATCGTTCTTTTGATTACAAATGATGAGATAGAAGATGCCTCATTATCACAAGATATCAATAAAATAGTTGAAAAAATACAAAAAAAAAATACTGGTACAGTAAAAGATGTCACACAAAAATAACAGACTCTACGCAATAGCGTTCAAATAGGATTTTTTTTACTAACACTAGAATCAAATATTTTTTTTCTCTTTCTAATTCAGACTTTTCTTCTCTCAATTTAACGATCACTCTCTATAACGCCATATAATGCTCAGTCCCTTCAGTGTCGTTATATAGAGTGTACTCACTCACTCACTCACTCAGCTTCACGCTGTATTCGGCACGAGGCAGGGTATGCAGAGGGAACCCGGGAACCTAGTGTTAAGACACTCCGTTCCACTTCCGTTCCCCACTTTCCGCCGAATTTGAGGCATTGCGTGTTGAGTGGCGGAACTCAAACGCCGCCAATATAGAGTGTAATTCCTTGGAAATATCGTTTAGCAAGACGGAATGCTATTTATTTATTATATAATAATAATGTTTATTAAATATAAGTGTGGCTTAACACTTTAAAAATAGTGAGAGTTAACTAATCTCATATTTAATATTGTGTTTGATTGGGAACGAAAGTGTCTTTATGGGAACGGAGTGGCGCAGTGGCATAAACATGCGACTGTAAACGCGACCAATGTAGGCTCGATTCCCGATTGAAGAAATGAAATATTTAATATTTTTCTAATTATTCGTTTAAGATAGCGAAGCCGAGCGCGGTATTTAGTCCCGCTATTTAACACACAATGGCTCTATAAGTCAGTGTAAAGTCGGGAACGGATGTGTCTCATTGGTAACGGAGCTCTCTCTGCCTACCTTGATACAATGTAAAACTAAAAAACACTACCAAATACTCATAAAATTTCTCCATAACTCAACAATCGACAAGACCAACCTAACATTATATAAAAAAATAAGCTAATTAAAATCTTACTATAGCAAATTCAAAGGCATTTACGAACAAGTTCTGTTAGCGCTTCCGCAGCAAGAATTATAAAAGGCTACTGTAAAATTCATTTTAAAATTCACTGAGTATCGAAAGCATATATTTTTTTTAAAAAATATAAATTTTACTTTACTAAATCAGTAGTAGGGATAATGTTATATACATATATAGTATAGATGAGTTAGGTAGTTACAGGTTTGAGTCTGGTGTAAGGTAGGACTCAGCTTCACGCTGTATCCCGCATATGGCAGGGTTGGTAAAGGGAACTTGGGAGCCTAATCTTAAGACACTCTGTTCCACTTTCGTTCCCCACTTTCTACCGAATTTGAGGCATTGCGTATTGAATGGCGGAACTCAACGCCGCGTTTTGTAAGGTAGGAAATTATCGGCCATAAATGTAATGTTCCGAAATTCAAATTTATATATATAATATTTTTCTTAAATATATTTTTCAATGTACACTTTAATCTTCATATAGCACAGTAGATAGTGACAGAAATGCTGGTCGAACTCATGACCTTTGTCTTCACAAACTTTTTTTTTTTATGGAAAAAACGGCAAACGAGCGTACGGGTCACCTGGTGGTAAGTGATCACCGTCACCCACGGCCCCGAGTAACTCCAGAGGAGCTACAGGAGCGTTGCCGTCCTTTAAGGTGGAAGGGCACCGGGGCCTGGCATTACTTAATGCGAAACGCAGTGGCCGAAGCGACTACTTAACGCCGGTCTGAAATGCCGGGGGTGGTAATAATCCGGTCGAGTCTGCCCATGCGTGTTGCCATTACTGGCAACGTGACTTTACCACACGCACTTTAGTCGCCTCTTACGACACCATCAGTACCAGGGTGATCCTATTCTAAGCCGGAATCACACGGCAAAAAACTATCCGCTACTGTGCCACGATAGGTTAAATGGTGTTTTATAGCCCGCTCAGATACTTTTTCACAATTTAACGACGCATTCTAGAGGCATTGCGTGTTAAGCTGCAGAATTCAACGCCGCATTTTCTAAATATATATAATATTCCATTCTCTCAAGTGTAAAATGAACACGCAACCATTGCGTTTATAGTAGCATGCTTGTTCCACTGCGCTATAACGGAATCAATCATTATTTTGACAATAATTTAATTAAATTATTTACACAGCTAAGAACAGCAATTTAGCACTAAACAGTTACTCCATTAAAATAAAGATTTCACATCCTGCCTTCATATCTTAGCCGACATGGCTGTATAAATTACACGTACGTACATACATACATATACATACGTACATACATATATATTCATAAGACCCATATGAATCTACCGTCTGTTTGTCTGTTTGCTCTAACATTCGATAGCATTAATTCATTTATCCTCTCAGCTAGGTCTCATAGATCTTAACAATATCACCGGCGACGACTGCCAATATTTGACTTTGCTCCAGATCTGAATCCTTGATTTAGTTATAGCTAATGTAAATGTTATATGAATTATGGCAAAGTTGGCTAAGGAACTTGGGAACCTAGTGTTGAGACACTTCGTTCCCATTAAGACACAATCACCACTTTCTGCCGAATTTAAGGCGTTGCGTGTTGAGTGGCGTAACTTAACACTGCACTTTGTCTCGTTACCAGAGTGAAAATATTAAATGTTTCATCAGTGTTCATACAACGCAAAGGTGTAAGGAACGAATTTTATATTCTCGCTCTAGCATCAAGATCTAGAGCTAATCGCGGGGTTTAGTTACGTCTCTCAAAAAAGTATCTTAACACTAGGCTCCCTCCATCCTATAGAGGGATACAATATACAAAATACATTTATAACATTGAATCCATCAACATATGAAATAAATAAATAAATAAATGGCGCTCGTAAAAATTTCAGATACATAAATTCACCATTACGTTTCAACAACATTGTAAGCGTTCAGTTCAACGAATAATAGATGCAACAAAATATCAACAGATAAGTTTTATTTTTCATTTTCATACATTTTACTATTTAAAAAGATATTTAAATTGTTATATATTAATATTTTCTATGCTATTGATTTGAATTGATAGAAAAAAACGAGAATATTTTGTTACGTTTTGTGTTTTGCCGTAATACGGCGTTAAGTTTCGAAAAAAAGGGAGAAAGTGGAGAATAGAGTGCCCTTACACTGAGATTTCTACTTCTTACTTACTATTAAAAAAAAAACAGTCAAGCGTGAGTCGGACTCGCCCACAGAGAGTTCCGTATGAATATTGTAGGAGAGTATAATTTGTAAACGTTCATAAACTGAAATTTGCGGGCGTATGCACTTATTTTGCATGTAATTATAAGTTGGTAATTTTTATTTTACTATAAAATAACAGTAAAATTTTAATTTCGATCTATTCTTTTATTCCACTCGTAGTTTCTCAGTTTATGCTAAATTACTTAACTGTAGTTTTGCAAAAACTTAGGGCAACCGTACGTTTTTAATACAAAATGTAACTAAACGATACATAAATAAAACTTTTTTTTCAAGGGACGATATTTTGGAACATTTGATATTATTCCGCAGTTGGATACTTCCACGCGACAACATACTACAAAGATTCCCTTTCTTCTTTTTGAGGTACGGAACCCTAAAAAATAATACATAAAGGACAAACGATACAAAATAATTTTCTATATTCATTTGTACAAATCCATAAACAACTTTAACTAAGTAATGAGTAATATAATTATACACTTTAAATATATACTAATGTCTGGGTCAGTCTAGACGTACATACATAATGACTCACGTTTCTCAGAACAAATTGAAACTTAAAGGATCACATTAAATAACTAAGTAACGAAGAAATATTTCTTTAGAAATCAGAATTAATTTCAATTCTGAAGAAAAATATTATTTTTTTGTTTATTTAAACTTAACTGGTTAGAGATTTAAGAAATGAATATTGAGCGTTAACCTTTAAAGTCACAGACATAGCGTGTTTGGAAGCCAAAGGGCGGCGTTTAATTCCACCGCTCAATATAAACAACGAATTCAAGACATCGTGTGGTTTTCAACCTTGACAAAAAATAAATAAATAAATAAATAAATAAATAAATAAATAAATAAATAAATAAATTGACAGTATATCCCGCATATATCAGGATAGGTACAAGAAACATGGGATTAAGACATTGCGTTCCCCAAATTTTCGAGGTTTTTGCTTGTTGAGTGACGGAACTCAACACCGCGCTTTGCCTTGCAATAAAAAAAATTCAATCGAAAATATTAAATATTTAATTTTCTCGAGTGGAGATCGAACCCACGACTAGACGCACGTGTGCCGGAAGTCACATGCTTGTGCTTCTTCTTTTCTTTCCCATGTGCCACGATAGGTTTATAAATACATATAAAATATATCCATAAACCACAGGCATGTCAGTTATAAGCCCCCAAAGGTATAAAGCTTACGATGTAGCATCGATGTGCACTAGAAATGAGTACGTACAGAGCTTTCGTCTAAATCATTACATAGAGTTACAATCTATAGCATTTCACTGAGAGGATTAAACTGTATTCAATTATATGTATGCAAGTACATGGAGGTAGAAGCTCCTTTGATAGTTTCCTATTAATTCTGATTTCTCTATCACGGCAGGATAGGGAACTTAGGAACCTTAAGTTCCCTCTACCTTAACCCTTAATCTTAAGACACTCCATTCCCGTTAAGACTTTGAGGCATTGTGTGTTGAATTATGAAACCCAATTTAGCTAGTTTACGAATATGTGCCCTATATTTTAGCAGGTATAGTAACTTTTGACTTCGACTCAAAAGCAGAGGTGTTATAAGTTTGACCTGTCTGTCTGTAGAAGTAAAGCTCTTGAAAGAATTAATCGATTTAAATGTCTTTTTTTATTTGAAAGCTTCTTTCATCGTGCTTAGCTTTCTTTCATAAAAATAGGGGTTAAGTTAGATATTTTATTTATTTTTTTAAATCTCAATTGTATAATTTATGATTTTACCTACTTTTATGTTTATTTAAAAAAAAAACACACTTATTAGGTTAGACTTTTCAAATGTAAGCGATAATATATAGGATATATGCAATTTCGACTACAACTTTAAACAACACTGTTTATTAGTTATATATGTTAGTAGTTATAATAATAATATATATAGTTAGATTATTAGTTGTATATGTTTAACTGAACCCCAATTACCACTCGGGAAAGTAAAATATTTAATATTCTCATGTTTCTCGGTCTGACACAGAGACCCAGAACCTAATCCTCGAAGTCTACATCTTGCCTCAGTTAAATTAAAATATCATTACCCCGGCTGGGAATCAAACCTTCAAGCGTCGCATCGATTGAATGCTTTTACGCCCTTACACCATAACAGGTATTCATTAAAAACAACTTGAATTTCCTTTAAACAACTAGGTATCATATCAAGGATACGTGAATTATGTAAGATATTGATTATTCACATATTATTCTCTGAAGTTACTTTGTTATTTTGCTCGATGCTATCTATATTTCGCATATAACATTGTAGGAAAGGCAGAGGAATCTTGGGAACTTATTATAACATCCCCACTTCAGAATGTGACATATTTCTTGTTGACTGGCGGAGCTCAACGCCGCGCTTGGCCTTGTTAACAGAGCGAAGAAAAAAAATTCATTTTTGATGTTCTCTAGTGATAATTGAACCCGCAACTTATCGTTTTTACAGCCGCACGCTCACACACTGTGCCACATTGAATATTACATGAATTATGTCAGATATTAATTATGGGCTCTCATTTTATAATGAAGTTAAATCAATAATTAATTTAGTACTGCATTAACCGGCCAGTGTTTTTAGGGATCCCAACCTCAAAAGAAAATATAAGAAAATAACGTAGCTGGCTTAGAACCAGCGCCTCTTGGAAACTGTCCAAGGTCCCACGGAACCATTATTAACCATCTGTCCGTCCGTTTATTTGAGATAGCCTTAAGCAGAAATGAATATCAAATATTAAAGGAAAAAGGCGCAGAAATAATGAAGCTGCCAAATCAACGCTATAAAAGCTTATAAGCATTTTTGCTCCCACTCGTATAAAATTTGCCGAGTAATAATAACTTATAAGACACTTCTCCTGCACCTATAGTTATAAAGATTGGCACGAAATGAGAACTAACTTCAAGTCTAACTTTACGCTCGAGTATCAAGGCAATGGGCGGCGTTGAATTCCGCCACTCTACACTAATTAATGCCTCAAATTCGGCGGGAAGTGGGAAATGGAAGTGGAACGGAGAGCAATTACACTTGGTTCCTATGTTCCCATTGCCTACTCTGCCAAGTGCGAGATACAGCGTCAAGCTAAAGAAGAGTGAATGAGAACTTACAAAACGAATATAAGAAAAATTTTAAGTGACAATATATGTAGAAATCATTACAGCTTCACGCTGTATCCCGCACGAGGCAGGGTAGGCAGAGCAAACCCGGGAACTTAGTGTCAAGACAATCCGTTCCACTTCCGTTCCCCACTTTCCGCCGAATTTGAGGCATTGCGTGTTGAGTGGCGGAACTCAACGCCGCGCTATGCCTTATTACCAGAGCGAAGAAATTAAACATTAAATATATAAATTAAAAATATTAAATATTTCATTCCACGACTGGGGATCGAACCCAGAACCTGCCGGTTACACTCACACTCTTGTGCCGCTGCGCCACGACAGGCCTTAGAAATCATTACAAACATATCATTTTAGTTCATTTCAAATCAAATCATTACGTACAACTGAAAACATAACTTTGATAGTTTTTATAAGCTATATAGGTACCGTCGTCAATGAACTCTCGGTGAACGAGTCCGATTCGCACTTGACTAGTTTTTTTTTCATATACAGAAACGTCAAGAAATACCTTTCCTTACATTGATTACTACTAGACTACAAACTTTCGTAAAATCACGACGTACGAAATACACATAACATATTAGACAAGGGTCAGCTAATATAAAGACACTCTGTTCCTTATTCCAATCCAATTTTAGAGACATTTCCTTCTTAAATAGCGTAACTAAACGCTGTCCTTTCACACAATATAATAAAAAAAAATCTAAAGTTGAAATTGAACCAACAACCACCTTGTTTACTCATATATTTAATATTTTAACGATGTTATGCCTTATTATATAAAAATGAAGCCAGATTTTAATATTCATATAACATATATATAGAACTGTCACATTTCCAAGTGCATTTTAATTAAGAGCCTTAACGAAAATAATTTCCGTAACATATCACATTTCGCTGTTTTTTTTATATAATATAATTAATTGGTATATCATTATGATGTGATTGGAATGTATGTGGTTCTACGATTACGATGCTAGTGGGTTTGATTACAACTCGGGTTAGTGGTTACGAGAACAGAGCAGAATGAATATATATATATATATATATATATATATATATATATATATATATATATATATATATATATATATATATATATATATATATATATATATATATATATATATATATATATATATATATATATATATATATATATATATATATATATATGTATATATACATGTATATATATATATATATATATATATATATATATATATATATATATATATATATATATATATATATATATATATATACATGTATATATATATATATATATATATATATATATATATATATATATATATATATATATATATATACTTACTTACTTACTTAGCTTCACGCTATATCCCTAGCGGGGTAGGCAGGGAGAACGGAGCGCCAAACGCTACGGTCTCGGCATACCTCTTTCGTCTCGTCCACTGTCATCAACCTCTTCATACATGCCCTCCGGGGGGTCCTCATGCTTTTTACGTGACCTTCCTCCAGTATCGTCGATACTGTGTTTTCGAAGGTCAACCGAGTTCTCCCCCTCCCTCTCTTACCACTCACTTTTCCTTCATAAATCTTTTTTACCATTCTTTCATCACTCATTCGCTCGACGTGCCCAAACCACCTGAGCACGTTCTTCTTCATTCTCACTGTGACATCCACGCTAGTACCTGCCATTCTGTGTATTTCTTCATTGGACATGCGATCAGATAAACTGACTCCGCATATCCGACGAAGAGATCGCATCTCTACAGCAATCATCTTTCTTACATTCTTCTTCTGTCCCACGTTTCGCTGCCGTATAACAGTGTCGATACCAACACTGCATTGTGTACGGCCAAACGCGCAGCTATGCTGACGTTTCGCCGTCTCAACAATGCAGCTAAGGCACCGTTAACTCTGTTACCGGCAGCAATACGCCTTTCCACATCCATTTCGTATCTACCGTCTCTGCTAAACATACTTCCCAGATCCTCATTCACTTGTTCTAACATCTTATCATTTACACTGACCTTGCAAACTGTTCTTTCTTCATTTCTTTCAAATACCAGAACCTTCGTCTTAGACCATTATTCGCGCATCCTTCTTTCAGAGTGGTAACCAATGCCTGCAACTCGCTTTCTGATGATGCAATAAGCACTGCATCATCTGCGTACAGCAGGCAATTTATATTCGAGGTACCTACTTTCACTCCCATGTCACTTTGTCTCACTCCATGAAGACAGCTGTCCAAATACAAATTGAACAACCAAGCTGACATGGCGCAACCTTGTTTAACACCCGATTGGATGTTAAACCAAGGCGATATGCCAGCTCCTACTTGCACGCAGGCTGAGTGATCTCTGTAAAGAGACTTTACAGCCTGCAGCAAGGGTCCGCTCACATTGTACCGGGGCAGTATCTCCCATAATCTCTTTCTTACAACCCTGTCAAACGCCTTTTCCAAGTCCACAAAAGCACAGAAAACGTTTTGGTTTACTGCCAAAAATTTCTCCGTGATCATGCTGAGGAAAAAGATCTGATCCATACTTCGAATTCTACGTCTAAAGCCTCCCTGAGCCTCCCACAACTATATATATATATATATATATATATATATATATATATATATATATATATATATATATATATATATATATATATATATATATATATATATATATATATATATATATATATATATATATATATATATATATATATATATATATATATATATATATATATATGTATGTATATATATGTATATATAATTACCCGAATTATTATATATTAACCTGAAAAGTAAAAAAAAAAAACCAACCCAAGCGCCCCTAAAATATACACATCCACGAGTGCATAATAATGGTGGACTCGTTGTCATATATATTTTTTTTTGCTTCACTCTGTATCTCGCTCATGACGGAGAACCTAGTGATAGGACACTCCGCTCTCCACTTTCCACCAAATTTTAGGCGGAACTCAATGCCGCTTTGTCTTGTTACTTACAAGAGCGAAAAAAAATAAAATAATAATATAATTTTTACTACGTAAAAAGTGTTATTCCACATTTAGCTAATAGGACACTCTTTCAAGCGTTCTAACCAAACGTCAGTCACTGTAGTACTGAGGTGCAGGTTCAAATCCTGCTACGCACATAACTGTATACGTTTTTGAAATTTGTATGAAAATATTACATATTTAATTTCATCGAGTGGTATGTGACACACGCTGCCCCTGCGCCACAAGAGGCCTTATTTTAGATCATTTAGTATTAAAAAAAACATGTTTATTATATAATTACACAACTTTTACTATAAAATAACAACATTTTACACGAGAACGCCAAAGAATCGACAATCCGACGAGCGAGCAGTAAATCATGGGCATCGCGGGGGGTCGCACACGTGGACCCACCCTTCACCCATTGTAACATGAACCGTGTGGACAAAAACTATTGGAAATAATCGCTTTGGGCCTTCTATGCGACGTGGTTAGAATGCTTAAGTACTACGTTGGTTGTGAGTTTAATTTCACAAAAAAATATATAAAAATATTTTATAATTCTCTAGAATACGCTTGAGTTCAAAGTAAAAAACTTTCGTATATTAATTGTTTTTTTTTTTTTTCATTTTTTTTGTTGTATCCCGCAAATGACAGGTTGGAGGGAACCTTGGGAACCTATTTTTAAGACACTACGTTCCATTCCCCACTTTGTGTCGACGTGATAGTATTTATATGAAATAAAGTAATACAATGAAATATTGTCTAATCCATAATGTATATAATCTATAAGCGAAGTGATCTGTCACTATGTTTATATTATAATATATTTCAGAGTTACATATTATGTCAAATCGTTTTAACCGTCTACGTAAAAAAGAGTGTTATGAGCTTGACTTGTCTGTTTGTATGTTACACCATAGCTTTTCAATTAATGAAACCAAAATCTTGTTCATTTCTATGGCTCATAGCAAAGTTTAATGAAAATCGGATTAGTAGTTTAAAGGTTACATGTATTTTGCCTGGATAATGTAGTATTTTTCTGAATCGAGTGATTTTAAAATTTTCTATTACTTATTGTGCTACCTGTCTTCCTTCACATATGACCTTTTTTTACTGCTATCCAACGTATACTGAGTTCTGAGTGGCGTAACTGAACGCCGCCATGTCACAAGCTTATTATTTATATAACATCAATATATAAATAACTAAATTTAACCACAATTTTCTAAATATTCAAACGAACCAACATTGAATAATTGTAAAGCAATCAAATAAATTATACGAGAATATAAAAAAAAAGAAATTACAGTCCTATGAAGTATTCATATATTATTGATTAATAGCCTTTATAATGATGTAGGCATACTCAAGAAAATTTGTACATTAGCTATAACCGTTAATTCCATAATGTAATGTATTACTGTATTTTTATATGAAAAAAGAGTTATTTCGCTTCACGTAGGCAGAGGGAACTTGGGAACCTAATGTTAAGACACTCCGTTCCACTTACGTTCCTCACTTTCCACGGAAATTGAGGTATTGCGTGTTGAGTGGCGGAACTCAACACCGCGCTTTACCTTTTTACCAGAGCGAAGAAATGAAAACACTTTTTAATTATTTATTTATTTTATTTATTTATTTATTTACTTATTAAGGAAGACTTTATTTATTTATTTATTTATTAATTTGAAAATATGAAATATTTCATTTTCTCTAGTGGGATCAAACCCACAACCGATCGTTTACAGTCAGACGCTTGTGCCGCTGCGCTATGAGAGGCCTTTTGTTAAGACACTGTTAAATGGTGGAACTCAAGGCCTCTCTTTTTCATTTAGCCTTAGATTTATGAAAATAAGTCATTAATATTAGATGGAATTGTATCCATAACCGCCTCCATTATATTTAGATTGCTGTTCCATGACGGCCTTATAGAAAAAAATAAAATAAATATATGTCATTATAGACACTGTAAATCTTCTTCTTTATATATAAAAGTGAATGTTTGTCTGTATGTCATCGATGAACTCCAAAAATACTGGACTGATATTATAAAAATTGGTATATGGAAGGTTAAGCAACGTAAAACTATAAACTTTCTTATCTTTTCTATCTCCTCTTCTCATACAGATATATGAACATTATTTTAATATTTATAAGCCACAAATTGAGGCCAGTCGTGGCGCAAAATGTTATAGGTCCAATTCCAACTCGACATAATTAAGTAATTAATCATTTGGTTGTCTTCACTAAGCAAGTGTTATTGGAAAATGAGTGCTTTAACACTACGTCCTCAAGTTCCCTCTGAATACGCTATCTGCGGGAAAAATATCTCAAACATTTATTCCAACCAAACTCCAAAACCAACAAAAAGAACAACCGAGTCCAACAAAAAAAATATAAAAAAAAGTCCTTCTCAAGTAACTATAACGTACCAAAATTACCCAAGCAACAAGCAGCCCTGTCTGGTAGTTCAATATACACTGGTTGTTTAGAGAACAGCTGTTAAGAGCGTTGTAAGTATCTTTAGTTCCCACCACTTACGTGATCTTTGTGTACACGTACGTTTAAGGGTAGGGGGTTCAAATTTAGATAGCAGGGCAATCCCTACTTTAAAAAAGGCAGGGGAGGCCAAGTTAAAAATTAACTGGAATCCGTGGTGCAAATTCTGTATTGGATTCCCAATTGAAAAAAGGTATTTAATATTTTCATTCCTCCAGTAGCAAGGGAAATACGGCGTTAAGTACCGCCCCAATCATCACGAAATGTCTTTATAATTGGGCGGTGCGCGAGAAATAGCATGATACCTTTTGTCTTCCCTTACATATACTTAATATAGTGTTTAGATAATATAAAAATAACACAAAATATAATAACAAGCATAGTATGTACTTCACTCACTCAGCTTCACGCTGTATCCCGCATATATCAGGGATGGGTAAAGACAACTTGTGAACCTAGTGTTAAAACACTCCGTTCCCCACTTTTCACTGAATTTAGGGCATTGTGTGTTGAATGGCGGGATTCAACACGCTTTGCCTTATTACCAGAGCGAAAAAAAGAGAATATTAAATATTCAAATCGATAATATGAAATATTTGGTTTCCTCGAGTGGGGATCGAACCCACAACCTGTCACGTTTACAGTCACATTTAAATACTTCATAATCAAACTAACCCTAGATTTAAAGAACAAAAAGAATTTTCCGCACACGCGACCGCAAACAAAAGCTTGAGCTTTAACAAAATTTCAACGACAGCCCTATTCCCAAGGCTCATCCTCAGCCCACTCCTGGACACGTCCGAAAAAATTCAAATCCATGTACTGTTTTGTCGTTGCTCATTCAGAAACCATCCTATTAAATATTTTTTTTCTATCCAATTGTAATATCGAGGGTTGCATCCCAAATGTGCGTGTGAGATTTTAGCAAAATTAATAAAAAATGGTCTCTATAAACGTGAAATAGAGTCAAGAATTCCGATTGCACCATCGATTTGTGAACAGCTGGCCTCCACCAACCCTCTACTGTTGCGTGGTAATAATAAATTTCCAAGGTATTCTTAGGGGTGCAAAGTAAGGGTTGTTATCGGTACGTTCTTGCGAATTTAATGCCTTTCTAATTGCAACGTTCTCTTTTGGCTCAGTGAGCTGATACCGAGCGAGATGAATAGGATCTGTTTAAAGTACGTTACAAATTAACGTTTAACGATTTTTGTACAATATTTTGTTACAAATTTAAACGCCTCTTTTGTGCCGTAATATTGATATTTACAAATACCAGTATTGATTTATAGTTAAAGAAAGTATGTTGATCGAAATTCAAAGTCTTAAATGAAAGAATGTATATGGATATTAAACATCTATCTATACTAATTGAGGTCGTCGTAGCGTAGCGGCACAGGGGTGTGACTATAAGCTCGACGGGTTCTAGGTTCGATCGCCACACGAGGCAATGAAATATTTAACATTTTTAAATTAAATATTTAATGTTTTCATTTCTTCGTTCTGGTAACAAGGCAAAGAGCGGCGTTAAGTTCCGCCACTCAACACGCAATACTTCAAAATAGGCATATACTTTCCGCCAATTCTTCAAGAATTGAATAATTCTTTTTATATTAGATATCCCATTTTTTGGGGAAGGCTATAGACTATTAACAACATTAACATTATAAAACGTATAAGAGTAAAGGAAACATTAAAAATAATGAAAAAATATCGGTTAACTTGAGAACTAACGGCGTGTTTTAAATTTCTAAAAAAAAAGTCCACGACACCATATGTACATATATCACAGAAGGACAACCCACAGAAACCATTTTTATTTTTTACAAATTACAAAAAAAATACTTAAACATTTTGAAAACAATTCAAAAATCTTTCTATATTTAACTTTTGGAATTAAACATGAAATATGTGACCAAAATGAAATTGATCTGCTCTGTAATCTCTATAATCTGTATACCGCACGTGGTAGGGTAGGCAAGGGAGTGTGAGTGTTACGACACTCCGTTCCCACTGAGACACATTACCCACTTCCCTCAACACCACGCTTTGTCCATCATCAGAGCGAAGAAATGTAAATATTAAATTTAATATATAAAAAATAAATATTAAATGGTTTATTATATGTACATATCTATAGATATTGTTTATACGTTTAATAATAATTAATAATAATTACATTTATTTCCAAAAAAAGATTTTTACAATTGTATCACTTAATTCTAGTTTAAAAGCAATTTTCAACAACTATTTTTGAATGCCTCTGCTGCCGCACTAAGAAATCTTGTGTACCGGCATGCTGCGTCAATCCCCCAGTTAGTGGCATTACCAAAAGCTTGTCACAATAACCCGTAGTACAATTAATAGAATGATACGATTATACTATTCTGTATTACCAAAGTTTTTTTTTTAGCGGCGTTGAGTTCCACCACTCAACACGCAATGCCTCAAATTCGGCGGAAAGTGGGCAACGGAAGTGGAACGGATTGTCTTAACACTAGGTTCCCGGGTTCCATCTGCCTACCCTGACTCGTGCGGGATACAGCATGAAGCTAAACAAAACTATTTTTGTATTACTATTAATTTGATGGTTTTGTAGAAATTCTCATCTACGTACCACGCAATTTTTTTTTTACTTTCTACTGTAAGTTCTTACTTCGAGCTAAATTTCATAGCAGTAGATCCACGGGAACTATATCCCATAGGTTTTGATTACACGAGAAAATGAAATATTTATAAAAGGAGGAAGGAAATTAAACATACTATACATTCATTACTTCGTTCTGGTAACAAGTCTAACAAGGCAAAGCGCAGCGGTAAGTTGCACCACTCATCATCCAATGCCTCAAATTCAACATAAAAAAAAAAACATAAGTGTTTTAATGGGAACAGAGTGTCTTACTAAGTTCCCAAGTTCTCTCTGCCTAAAAATAGAGCCTATTTTGCATAATATATACATAACATATAAAATATTAACAACTTAAACGTAAAGCAATCCGCAATTTTATATGTATAGTGCAAAAGCTTGTAAACGTTAACGAACGTACTCCAAATATGACAAAAGTTCGGTCAAAGCCGAATTTGTTTTATTCAATATTCGCAAACCTTTTTTTAACCACCCACGCGAGAAAGGGGGTATTGTAAGTTTGTCCTGTCTGTCTGTGGCACTTATATTTATAGCAAGATAAGGTAGTGAGATTTTTTACTTACTTACTTACTTAGCTTCACGCTATATCCCTAGCAGGGTAGGCAGAGAGAACGGAGCGCCAAACGCTACGGTCTCGGCATACCTCTTTCGTCTCGTCCACTGTCTTCAACCTCTTCATACATGCCCTCCGGGGGGTCCTCATGCTTTTTACGTGACCTTCCTCCAGTATCGTCGATACTGTGTTTTCGAAGGTCAACCGAGGTCTCCCCCTCCCTCTCTTACTCTTACTTAAAATTTATTATTTTGTGTCTTCAAATATGTAAGGCAAAGAGAACGGAGCGCCAAACGCTACGGTCTCGGCATACCTCTTTCGTCTCGTCCACTGTCATCAACCTCTTCATACATGCCCTCCGGGGGGTCCTCATGCTTTTTACGTGACCTTCCTCCAGTATCGTCGATACTGTGTTTTCGAAGGTCAACCGAGGTCTCCCCCTCCCTCTCTTACTCTTACTTAAAATTTATTATTTTGTGTCTCCAAATATGTAAGGCCGTCATAGTGTAGCAGTGGAGCGTCTGATCGTAAACGTGACGGTATATATAGGGTTCAATTCTTACTTAGGACAAAGAATTATTTTCATTTTCTCGCTCTGGTAGCAAGACAATACGCAACCTTAAATTCCGCCAATAAAGACATAATGTTGGGAATAGTATTGAGAGACATTAAGCTGCGGCATTGAGTACCGCCACTCAACACGCAATGCCTCAAATTTGGCAGAAAGTGGGCAATGTAAGTATAACGCAATGTCTTAACATTAGGTTCCCAAGTTCCTTCTGCCTACCCTGCCATGTGCGGGATACAGCGTGAAGCCGAGTGCGTGAGTGATAATAAGATCCCTCTGCCTAACCTGCTATAAAGCTACTAAAAAACTTATATCCTTATATAAGATTAACAAACATTTATTAGTAACAAATATTTTTGCGAAACACAAATAATGATACCTATGAAAATATTTTTTTTTTTTTAGCTTCACGCTGTATCCCAAACGAGGCAGGGTAGGCATAGGGAACCCGGGAACCTAGTGTAAAGACACTCCGTTCCACTTCCGTTCCCCACTTTCCGCCGAATTCGAGGCATTGCGTGTTGAGTGGCGGAACTCAACGCCGCGCTTTGCCTTATTACCAGAGCGAAGAAATGAAACATTAAATATTTAAATTGAAAATATTAAATATTTCATTTCCTCGACTGGGGATCGAACCCAGAACCTGTCGATTACAGTCACACTCTTGTGCCGCTGCGCCACGACAGGCCTCAAAACATATAAGCTAATAAATGACTGAAAATCGAACTTGCAACCGAACACTGAACAGAAATTTCTCCAAACTCCCAAGCATTCAAAGACCCGTCCATTCAGCATTCCGAAACCACTATAAAAAGATCTCTCTCAATCGTTTCAATTCAAAGTAAAATCAGGTAACTAACAGTAGCTACTGGTGTCTTAGTTATCTGGTTGAGCTATAAATGGGGGCGTGAAAGGGGTTTTGGTAAACAATCTTTTGTGAAGAGCTCACGGCTTAAAACGTTGAGCAAATAGATTATGGCGTAAGGTCCTTGCGTTTGCCTTCCACTTATTGTGTCTGACACAGATTTTACAAGTTTCTTGTTATTTAAGATGACGGTATGTCCCTTTGAGGCCTGTCGTGCATGTGAAAGCCCAACAGGTTGTGAATTCGATTCCCACTCGAGGATTCAGTTATTTCATATCTTCAATTCAAATATTTACCATTCTCGTTTCTTCGCTCTGGTAACACAGCAAAGCGCGGCGTTGGGTTCTGCCACTCAACACGCAATTCAACTGAATTCGGCGGAAAGTGGGGGACAGAACGAGTGTCTTAACACTAGGTTCCCAAGTTCCCTTTGCCATTTGCGGGATACAGCGTGAAGTTAAAAAAAAAGGAAAAAAAAAAAAAAGGAAAAATAAAAAATATAATCGGTAGTTAACGAGTCGGATTTTCCCATTAAGGGTCCGTACTCATTTCAATTTGTATATCAATGGGAAGAAGAAGCATACAGATTTTATAATTATAGATTATTACGGGAAATACTCTACAGGTTTTAATTATACGGCGAATAATGTTGACAAATTTAAGTTTGCATATCCTCGTTCATTTTGTACGAAATGAACTACAAATTAAAGTTGGTAATGACTTACTTCTATGAAATATCTATATATATATTTCCAAAAAGGACTGTTTACTTCATTTGTATTGTAAGTTTTTATTTCATGTCACTCATTTTATGCCAAACATCATAGAGGTAAGTCCACGGGTTGTATTTTATAGGTTTGATTAAGCGGTGAATTATATACAAAATATATAATGTTTCTATTTAAAAATTCTTCGCTTTCGTTTCTTCGCTCTGGTAAAAAAGCAAAACGCCGCGTTGAGTTCCGCCACTCAACACGCAATGCCTCAAATTCAGCAGAAAACGGGGACGAAGTGTCATGTGCGGGATACAGCGTGAATCTGAGTAGAGTAGAGTACATACAAAACACAGGAAATACTATGCATAAATGAGTCGTACCTTTTAATTGCTTTTACTAAGAAGCTTAACGTTTTCTGTGAAATGAATGCCAAGAAACCGCTGACTTGGATATTTAATATAAATTTCAACTATACAAATTTGCCTAGAATTTCAACAAAGTGACTTTAATAGTTTCAAATTAAATATTTGTTTTTTAATTTGAATATTTAATTCTTAAATTGAATATTTGATTTTTAAATTAAATATTTAATTTTAAATTACATTATTAAATATTAAATATTTTAATTTCTATGCTCTGGTAACAAAACAAAGCAAGGCGTTGGCTTCCGCCACCCAACACGCAATGCCTAAAAAACCGGCAGAAAGTGGAGAACGGAGTGTCAACACTGGGATCTCGAATTTCTTTTCTCATCTACATAATACAGCGTGAAGCTGAAAAAAGGGCAATAAAGTGATCATATAAGGATTCCGTTTTTATCTTTCCAAGTGCGGAATCCTAAAAATAACAACGCACGTAATATTTAAACTAAAATTTACATAAAAAAGCGTGTTTACCATCAAAACACTGTACACTAGATACATATCTACACAATGCCAGTACAAAAGGCTCGACATCACTGAACAATCAGCGTACGGTAATAGACCACGTTTCTATTGTGTCACGATTTTTATCTGTATGTCGATACCTAATATGAAAATGCTGAAATGTAAATTGAAGAATTATGTTTGGAGGCCATGTGTGGGGTACAGCGTGAAGCTGTGCGAGAGTTGGGTAGGCAGAGGGAACTTGGGACCTAGTGTTAAGACACTCTGTTTCACTTCCGTTCCCCAATTTCCGCCGAATTTGAGGCATTACGTTGAGTGGCGGAACTCAACGCCGCCTACGTCGGGATACAGCGTGAAGCTAAAAAAATATATATACTGATATACTATTTATTCTTATTGTTAATTTTTTTTTTTGTATAGCTTTTAAAAGACATATAATAGCAGACCAAAGCGTTAATACATAAGGTTCCCGGCTAAGCGCTAAAATCTGAACAACACAAAGTACAAGAACAAAGTGCCAACAATGAACCCCACACCCGCTAACGCGACAACCCCCTGTGAACGTACGTGAGCGAATTAAAACTTCGACTCAAACTAAATATGACGCGGGACGGCCGGGAGGGAGGAACTTCGGGCTGTTCTTTTGTATTGTTTTCAAATCCATATTTTATGCCTTTTTCTGTCTACAATGTTTTGCCATTGTATGGCAGTTGTCAAATATGAACGCTAATTTAAATGCAATGGTATATATATATATATATATATATATATATATATATATATATATATATATATATATATATATATATATATATATATATATATATATATATATATATATATATTTGATGTTTTCATTTCTTCATTCATACTTCAAATTCGGCGGAAAGTGGGAAACGGAAGTGAAACGGAGTGTCTTAACACTAGGTTCCAAAGCTCCCTCTGCCTACCCTTTCAAGTGCGAGATAGAGCGTGTACCTAAGGAAGAAAGTAGGTATACATGTGTATATTTTAATATTAAAAATTTTATTGATCTGATAACAAAAAACGAAATTAAAATTTAGTAATTCTTGTAAAAAAAATAAAAGGAGTTGAAAAAAAAAACTATCGTTTCATCTTTATTTTAACAAAAACATAACAAAAAACTGAAATACCGGAAAGATACACCCAAAAGCTTGGATCACCGACTTGGGTATCATAATATATGAATCAAGATCGATACTGGTCATTAATCATTAATTTAATTGACCTATAAAAATAGAACCAAGTACTGGTCAGCGAATAAAGTGAAACAAATTTATAAATTATATATTTTAGATTCTCGATTATTGGTTATAGATTTTCGATTATTGATATTGCATTATTAAATATGTAATATGAATGTACTGATAATGATTTCTTTTAATTAACGCTTCTTGCACTCTACTAAATTTAACTAGTTCTCCATTATTTATTACTCAGCTTCACGCTGTATCCCGCACACGCAAGGTTGGCAGAGGGAACTTGGGAACCTAGTGTTAAGACACTCCGTTCCACTTCCGTCACCCACTTTCCGCCGAATTTGAGGCATTGCGTGTCGAGTGGCGGAACTCATCAGCGCGCTTTCCCTTGTAACCAAAGCGAGGAAATGAAAACATTAAATATTTAATTTGAAAATATTAAATATTTCATTTCCTCGAGTGGGAATCGAACCCACAATCTGTCGTTTACAGTCAGATTGTATTCTACTGAGCGAATAGTGGAAATTAATAGTCATTTTATAAGTTTAATAGTAGTGTGATAGAGTATTATATATGTATGAACATTAATTACAATATAAATCATAAACAGTCGTGAGGCCTGTCGTGGCGCAGCGGCACAAGAGTGTGACTGTAACCGACAGGTTCTGGGTTCGATCCCCAGTCGAGGAAATGAAATATTTAATATTTTCAATTTTAATATTTCATGTTTCATTTCTTCGCACTGGTAATAAGGCAAAGCGCGGCGTTGAGTTCCGCCACTCAACACGCAATGCCTAAAATTCGAAAAAAAAAAAAAAAAAAAAAAAAACATCATAAACACAATTATTATCTATTATATTGAAAATATTAATTTTATCTTCACATTATACATGTTTATTTAGAAGTAGAGGCCTGTCGTGGCGCAGCGGCACAAGAGTATGACTGTAAGCGATAAATTATGGATTCGAGCCACACTCGAGTAAATTAAACATTTAATATTTTCAAATTAAATATTTAATGTTTGCATTTCTTCGCTCTGATAACAAGACAAAGGGCGGCGTTGAGTTCCGCCACTCAAAATTCAAGTTCTGATAATGGGAAATGGAAGTGAAACGGAGTATCTTAACACTAGCTTCCCAAGTTCCCTCTACCTACCCCACCGTGTGCAGGATACAGCGTGAAGCTGAGTACTTGGGACTAAAATAAAGAATATTAACACTTCCTTAAAGTAAAAATCGAACCCACAACCATCACAAGCTTCAAACTTATTCATACTATAAAAATATAATATCCTAATATATTAGCACATTATTATTCCTATACTTTATAACTAAATTAGGCTGAACCGGCTACTTATCTTACTTTTCCAAAAGAACGCACATCCTTTATCTCAGTTTTATGTGAAATTTGACGTGCATATATCAAGCGGGCCTCTTACTGGGGCGCGCTTTTTTGACTTCTAAAAGGCTTTAAAGCTATATCATCTTACAGGTACGTATTAATAGAAATTATTTTTAGCTTCACGCTGTATCCCGCACAAGGCAGGGTAGGCAAAGGGAACCCGGGAACCTAGTATTAAGACACTCCGTTCCACTTCCGTTCCCCACTTTCCGCCGAATTTTTATGCCGCGCTTTGCCTTATTACCAGAGCGAAGAAATGAAACGTTAAATATTTAAATTGAAAATATTAAATATTTAATTTCCTCGAGTGGGACTCGAATCCACAACCTGGCGTTAACAGTCACACGCTTGTGACACTACCGATATGGAATTAATAAATATAACTAACTTATATTTTTTTCTTTAAAAATGTATAAACATTTAAAGGAACCGGGAATTTCTTAAGTGTGGAACCACATTTTAAAAATAGTAAAAATATTATCAAATAATTTAGAAATGACGAATTTTTAAAAGAAGCCGCCATTGCGTAGTGAGACTATAAGCGCAAAGGTTGTAAATTCGATTCTCACTCAAGGCATATTTTTTAATAATGGCTCAGATAACAATACCCTGCGATATGCGGGATAGAGCGTGAAACTATATAAAAAAAAAACAAAAATAACAATTTTATCGTGGCCATTCGTATTGTAGGAAGCTTGCGATTGTAACCACGACTGTGGGGTCGATGCCTACTAGAGGAAATGAAATATTTATTATTTTCATTGCTTCGCTCTGGTACCAAGGCAAAGCACGGCGTTGAGTCCCGCCACTCAACACGCAATACCTCAAATTAGGCGGTAAGAGGGAAAGAAACGGAGTATCCTAACATTCGAGGCCTGTCGTGGCGCAGCGGCACAAGCGTGTGACTGTAACCAATAGGTTCTGGCTTCGATCCCCAGTCGAGGAAATATTTAATATTTTCAATTTGAATATTTAACGTTTCATTTCTTCGCTCTGGTAATAAGGCAAAGCGCGACGTTGAGTTCCGCCACTCAACACGCAATGCCTCAAATTCGGCGGAAAGTGGGGAACGGAAGTGGAACGGAGTGTCATAACACTAGGTTTCACTTCCTTTCCCTCTGCCTACCCTGCCTAGTGCGGGATACAGCGTGAAGCTGAAAAAGAAAAGAAAAAAAAATTGATTACCAAAGTCTCTCTGCCTTCCCTGCCATGCGCGGGATAAAGCGTGAATATACAAAACATTAACTTTTTCATAACAAACATCAAAATGTATCTTGAAAAAAAAAACCGCCCATCCTATCCGCAGATCTCAGGGACATTTTTGAAATAGATGATTTAAATATATCTTCTAGATGGGGTCCTCTCGATAAAACCGCAAACGTGACGAGCAGAGTTAAGTAAACGTACCGTAATGTTATAGCTCTTTAATGTTGTACGTTTTTGTGGTGATTAGATGAGTTTTATATAAAGGGATGGCTGTATTTTATAGTACGTACTTACTGTAAATATGGAGAGTAATTAATATAGGATATATTTAATATTTTAATTGTTCTCGCTTTGGTATCGTGGTTAAGTTACGCCACTCAACACGCAATGCCCGTATGTGGCGGAAAGTGGTGAATTAATGCGAATGGAGTGTAATAATATTGGGTTCCCAGGTTTCATCTGCCTAATCCTATGTAAAATATAGCGTAAAGCTATTTCAAAAATTAAAATATCTACTTAAAATATTTTTTGTATAAATTAAAATAGCGTTGAGTTTCGCCACTCAACACGCAATGCCTTTAATGGAACGGAGTGTCTTAACACTTGGTTCCCAAGTTCCCTCTGCCTACCCTGCCATTTGCGGGATACAGCGTGAAGCTGAGTAGAGTAGAGAAAAAAAATTGACAACGGATATTTGTGTAATTCATAAGAAGTACAACTGTATTCCTAATTATTTGTCGTCATTTAACACGCAATGCCTCAAGTTCAGCGAAAAGTGAGAAACGCAAGTTTCTATCCATGCCTTCCCTGCCATGAGCGGGATTCAGTGTGAAGTTAAACAAAAATGCTCATACAGCGTTAAACGTCGCCACTAAAACCGACTGATGTCTCAAAATTCCAATATATCATCTAGCAGTTACCCTCTACCTACTCCACCTTGAGAGATCCCTCGAGTTTTTACCGTTTGGTAAAAACTAACAAAAACACTACGCGTCATGGTCTGTATAATAAATATCCCTTAAAAGGGGACTTGAGATAAATGCACTCGTTCCAAATTTTCGGCCGTCTGAGGGCGTAATAAAATTATTGAACTGTTATTGAATATTTCATCCAGCTTACCTTACTGAATATTTGTTTACTTGTGGTTGAATACTTTCCTTTTACTTCAGATAAGAGAATAATACATATATATATATATATATATATATATATATATATATATATATATATATATATATATATATATATATATATATATATATATATATATATATAATATATATATATATATATATATATATATATATATATATATATATATATATATATATATATATATATATATATATATATATATATATATATATATATATATATATATATATATATAGTAGGCAGGTAGGTACTTCATGTCAGGTGGCGGTAGTGAGTTCGATTTCTTACCGGGACTCTACAGACAATATCTTAAAAATCGGGCGGAGATCTCTGCCTACCTAGGGGTATACGCGGGATACAGCGTGAAAGTAACATATTTACTATGTTTGTTTAGTATACTTGATATATCAAGACAAAATCATTAATATTTAAACATTTATGAACCCTTCGTAGCACCAACCACACGCGTGTGACTGTAAATGCGACAGAGTTTTCGGTTCGATCCCCACTCGAGGAAATTAACATTTTCACTTCATCCCTCCGGTAACAATGCAAAGCGCGGCGTTAAGTACCGGCATTTAACACGCAATGTCTCAATTCAACTCTCAACGAAATGTGATCTTCTTAACACTAGGTTCCCAAGTTCCCACTTCCCGTTGCGTACTGCTTAAGACAAACGCGTTAACCTATTTTTTACCTCACACAACTACTAACACAGTCGATGACCGCTACAAATCGGTACAATTATAATTGCATACATGCATACGTTATATTAAAATGCATAATGCACATCTATACGTCTAAAGTGGAGTTCCACTCGAGGGCGCCATAAATATTCTGATCGGTAAAAAATTTGCATTGTAAATTGTATAGCTGCAATTAGAAGTATGTATATGATTTTATGATTAGATTTATAAGTAAATAAAAGTAAGGAAGGCTTTTTTTAGTTTCACGCCGTTTTCCGCTCAAGTCAAGGTAGGCAGAGGAAACTTAGTGCTAAGATAGTTTCGCTTAAATTACATCCGTCCCCCATTTTTTACCGGATTTGAAGCATTACATGTTGAATTTCGCCACTCAACATGCAATGCCTTAATTCGGCGGAAGAATGCCTTATTTGGCCAAAACTAGCGAACCAAAGTATCTCAATCAGGTTCCCAGGTTCCCTTTGCCAACCCTCTAACGAGCGATACAACGATAAAAAGGAAACCTAGCGTTGTCATAAAGTAAGATTTCACATAGCATCTTTTGAAAATAATACTTTACCATGTTTCGACCCTACCTCTGTACAAGAACTACAGTACTCGAGATTAATACTATATATTCATAAAGGGTTAAAAATTGTGATAATCTTACTAATATTATAAATGTTTAAGTTAAAAATCTGAGAAATCTATATATGTAATATATAATCGATCACTCTATCTGTGCGTGGAAGATATATTTGAAAAAAATCTTGTAAGAGAACGTTTATTAATGTAATAGGGCCCAAAATAGTATTTTTTAAATTTTTGTCTACAGTTTGTGCGTTTGTGCGAGCTAATCTAAGAAACAGCTAACCAAATTTAAATGCAATCACCTTTACAATATTTTTCAAAATTTCGTGGTGGTTTTATTGAAATCAGTTAAAAAAAAAAACAAAGTTACGTGAATTTAAAATATTCAATTGCACAACTGTGCTACAAAAGTACTTTCTCTCTCTCAGCTTTACGCTGTATCCCGCACTAGGCGGGTAGGCAGAGGGAACCTGGAAACCTAGTGTTAAGACACTCCGTTCCACTTCCGTTCCCCACTTTCCGCCGAATTTGAGGCATTGCGTGATGAGTGGCGGAACTCAACGCCGCGCTTTGCCTTATAACCAGAGCACTGATGAAACATTAAATATTTAAATTGAAAATATTAAATATTTCATTTCCTCGACTGGGATCGAACCCAGAACCTGTCGGTTACAGTCACGCTCTTGTGCCGCTGCGCCACGACAGGTCTCATTTACAAATTTATTAATTTATTAAAATAGATATTTTATTAAAAATGATAATGTACTAAATAAAAGAGTGTAACCCAAGCGAGCGAAGCCGGAGGCAGGCAGGTATGTAGCTATATTCAAGTAAAATTGAAAACCATAAAGCAACAACCTCAAGACTATTCCCTATACAAATATTAACTTGCAACAATCTATAAATAAAACACATAACGTAATATATGTAAAAGTTTTTACAAGACACGCTCATACATGGTAAGGCAGTAAGGAGCTGCCCACGTACAGGTTGCATTCTAGCGTGATCAGTGATGCATAACTGCAGTTCCAATGACCTTTGAGTGAAGCATTGTGGCCTTAGTTGTTATTTTCACGCAGTATCCCGCACTGTTGGATAGGCAAAGGGGCATCTCGGGCATCCAGTGTTAAGAAATTTGAGGAATTCAATTTTTGGTGATGGAACTGAACGAAGAAAAAAATTCAACATGGAAGGTTAGGCTGAGGGCACTTGGGAACCTAGTGTTAAGAAACTCAGTTCCACTTCCGTTCCCCACTTTCCGCCGAATCTGAGGAATTGCGTGTTGAGTGGCGGAACTCATCGAGGAAATAATAATGTTAAACATTTAATTTCCTCGAGTGGAAATTAAGTTCGCAAACTGTAGCATTCTCAGTCGCACATGTTTCCCAGCGCCACGATAGCCTTATAATGGACTCAGTTTTTGGGAATATTATAGATTTTTAATATCGAACAATCATAGTCCATTGTACGTTAAAAGCGTTGCAAACGCGATGGTGACGGTTTGATTCTCATTGGAGGAAATGAAATAATTTCGTTCCTTTGCTGAAAGAGAACTTATAAAAAGCTCAGCGACACTCAACACGCTATGTCTTAAAAAATATGCTTCCGCATATTTTTTAAGACCGACATTGGGGTGTCTTTATTTCTTTGATGGTACTCAGTATTTCACGTAGATTAGCTAATAAATAATAGACACGCTCATACATGGTAATGGCTCATACATGGTAATAGACATACGTTTTGTTGCCTCCATAAAAAAAACACTTTTTACAAGAAAAAATACATAAAACATAAAATTCATCTACAACTAGATTTCCTGAATTCGAATCCACTACCCTTAACTTAACCAATAAGCCATCTAAAATCGACATATCATCATACTTTGATGATAAACCAGTACAATATACACATAAAATACTACTAAGAATTCTGCACACTTCTTACATAGCACATTGTCGCTCGTTGGAATTCGGCCAGGAGTTGGGAGTCAGGGCGTTCGTTCAAAAACTATAGATAAAATTGTCGCGACGTGTTTGTGAACATTCTTTATACATATTAAATTTGAATAGTCGACCGATGTCCGCTTGAGAGATGACATATTACATATGCGATAAATATTTTCATTTCTTAGCTTTACGATGTATCCCGCACATGGCAGGGTAGGTCGCAAATACCGCAAATTCGGCGGAAGTTTTGGAACATTCGCCAGTCCTATGCTTTATACTTCAGGGTACTCAGAGGGAACCTAAGGGTCAAAATACTCTAATTTCCACTCTTCGCCTAGTTTTCGAGACATTACGTAAGAGCCTGTTGTTTGTTATCAAAGAGACTAAAAGGAATATAAATGATTTGCCAAGTTGGATCGAACCCACAACCATCATTTACAGTCACACTCCGTGCCTCTACGCCACGACGTGACCCGAAGACAACTTCAATAAGTTCGAACAACAAGTTCTTATCATAGAAAAGTGATAAATCGAAAATATATTCAATAAAACTAACACGTAATAAATCTTCATTTGGTAATGAAATTCATAGAATCAAGCACAATTTACTTACGTTGACGAATGGCGCCAAGATCACGCACACTTACACGGCTATATAATTACATATATACATATATACACACACCCACACTAAGAAACAACGCTTGCGATTGGCTAAGAAACGTGTTTGACAGCACACTGATTTAGGTATAATCTATGGAGAGGAAGTCGGAACCTTTTAATAATTTGTATCCAATAAACGACAGGATGGAGTTAATTTCAATGAAATTTGATGAATAACAATTGTAATATCTCTCGATGTAGGACGATGACCGTCTGACCACAGCACGTGCCCCGCTGTTTTAGCTGTAGGCTATCCATAGCAGGGTAACTTGGGAACCTAGTGTTAACCTATGTTCCCAAAGATATGCTTCATTTTCTCGCCTTTAACCAATTTGGTGGTATTTTGTGTTGGGCAACGGAACTCAACTTTGCCACGTTATCAGAGAAAGAACAATGCAAAATATTAAATATATTATACTTCCTTGAACTGGGATCGAACCTACTATCGAGTTTACAGATGTACTCTTTCAGCTTCACGCAGGGTAGGCAGAGGGAACTTGGAAACCTAGAGTTAAGACACTCCGTTCCACTTCTGTTTTCAACTTTCTACCGAATTTGAAGCATTGTGTGTTGAATGGCAGAATTCAACGCCGCATTTTTGCCTTGTACCAGAACCAGGAATAATGTTAAAATATTTAAATTGAAAATATGAAATATTTCATTTCCTCGAGTGGGGATTGAACCCACAACCTGCCAGTTACAGTCACACGCGTGTGCCGCTGCGCCACGACGGGCCTCATTAATGTATCTATACAAAAACTACATGACTCCAATTCCCCCATCTCTTAAAATATAACGTTCTACTCTAAGATCTCGGACTATTTACTTACTTAAAATGGAAAAATGGTTTTCCTTTTCCATTTACTTAAGAATCAAATGATATAAATGCTAACATATTTATTTTACTATCAAGGAAATCACATAGATATATATATCGTATTTCGTCTATGAAAAATATATACATAATATATAAGTGAAAATGTTACGAGTGGCATTTAATAATTAAATAGAAACAATAATAATGACCTGCAAATATTTTGTTTCATAGTCAGTTTGTCCGTACGTTTGTTATTTAATTTGAGAAATGGCTAAATAAAATTGTATTGTTTTTTTGCAAGCTTGCCTTAACACTGAAGGGTATGTTACATTTTTTATTGGTTAAATAAATAAAAAATATATATAATTAAAAAATTTTTTTTTTTGCAAATTACTGTTTCATTGAAATTGTCTGAAAAAACTTCTCAATATCTATATAGATATTGTTCTTTAAAATAACATACAAATAAATAAATACAAAAGTAACACATATTATTAAATTAATCTTTCTTTCAGCTTCATAGTCTATAACGTACATGGCCTTGTAGGCAGAGGGATCTTAGGAACCTTGTTTTAAGAGTTCCCCACTTAGTAAATTAACGATCATTAAATTGAAGCGGACGAAGCCGCAAGCAGGTCGTTAGTTCAAAACAAATTCATGAATAAACTATAAGATATATTTCCAACGCTACTGTAGTATATAATTGGTTTTACTGAGAAAGTAAAAGACAATTCGGTCAAAGCGAGATAATATTAGAGTACGGTTACCATAAATAACTTAGACAGCGAGAAATTCGTTTTATATATCGGATTGATATATTAGTGATAGTGAAAAGTGATGATAGTGATAGAAAAAATTGATAATAGTGATAGTGAAAAGTGATGATAGTAATAGGGAAAAGTGATAAAAGTGATATTGAAAAATGATGATAGTGAAAGTGATGATAGTGATAGTGAAAAGTGATGATAGTGATAGTGAAAAGTGATGATAGTGATACAGATAGCAAAGATAATGAGTTCGATTCCGATTTGGAGAAATGCCATATATATGAAATTCTCTTCGCCTCGCTCTGGTACTGAGGCTAAAGTGCAGCGTAGAGTTCTAGCATTCATCACGCAATGCTACAAATTCATTGAAAAGTGGTAAATGAAATTGCTTTTTGCTATGTGCGGGAAATAAGAAAAAGGTTCCCGAACAATCGATAAATTTTGACAAACAAAGATCAACTTTCACATAAATACTGTTAGATAACTATATTTTAAATATAACTAAAACTAACCAGTCTTTATACACTAAAACGTATGGCCGTATCAATTCTATAGCATCGTACCTGCCTTGTAGCGTGGCGTCAGACGTCCTTGTACGTGATTCACCGACACACTTCCAAACAATTTTTTGTTTCATTCAACAATATTTCAATGCTAATCACGAATTGAATGTTAAAGGTTTCGTGGCTATATTTATATTATTATTATTATTTTAGCTTCACGCTGTATCACGCACATGGTAGAGTGAGCATAGGGAACTTGGGAACCTAGAGTTAGGACACTACGTTACGTTCTCCGCTTACCGCCGAATTTGAGGCCGCGCTTTGTGTTGTTATTTCGTCGAGTTGGTATCAAATCCCCAACCTGTCATATGAACAAGCTTGTGCTTCTCCGCCACAGTATTATGGGATTACATTATGGGATTAAGAACATTATATATTAAATTTTAAATGGATGAAAGTCCGGTTATGGTTTTGATTTCCCTGCTTAAAAAAAATTATATGACTAATATTTAAATGTATATATGAATTCGGCGGAAAGCGACCGATAGTGTCTCGACGGGAACAGAGTATATTGGGTTCCTTATTTCCCTCTACATATACGTATTAATAAACATAGACAAAAATTTTAAATACATTTTAAAAAAAAATACCTACAGAGACATACCAAAAATTCAACATCAAAAGAACTTTCGTCCAGAATGACCGTACACTGTACATACAAAGCAACGTAATATCATAATAACCAAAGACCCATAAGCTGCCCATTGTCTATGGAGGTTTCATTCATCGCATTGTCTCTGGTATAATTAAAGGCCAGCTTTTATCGCGACATCTCTGACTGATAACTTTAATGCAGCTTAAAATATAAAGCTCAAAATGCACTGAAATACGTGGACAGGAGATTATGCTGGATAAAGCTTTAAAACGCTTTTAAGGTACAGTTGTGGCCTGTCGTGGCGCAGCGGCACAAGCGTGTGACTGTAAAAAACAGGTTGTGGGTTCGATCCCCACTCGAGGAAATTAAATATTTCATATTTTGAAACTAAATATTTAATGTTTTCATTTCTTCGCTTGCCCTATTTTTTTTTTAAACTTTTCTATATATATAAGTATTTTTGTTGTCCTAAGTAAATAAACATTTTAGATATAGTAGGTAAAATATTTCATGCATTTGTTATGAAAAATGGGCTTTCTTTATTATCGTTTTGGTCTGATAAATATATTTCTTTACGATATAAATATTTTATAAACATTTCAACAGGAATCGAACCTACACATTCAAACACTTCTCATCCACACACATTATAACTACTCGTATATAAAACATTTAAAATAAATCACTCACTCACTGAGCATCACGCTGTATCCCGCACATGGCGGGGTAGACAGAGGGAACTTGGGAACCTAACGTTAAGACTTTCCGCTGAATTTTAGACGTTGCATGTTGAGTGGCGGAACTCAACACCGCGCCTTTGCCTTGTTACCAGAGCGAAGAAAATAAAAACATTAAATATTTAAATAGAAAATATTAAATAGTTTCTTTCCTCGAATGGAGATCGAACCCACAACCTGTCGTTTTCAGTCACACGCTTGTCCCGCCACACCACGACAGGCCTCATTTAAAATAAATCTAAGCTTTAAACTGAACGTTGTCAGTTATGTATGAATAAAACAACTAAAACGCTTAATCGCTGGTTAAAAGTACTGAATTTTCAGTTTGAACATTTTAAAATGTGTATTATATACATACATAAGAGACATACGAGGCCGTAAATTAACTGCGTATGACTATAACTGTGTTGAAACTGTTATAGGTTCGATTCTCAGTCGAACAAATTATTTTATTTTTCATTCCCAGCTCTGGTAATGAATAGATGAATAGATCGGCTATGGCTTCCGAATATTGAGCGAAGTTAAGGAAATATAATCTTAACACTAGGTTCCCGTAACCATTTTTAGCGGGATAAAGCGTGAAACCAAAAAAAAAAAAACATTAAAAACAACCAAATTGAAAACCTGTGAAGTGAAATTTTAATACCATAAAGACAATTTCAAGGGCAATATTCGCTGGTAAATAAAAAAAAAACAATTTATAAACTGCATAAAGGTGTATTTACTTTGGAAAACAATTATTGGTACTGGCAGGTGTTTTCAGATAGTATGGAAACAAATATACATACATTTTTCATTTAAAGGCAACGTAACGACGTAGCGGTATAGCAAAGTTATTTGTACGCGACGATCGTGGGTTCGATACCCTTTAAGAAACCTGAATATACTTTTCTATTTACCAATTTCTATTACTTTATTGTTCTAACAGCATTATGAATTTTAGGACAATGTTTGTAAAGGAAAAGTAAAGTTTCAACTAAATTAATAAAGAAATTGTAGCATTTTTTTCAAATTAAATATTTTTAATTGACGTAACTTTGTTATATGCCAACCAATTTAAATAAAACAACACTAAATATTGAAGAAATTTCGCCAAAATATAATTGTGAATACTGTATTTAAAGCTCACTAGCCGTTTTTGAGATAAGCGTGAACAAACGCACGGGTTAACAAACAGGCAAAAAAATTAAAAATGTACTATTTTCGACCCTATTACATTATTATATGATAGTTTGAGTGGGGAACGGAAGTGGAACGGAGTGTCTTTTCAATACGTTCCCGGGTTCCCCCTGCCTACCCTGCCTCGTGCGGGATACAGCGTGAAGCTAAAAAAAAAAGTTTGAATGTGTCTTCCATGTACAGACAGTGAACGGTTACAGATTTATTATAAGTATAGATTAAAAAGTATAAATAAAAAAATTCTTAATTTTTAATATACAAAAAAAAATCCCTTTTTTCATATACTTTGGTAGTTTAAGTGTATGTTCTGTGTGTACTCATCGTAAATATCAGTGTAAGAGGAGGGAACCTACTGTTAAGACGTTCCCACACATTCACACACACACACCACACTATTTTCGAAACATTACCTCATGAAGCATGATCTATGAATATATATGAAAATATATATATATATATATATATATATATATATATATATATATATATATATATATATATATATATATATATATATATATATATATATATTTATATATAAATACATAAACCTTTATTAGGACGCAGCATAGATAACGTAAGTCAATGGACGAGTAAACATAATTATCGTAATTGTTAGGAAATTAAGGGGTTTTTGTTGAGGGACTAAAATAAACAAGCTATATTTAATAATGACTAATTCGTGTCATACAAATAGTATGTGTATTATATACACTAGCGACCCGCCCGCGGCTTCGCCTGCCTGAATTTGAATATTTCATTTACTTATCTCAATGAATTTCTTGTTCTAAAACGTTATCTTTCTTTAATATAATGTCTGTACGTTGAAAAATTAAATTTTAGCTAATTTAAAAAAAAATGGAGCAATTTTGTCGATTTTCTTATACATAATGTTGATGAAAGGACAAACGCACAGATGAACAGACATATAATTTAAAAATCACCTTTTGGGCCCTGTTAAATTAACAAAAGTCTAGTCTAGTCGTTTTTTTTTTAAATATATATTTCATGTACAGACTGTGCTCAGTTACATATTTATTATAAGTCGTACAGAATTGTATTTATCTTTTGATTGTATTGATTTAGACAAATCATATGTATGAAAATTGGATATTAATTTCAGCTCGAATTTAATATGTTCAGGTTCTTGCTTGCTTGACAGAGGGAGAGATATTTTTTTTAGATAAGGAACCCTAAAAAAGCCAAAAAGGAATAGAAGTAAAACGTTTTAATTCTAATCAATATATATATACATATATATATATATATATATATATATATATATATATATATATATATATATTATATATATATATATATATATATATATATATATTATATATATATATATATATATATATATATATATATATATATATATATATATATATATATATATATATATATATATATATATATATATATATATATATATATATATATATATACATATACATATATATATATATACATATATATATATATATATATATATATATATATATATATATATATATATATATATATATATATATATACATATATATATATATATATATATATATATATATATATATATATATATATATATATATGTCTTAACACCAAGTTGCCTGCCCTGCTAAGCGGAAATGCTTTTTTTTACTTCCATACGTCCTTGAAGTAGATTTTATTTTAGCTTCTCGCTGTATCCCGCAGAAGGAACCTGGGAACCTAGTTTCAAGACACTCCGTTTCCATAAAAGACTTTGGTTCCCCATTTTCCATCAAATTAACACGTCACGTGTTGAATAACGAAACTCAACGCTGCGTTTTGCCTTAAGGCCTTTTAAAATAAATATCGAAGTAATAACCACAAAATTAACGATGAAATTACAACTTTTATTACAAAACAGCTATCGGTAGTATACAACGTTAATAGTAAATCTATAAAGCACGCGTGACACGGTCACTTATCGGTTGGTTTTGGTTTCAATCAATATCTGGCCTCAGCGGGTTTTCCCTTTGCAATCATGTTCTAAATACTTTTAATAAAACCTTGGAATATTTTAAAAGTTTTTTTTTACAAATATATCTATCTATATAGAAGAGTTTAACTTTGACGATGATTGGGGTTTCGATTTCCTAGAGGATAAATTACATATTAACAAGACACAGTGCGGCGTTTATTTCCGCCATTCAACAAATTATGTCTCAAAACGGATATGGGGAACGACGTTAATATTAGGTTCCTCTTAGGGTAACTACCCTGTTCAAAAGCTTGAATTATAATACATAGTATTTTACTGAGTTAAAAATCAACTTAAGATATTATATTTTCAATTTGGAAATGAATTTTGTTTTTATTTCACTGGTTAACTTACATTATATATTTTCTTTACTCTGGTAAAAAGGCAAAGCGCGACGTTAAGTTCCGCCACACCACACGCAAGGCCTCATATTCAGCAGAAAATGAGGAACGGAATGGAGTATCTTAACTCAGGTTCCCAGGTTCCCTCTGCCTTCTTTGCCAAGTGCGGGAAACAGCATGGTATTGAAAATATACAAAGAACGAACATACATTGGTATTTTATAAAATGAGTAATTTACTTATTATAAGTATGACGGTCATAAGAGATGGGTTTTTCCCCGTTATTAACATAAACGCACGCGTTCGTTTTTTTTGTCAAATTCACGATGAGATACATTTTTTCACTTAATTTTCAATGAAATTTTGGAATTCTCTTTCACAATTAGCTTATTTAGTCACAAAAAGATGAATAAAAACAGAGATGCTAACAACATAAATAAGTTGTAACAAGCGTATAAGAATTTCGACGGAGCTCGGTGAGAACGAATGGCTTAGTTGGTCAGAGCGCTGGAACGGTATTCCAGAGGCGCGGGTTCAAATCCTGCTTCGTTCAAAATTTTTATACGCTTTTTAAATTTAAGTTTAGTATTTTCTGTCCTAAGTGTGGAATAACACTTTAAAACATAGTAAAAATATGAATAAAAATGTTAATTTTGTTATTGAAGTAATCAATTACTTAAAATTCTCACGCTCACATATCTTGCTGCTGTATTCCGCACATAACTCCGGTCAGTATTATTTCTCCACTTACCGCCGAATTTGAGGCACTGCGCCAAATTTGATTGGCGGAACTCAACGCTGCGCTTCGCTTAGCTGCTAGAGTAAAGAAATGCACACATCAAATATCTAAAAAATAGTAAATATTTCATTTCCTCATTTGGATATAGAAGCCACAACCTGTCGCTTACGTAGTCACACGCTTGTACCGCTGCGTCACGACAGGCCTTTAAAATTCAATAGTTTTGACCATAAACTACAATAATAATAATTGTTTTTAATTATCGAGCACATGAAAACATCATATATTTCACTCCCCCGATTGATATTCAAACCCGCAACCCTCGCAAACAATCATAACGCTCTCAAAATCATAAATTTACGTTGATTATACCAATTTAATTAAAATCCACGTCATCAAAAGAGATATGGAGGTAAGAAGGAACTGGGAGCACTTAACCGTACGCTATTTAATTAAAGATGACCCTAAATTATGTGAGCTGTTACCGGAAATGCGGACCAGCGAATTTACATTTAATAATAATAATAATAACAGGTTCCCGTTGTATCCGGTACATGGCAAGGTAGGCAGAGGGAACCCGGGAACCTGAGAACTTTATGTCCCATTAAGGTATTTTAGTTTCCAATACAATACAATGTTACAAATTATTATATGCACTCAGGTTCACGCAGTATCCCGCACATGGCAGGGTAGGTAATTTGGGAACCTAGTGTTAAGACACTCCGTTCCACATTTTCCACTCATTTTATAAATAAAACGTTTATATATATATATATATATATATATATATATATATATATATATATATATATATATATATATATATATATATATATATATATATATATATATATATATATATATATATATATATATATATATATATATATATATATATATATATATATATCAAAAATGTTTTATTTATAAATAATAATAATAAAATAATATCATTTAAAAAAATGCGATAATATTACTATAGGTAAGGAAATGTTTGAAAATTCAAATTTATTATTCAATAATCTTCAAATTTCGGTCATATAATATATACTGCATATTGTTTTGTATAAGCTACATAAGGCCTTTATGTTACCTGAATTAAAAAATATTTTAACTGTGGCAAATTCACGTCGATCGTAGTGGCATAGGGACACAGGCGTGCCACTGTAAGCACGGTTGGTGGGGATTCAATTCACAATAAGGGAAATATAATATTTAAAGTTCAGTCCACTCAAAACGCAATACCTTAACAAAAACAAAATAACTTAACACTAGGTTCCCAGGTTCCCTCCGCCTAGCCTCCTACGCCTGAACAGGAAACATGGTGAAGATGATAAAATAAAGATAAGAATATACTAAAGTATTTCAATGGTGCCACAACAGCGTTACTTTTTAATTTTTTCTAACGATCTCAATTAATTAGAGTGTCATAGACCTGACGCTAATCCGTTGGCATTTTATCTGAGATCTTGGCGTCTGCGAGACAAATTAATGAATATTTTTATTTCTTTTCAACCCTTGCAAGTTACAATACGCTATCATATTTAAAGAGTAAATTAATTTTATAGAATGCTGTCCTGCATTTAGAAAATTAAAAACATTTATGTAAAATAAAGTAAATTATATTCTAAATGCTTGGAATAATTCTGACCGCAAATGCAGTAAGTACTACGGGAGGAAATATTTTATTTCCTTTTCACGCTGCATATACAGACAGGCAGGGGTAACGCAGTCAAACGAAATGTGGGAACCTGGGGTTACGTATTCTAGAGTGTTGAACCTAGTGTTAATACCGGTCTCACTGAGACGTTTTCATTTCCTTTTCGCCGACATGGAAGCGTTGCGTAACTCAATGCTGCGCTTTGTCTTGTTATCAAAGCGAAAAATAAGAATTTATAATATTGCATATCCTCCTGTATTGATTGACAACCGCATTCTTAGACCTTAATAGGCCCACAGACCAGATTCCTTCTAGCTGAATATTTTCTTAAAAATATTTACTTATATTATTAAAAAATACATTAGGCCTGTCATGGCGCAGCGGCACTGAAAACAACAGGAGCTAGACGAAATGAAATATTTAATGTTTTCATTTCTTCGCTCTGGCAACAAAACAACGTTGAGTTCCGCCACTCAATACGCAACGGAGTGTCTTAACACTAGGTTCCCAAGTTCCCTCTGTCTACCCTGCTTTGTGCGGGATAAAACGTGAAGCTATAAAAAATACATAATAGTAATCATATAACTACATTATTTGTTAGTTGTATTTTCATTTGTTATTTTTATATCAGTTTTCAATTAACATTCACGTTTCAAGAATTTCTTCAAATTACGTTTCACACTATTTTTTGTTTGTTTTATAACAATGGTATATTAGGTTGCAGAGCATGTTTAAATCAGTCATCATCAATCTCAGGAACCTATATATAAAAATCCTAACATATCTCCACTTAAAATATTTTATAAGCCATTAAATAATCCACATATTGAATTAAAAATAGACAACCCTACAGAAATCCAGCGTCAGCCATCTTGAGTCCGAGTATTCATTCGGATTCAAAATGAATATCTTTTTCATAGTCACAGTAATAAAACTTATTAAGTTACAGAATCTATTGTACCTATGATTGGAGTGATTTTTGAGGACAAAAGAGCAACAAGATTTAAAATACTACAAAAATAACTACTTCATTTTAACAAAGCTCTTAATCTTATTATTCGACAACGCTCCTGAAAGTTCATTCATTTCGGAGTTACAATACCTCAGACAGACACTCAGGCAGGCATAAAGCCCTCTCTTTTGCGTAAGCTTTACTATACACACAAGGCGAACCAAAAAAAATAAGTATCAGTTTATACGAGTACATTATGCGTTAAATCTATTTAACAATTTTATACTTTGATAGTCCAAGAGACCACAATCTATCTAAATTGTATGCATACCTGTTTCGCTTCATCCACTGTCATCAACCTTTTCATACATACCTTTCCTGGGTCCTCATACTTTTTACGTGATCGACCAAGGTTCTCCTGCCTCTCATACCACTTACTCTTGCTTCCTTATATAATACTACTATCCAACGACCCAAACACGACTTCACCGGCTTAAACCTATTGTTATAATCATTACATGAATTTACCTATTATTCTAAGGTAAAAGCTATATTACTGTAAAAGTTTCATCTAAATACGTTCAGTAGTTTTTGCGTGAAAGTGTAACAAACATTCATACACAGAAACTTTCACATATATAGATAATATTACTAGACTATAGACAACATAGACTATGGACATCCGTTGTATGGTAGCCGATATTAATCAATATATCGTGAAACGTGTTTCCTTTTATACATTTACTGGAATCTAGAAAGACTTTGCATACAAAATGCATTACAATGATAGCAATTATTCACATCGTGTCCATAGATTTCCTTACATTAATCGTTTGAATCATATTTCTTCTTTGTATTTTTTAGCTTGATGCCTGTCGTGGCGCAGGAGTACAAGCCTGCGACTGTCAAATCTGTCACATAGTTGGTTCGATTCCCACTCGAGGAAATAAAATTTAATATTTCTATTTTCTTTGCTCCGTTCACAAGGCACAGCGTTGAGATCCGCCACTCATCAAGCACTGCCTCATATTCGGCAGTAAGTAGATACCTAATTCATTTAGTCTACCCTGTCACGTGAGCGATATAGCATGAAGCTGAATTGAAGGATATTGCATTTTCAAATTATATAAATATGTAACGTAAAAGTGGGGAACGGAACGTTTCCCACTTTTTTGCCAAGATTTACAAGCTTCAATTTATGCGATATTTAATAGTAAATATATATATATATATATATATATATATATATATATATATATATATATATATATATATATAATATATATATATATATATATATATATATATATATTATATATATATATATATATATATATATATATATATATATAATATATATATATATATATATATATATATATATATATATATATATATATATAATATATATATATATATATATATATATATATATATATATATATATATATATATATATATATATATATATATATATATATATATATATATATATATAACTCGCGCAGTCACCTGCATAACGACATGTCCATACAAATTAATATCACAAGAACGTGCGATATTCAAAAGGTTACACTCGCACGAGGTGTACCGGCTTAGAATGTATTGGGCAAGATATACTGTTGCTTACTTAGCCAGTTTAAAATTGATGCTTGGATTCAGTTTACTTTTTTTTTCTCAGTTTCACGCTGTACCTCGCACATTAGACGGTAAACAGAAGGAACATGAAACATAGTGTAAAATACTCCCGGCTCGTTCGCCACTTTCCGCCATATTTGAGACATTGTTGAGTGGCAGAACTCAACGCCGCGTTTTGCCTTTTTACCAAAGCGAAGAATTATTTTTTTTTTAAATATAAAATATTTTACTTCTTCGAGAGGGATCAAAATCCACAACCTGTCGCTTCCAGTCACACACTTTTCTCTGCGCCAAGATTTTGCTATTATCAAAATCAAAAACATTAATTTCAAAATTACATATATTTTACATAACTTATTTCTTATATGACAGCCAACGACATAAGACCAGTTGATATATCGACAGGCAAAACATGATTAAACGTGTTCCAACATGTTCATAACTATTTCAACAGACGGAACAATTCAATGAAAAAGGATCTCCTTTGTGAAATAAAACGCTCAAATACTTTTCGAATGCACATCCTACTAATCATACAAATATCTAAACGAAATCAGATGAAACTTTAAAGTAACATAGTTTTTTCATCAGAATAACACATAGACTACAAATTATGTAATTATTTCGCATAATTCAGCTACAACAATAAGTTTAAGTGGGCGAAGCCGCGTGTCAGTCGTTAGTTGTGTTGTTTAACATACAAAGAGACAATTTGCTATACTAATGTTGTAATATAAAAATATTTTAAGATAGAAGACTTAGGTCACACCTTAGAAGAACTAGCCTAGTCGACCGCCTAACCGGCGTAAATTCATGAAGCATAAATTTTAAGTTAAATGCCACTGATGAATTTTAGCCAAGTTAGGGACTGAGTTTATAGATTTAATTTATTTACTAGATCTTTTTCTACACTTGAACAAAAAAGATTCTTGATGTTAGTTTAGTACGTGACATATTAATACATCAATCTATTGATTAATCGGAAGAAAGCTAGATTTTGTTGTAGTTAAATAAAGACTAAATCTTTTTTTTTTTTTCATTTTTATTTTGTACTAGAGTTCACCTGCGGTGTTGAGTTCCGTTATTTAACACACAATGTCTCAAAAAATTTGGGACAAAGTTGGGAACAGAGTATTTTGACAATACGTTTCCTATTGCCCGTGTTAGATACAGGTTATACAGCGTAAAGCTAAAAAATTCTTTCAAAACATTTATTTAAGGAGTTTTTGCTTTCATATGATACTTAATTTCGGCGACATTGGCTTTGAGTCTGTCAACGCGATGTCTCAAGATTTCCGCAGAAATTGGGGTACGGAAATGTCTAAATGTGGACAGTGTCGTAACACTAGGTTCCCTACTATGTACGGGAATAGGGAACCTGGGAACCCGCTAACTACTATGTACGTGAAGCTAAAAATGAATAACATGATATTGACTCATGCATGTGTATTGTGTATAGAGAGCGTAACGTCCCATCGATTGCAAAAGCAGCTACCGCTTGGTACATTATTCTAATTATTTATTATACAATATTAATAATGACATACATACATATAATTAGTTCAAAAAATGAGGCCCATCTTGGCGCAGAGACTTAGGCGTGCTAGTGTTAACATGACAGGTGGTGGGTTCGATTCCCATTCGAGGAAATTAAATATACTAATTTTCCTTGCTCTGGTAACGAGGCAAAGTGTGGCGTTGATCGCCACAGAACACGCAATCTTTCTAAAATTCTGTGAAAAATGGGGAACGAGTGTCTTAATGACAGAATCGCATTTGCAAAAATTGATGGTATCAATTTTTAATAGCAAGAGATTAACATAAGAAAGAGAAATTGCATCAAATTATTATTATATTTACTTTAAAAAGATATTTCTATACCTTCCTACATACGTATTTATTCTACTCAGCTTCACGCTGTATCCCGTACACGGCAGGGTAGGCAGAGGGAACTCTACTTCCGTTCCCCACTTTTCATAAATACATACTTCAGTAAGTTTTTTCTATTCAAGCGGGCGAAGCCGCAAGCGCTAGTATGATATAAAATTGTGAAACTTTCAACAGATTCGGGATGTACATTTTAGTCACGTTCATTGTTAGATCCATCCGGGTCTGTCATATTTTGAATAATATGCTATTGAATTATTTGAACGAAATATACATACAATCTATTGTGGTAGTTGCTTTGTTTATATTTCAAAATATCCTGATTATTTTTGCTAATGGGCAAAAGAGATTGTTATTTATATTTTAAAGTAAATATGTTTCTCTATGGATAATTTATTTTATATATAATCTATGGAGTTCGTGTAGGTCATAATAAGATCAGTAGTCTATAAGAGATTTCTATGGCTTATTTTTTTTCTTCAAAGAGAATTTAGTATGAAAATATTTTACATTATGCCCAAAATCGAGACAACAATAATTAATTCCAAAGAATTAAACTCAATTTCATCGAGAAATTTATTTTCAGAGAATTTAACTTGAGATGAATTTGTGGAACATATATAAATATTAGAGAGTAAAAAGTAATAAAGTTTACAGCCTTGAATGTTTTCAAACTGATACCTTATAATATCATGTGAAACGGACATGCCAAGAGACGCAGGTTCAAATCCTCGACATTATTTCTTTTATTTGTTTACCAAAAAATTTAGTATATAAGTTTCAACTCTCAATACGCAATGCCTCCGAAATCCGAAAAAAAGTGACTGAATATTTTAATATAAGGAAAGAAACAAGAACAGGAGGTAACGTAATGTTTTTACACTAGGTTCCCAAGTTGCCTCTATCCACACCAGCTTCACGCTGTATCCCGCATATGCGAGACACAGCGTGAAGCCAAGAATAATCACGCAAACCAAAACCGACAAACAATGTACAATGTGCGAGTAAATTCAAACACAAGCGGAACAGAGGCCAATTTTAAAGTAATGATATTTGAAATCTGGGTCGATGAGCACTGCATAATAATATAAGATTGAGTTCCTTTGAATACTATTTTAATAGCTCGTGTTCGCGCTATACTTTTACTGTGTCACATAAAGATTTATACATGTGTTTCAATTGATTATAAACTTTTTTTTGAATAACAAAAAGAATAAATATATGAAGCCCTTCTAACCACAACCACCGCGTTTTCAGTCACACGCAACCACTGAGCCACTACGGCAGTATGAGAAGGTCCATAAGTTGTAAGCATTAATTAAACGATTTGTCTTATGTAATTTATTTGGCATAAATATTACTTAACAGTTTTGCAGAACAGTTGGCAAAACAAGATCTAATGAGAAGATGGCATTTATGCTACCGGTACGCCTTAAAATAAAAACGACATTTAAAAGTTACATATCTAACCTTTTAACTTTTAGCTTCACGCCGTATCCCGCAAGTTGCAGGGTACCCGGGAACCTAATGTAAGCCCCCTATTCTCTTAAAAATTTTCATTCTCCACTATATACCAAATTGCGTGCTAAAAACCGGAACGCCGACGCTATGTCTCTTTACCATAGCTATCACATGAATGTATTAAATATTTAATTTTCCTCTAGTGGTCATCGAACCTTCGACCTGCTTCGCTAAGTCAAACGCTTAAGACGCCATGACGAGTCCCGAGTGACCAAATTTACATAAATACATACATACCGATTTATATATATATTATTATAAATATAAAAATATCACTTTTAATATCTATAACTTATAAGCGTAACAGTTGTGTTTAATTCCTTTTTTGATTCAACATTACTGACCAAAACGCAGCGTTGAGTTTCGCAACTTCACACGTAACTTCTTCAATCCAATAAAGACAAAAAGAACAACGAAATAAAGAGTAAAATCTTATTGAAAGAAGTAAAAGAAAATCCACCCCTAAGGAATAATAAAGGGGATGAAACAATATCATAACTATTCAACGAACTAATTAAGACCGTAAAATATTATCCAAGTAGATAGCAGCAAGCGCTGTTTGATTAAGTTAAATATTTGGACGACTTAAAGCTATACATATTTCTTTAATACCAATGGATATAAGAACAGGCAAGACATTGAAGCTATTGTGGTGCAGGGACTGTAAACTGGTTGTGGGTTCTATTCCCACTCGAGGAAATAAAATATTTATTATTATAAATTTAAATATTTAATGTTTTCATTTCTTTGCTCTTGTAACAAGGCAAAGCGGGGCGTTGACTCCAGCCACTTGACACGTAATGCCTCATATTCAGTGCGGAAAGTGGGCAATGGAACGGAGCGTATTAACACTAGGTTCCCAAGATCCCCTTGTATGTTCTTATTTGTACAAAGTTATTCTAAATTATTAAACAAGGTCGTTAGACTACAAGCGGTCGTGAATTCGAGACCAACTCGAGAGAATAAAATATTTACATTGCTCTAGTAAGAAGACCAGTCGGTGTGCAACCAGCACAAATGTGCGACCGTAATCGCGACAGGCTATTGGTTCTATTCCCACTCCAGGAAATGATTAATTAAATATGATCATTTCCATGTTCTGGTGTCGAGGTAAAACGCGGCGTAGAGTTCCGCCATTCAATAAACAAAACCTCAAGAACTCCAAGGACAATGGGGAATAATGAATTGTCTTAACCTGCCTGTCCTGATACGTGCGGGATACAGCGTGAAGAAGAAAAGTAAGAAGAATAGGCGTTGATGAGATGATCGCGCAACACGCGATATATATATATATATATATATATATAAAATTGGCGAAAAGCGAGTCTTAAAACTACGTTCGTTTCTCCATCCTGCTAAAGGTATAAAAGGAAGTCGTTTCATATTACGTGGTATATTAACTCAGCTAATTTAGCAAAAAAAAGAAAGAAATATATAATAAAAATATAAACAAAGTAACCAGCAAGTACTTAGGGAAGTGGGACACAAGAATATTGTATTAATGTCAAACTGCGAGGTTTCATAAGAGGATTTAGTCTAAGCCCATGCAGTGGAATGTATCAGTGAAAAAGGTTCATTTTTCTACTACAATTATTTTCTTTTAAGTTCCACGCTGTGGCCCGCACACGGCGGGGTAGAAAGTGGGAACTTGGGAACCTAGTGTCAAGGAAGGAGGAAATAAGATATTTAATAGTTTCATTTCCTCAGCTAAGTAGTGAGGCAAAGCGCCGCTAATAACACAATTCTTCTAGAGTTCGGCGGAAAGTGGGGGACGGAAATTTCCTAACGAGAACGGATGATACTCCGTTAAGACATTAGCTCTAGGTTCCCAGGTTCCCTCAGCTTACCCTGCTATAAACGAGATACAGCGTGTGAAGCTCAAAAAATATCATCTATAACAATCTATTTCAGATAAACAAATCAAGTAGAAGAAGTATAAAGAATATTAAAATATGCGTTATACTTTTGAACTTTACTCAATGACTGTAGTTCAATGTACGCAAGTCTCACTCATTATGAATTGGTTTCTTTTTTTATACTTTCACGCTTTATCCCGCTTTACGCAGAGTATCATTTTGTCCACAAGAACCAAAAAGTAAGAAATAAATTAATTTCCTTTATTACGTACCAAACCTCCTACCGCAAGGCTACATACCAATAAATAATAAAAATATATAAAAAATTAAGGCCTGTCGTAGCGCAGCAGCACAAGCGTGTGATTGTAACCGACAGGTTGTAGGTTCGATCCCCACTAGAGGAAATGAAATACTTTTTTTTTTTTTAGCTTCACGCTGTATCCCGCACGAGGCAGGGTAGGCAGAGGGAACCGGGAACCTAGTGTTAAGACACTCCGTTCCACTTCCGTTCCCTACTTTCCGCCGAATTTGAAGCATTGCGTGTTGAGTGGCGGAACTCAACGCCGCGCTTTGCCTGTTTACCAGAGCGAAGAAATAAAACATTAAATATTTCAATTGAAAATATTTAATATTTCATTTCCTCGACTGGGGATTGAACCCAGAACCTATCGGTTACAGTCACACACTTGTGCCGCTGCGCCACGACAGGCCTCGAAATGAAATACTATGAAATACTTATTATAATATTTTCAATTTAAATATTTAATGTTTTATTTTTTCACTCTGGTACGAAGCAAAACACGGCGTTGAGTTCCGCCACTAAACACGTAATGCGTCAAATTCGACGGAAAGTAGGGAACGGACGTGGAATCCGTGTCTTAACACAAGGTTTCCAAGTTCCCTCTGCCTACCCTGCCATGTGCGGGATACAGCGTGAAGCTAGGTGAGTGATAAAAAAAAAACAAAAACAAACGCTGACGTTGCCGATTTTTTCGTATCTACACGTACATTACCATATCCGCTAAGTACACAAATTTCGTAACAACCGAACTATGCTAGTGTTGTAACACTTTTAGGATTCACTTAATTCGATTTTCTATGCAATTTTCGGATTTCATGTCAATTATGATCGACGGTTTCGGAATTCTCGATCCGTCTCGCTACACCGGAACGGTCTTCTCGATTGTACGTAGGGAGAATTAATTGGAGAATTATGTTATTTAACGCTTTTTAATTTGAATCTGTACTTTAAAGTGTTTTATATAACTGGGTCAAAATACTGATAAATTAAGTTTGTGGACGAGGTTATGAAGTATTGAATATTGTTACTAAGGCCTAAGGATTCTTAACGCAACGGGTTGTAAGTCCGATCACTATTGAAGGAAATGATTTTTTTAATATTTTTCATTTCTCCGCTTTGGTAGTAGGGCACAACTCGGCGTTAAGTTCTGCTTCTCGGCAAATCATATGACAGAAAGTCTTAAGCATAGGTTTCCAATTTCTCTTTAATATAATTAGCATATGTAGTAAAAAAATAAGATGTCTGTCGTGGCACAGCGTGTGATTGAAAATATGACCGGTTGTGGGTTCGATGCCCGTCATTGAGCCAATAAAATATTTAATATTTTCATTTCTTCCTTCTAGTAACAGCACAAAACACGGCGTTTAGTCCCGCCACTCTGCAACCAATGCCTCAAATTTGGCGGAAAATTGGGAGACTTAGTGTCTTAACACTGGGTTTCCATATTTCCTCTGTCTACCCTACCATGTCCTTTAAAATACAGCGAGAAGCTATGGAAAATAGATAATAAAAAAATTAACACTGCAAATTATACAAAAAATTTAGAAATATTATCAAATATTCCATTTATATACCATATTTACGTATAGAGGTGAAGGAATCAGAGCGTGTCGCTAATACATTTCATACATTTGAACATAGTTACTTTTTTTACGGTTCAAAATTTAAAGTTACATAACAATGTCTGTTTTTGTTTGTTTCTTTTTCTGTAGTATTTTATTAGGAAATCAAATATGATTTCTTTGTTATTATTCTTTCCTGCTTCGTTCATTCTCTATTTAATAAAATAGAGAATGAACTAAGAAGGAAAGAAGAATAACAAAGAAAACCTAAGTTTATTTATGTTTGGATTATATGTATAAATGAAGTATGTAGGTTCATTTCCCATTTAAAATTACGTTTCATTAAATTTTCCGCCGTAAGCAAGGTAGTTAGAAACTATTGGTTTTTGTGCCCGAAATTTGAAATACTGCTAAATAACCAGCGGAATTCAACGCCGCGCCTTTTCTTATTATAAGAGAGAGGACAAGAAAATGAAATAATCTTTCAAAATGAGATCGATCTCGAGGCTGTCGCGTGTACGCTGTATATATGCGCTATGATTGACTCGATAACATTGAATGGTTTAATTTCATTACTGTGAACTCGATTTAATCTTTTCATTTCCTTATTCCGGTAACGGAGCAAAGCGCGGCGTTGAGTTCTGCCACGCAATACCTGGAAATTGGCAGAAAGTAGAAAACGAGAGTGTCTTAACAGGAACGTGTTGAAGTGACTCAAAACTAGGTTCCCATGTTCCCTGCCTAGCCTGACATATACAGGATAGAGCATTATGTATTTTCACATACAATTATTACCAATATGAAAATTTATCAACTCATTACCGTGTTACGTGAACTTTCTTTGCCTACACAGCGTAAGCAATAATTAAATACTATGGCATGATCGAAAACAATTCAACCGTTTTCAGTATATTTAGTTATTTTTACATAATTACTTTAATAATTAGTGGTAATTTGTTCGTGACCACTCACGTTTATTACGTAAGTAAATGCCTCAAAATTAAATGCCAGGCGTTATTTATGAAGTATGAACGATAGACAATTGTTACACAATTCATTTAAATTGATCCATTATTTCAATTTATTCTGCGCCACGACATGCCTATATGAGTATATAGAGTTCGAATCAAAATAAAAAATATTATAAAAATATATATCTGGTAATAAGGGAAAGCGCGGCGTTGAGTTCCGCCATTCAACACGCAATGCCTCAAACTCGTAGGAAAGTGGGGAACGGAAGAGGAACGGAGTGTCTTAACCCCTCAAACCTAGGTTCCCGTTTCCCTCTGCCTACCCTGCTTCGTGCGGGATACAGCGTGAAGTTAAAAAATAAAAAAGAAAAAAAAAGAGAGATATAAATTCCTTTTTTTTAGGAAAATAATTAATTCAATGTAATGAGAAAGAATATAAAAAAAAATATTAAATATTTTTACATAGGTAAAGTTTAAAATGGCTACAATTCCACAGGACTCCAATTGAAGTAATTATATTTTACTATTAGTATAAACATCGTTATGGCCAAGTTATGTAATAAGCTAACGTTACATGTACTTTTACTATGTTTTAAAGTCTTATTCCACACTTAGTACAGAAAATACTAAACTTAAGTTTAAAAAGCGTATAAAAATTTGAACGAAGCAGGATTTGAACCCGCGCCTCTGGAAAACCGTTCCAGCGCTCTGACCAACTAGGCCATTGTAAGTCTTAGTTGGTCAGAGCGCTGGAACGGTTTTCCAGAGGCGCGGGTTCAAATCCTGCTTCGTTCAAAATTTTTATACGCTTTTTAAATTTAAATTTAGTATTACATGTACTTGTTATTGTGTTTTGGCATTATTTATACTCTAAGCATAGGAACTATGCAGCTATGAATTCAAACGTTGCTTATAAAATGTGCTACGATAGCGATGTAACGTTAAGAACATTTATACTACAGAACATTTATAACATAACTATAGAATTGAAAGTTAAGATATTTTTTTTATATTTAAATGTGGTAAGATTATCCAAAGAAAGCGAAAATTTTAGAAAAAAAAAAACACCTTCAAACTTCCTTCGCCAAATTTTAGACATTACATGCAGTGGCGTAACTTAACGTCACGCTTTGCCTTGTTATAAGAAAAACATTTAATATTCAACTTGAAAATATTAAATATTTCAATTCCTCGAGTCGGGATCAAACCCACACCCCATCTGCGCCATGAAAAGCCTCACGATTAAATAGCAACTATTATCAGATATTTTTCAACTGGCTTGACAGGCTTTTCATTAAGCCACAAAACAGGCGGGTCGACGGGAACATGAAAAAGTGGGCAGACGTTACAATTTAACGCACCTCTATGGTAGAGACGCTTATGAGATTTACCAGATGAAAGCTTTCACCTGATTATTTTGATTAAAAAGTAACTAATCTTATTGCAAACATGAATATGTATGTATATCATTGTAGGGTAGGCAGAGGGAACATGGGAACCTTGTGGTAAGATTTTAGAGCCTGTTATCGTTAAGACACTGCCTTTCTTCAATTAATACGAAATTTGAGATATTGCGTGTTAAGTGGCGGAGCTAAACACCGTAATACATCATGCATACTTACTTATATTAAATTTACGTTAAATAAGGCAAATTACGACGTTGAGTTGCTCTACTCAACACATAATACCTCAAAAAATTAGAGTCACCAACGTATTGTCTTAACACAAGGTTCCCAGGTTACTTTTGCCAACCCTTCTATATACTATTTAAACTGTGAATCTTATAAAAAAAACTGAGACTTATATCAAAATGACTCTATCTGTCTCATATAGAAAAAGAAATAAACAGAGAAAAAAGAGAAGAATGTGAGCAACTTCCCCTTATGTTACAAAAAGAGACGATCTGCAATGATAATGTGAAAGTATTGTAATCTTTTTGAATATTTAAAAAGGTAGGCCTCTTCTTTAATACCTACTTGTACAGTCAAAATTTTAACATAATCCATTATAAAATAAGAAGCACTTTTCCTTTATGCTATATTTTTTATGGTATATACTTTTTAAGGCCTGTCGTGGCGCAGCGGCACAGGCGTGTGACTGTAACCGACAGGTTCTGGGTTCGATCCCCGGTCGAGGAAATGATATATTTAATATTTCCAATTTAAATATTTAATGTTTCATTTCTTCGCTCTGGTAATAAGACAAAGCGCGGCGTTGAGTTCCGCCACTCAACACGCAATGCCTCAAATTCGGCGGAAAGTGGGGAACGGAAGTGGAACGGAGTGTCCTATCACTAGGTTCCCGGGTTACCTCTGGTGCGGGATACAGCGTGAAGCTGAGTATGTACATATACATATACAATACATATACCCATTCATTAACTCATGATTCACGTACATACAATATTTAGAATATCATCGACATGGCTTTACGACTCATTGTGATAACGGTGTGATGTCATCATTTTTAACAGTTACTGGTACTTAAAAATATAGACGAAAACAATTTATACTTATAGTTTACATTTAGGTTATTGAATTTAAAAAAACTTGGCTTGACTTTTACTTTGTAATCAAGATATGGCTGTGGGTTCGGTCGTCATTACAAGAGAAATGTTACATTTTTTTATTCTTTAGTAGCCATAGTGCGGCGTTGTGTTACGTAACTTCGCAACGTCTTGCAAAATTAGGCGAAAAGAAGGTAATGGAATATATCAACACTAACAATAAGCTACCTTATTCTACAGACATAGGCAAGTACCTATAAATACGGTAGGCAGAAAAAAAATTCTAGCGCTTTCTGCCTCAATTCGAAAAGACATTAAACTATCGTAACTTAACGCCGCGTTTTCTCTTACCACAGTCAAAATATAAAAATCCCCAAGCGGTATTTGAACCCACAACTTAGATACTATAATTATATTTTTAACTTTAAGCTGTTTATCGCACACGGCAGGCAGAGCGAACTTGGTAATTTAGTGTTAAGATACTCTGTTCCACTTCCGTTCCCCACTTTCGGCCGAATTTGAGGCATTGCGTGTTGAGTAATGGAACTCAACGCCGCGCTTTGCCTTGTTACCAACAACTTTCTCTCAGCTTCACGCTGTATCCCGCACGAGGTTGGGTAGGCAGAGGGAACCCGAGAACCTAGTGTTAAGACACTCCGTTCCACTTCCGGCGTTGAGTGGCGGAACTCAACGCCGCGCTTTGCCTTATTACCAGAAGCGAAGAAAATGAAACATTAAATATTTAAATTGAAAATATTAAATATTTCATTTCCTCGACTGTTGATCGAACCCAGAACCTGTCGGTTACAGTCACACTCTTCTGCCTCAGTTATCAACAACTTTAAACTTTAAAATTACTTATACTAATATATTTTCTTTCACCTATATTAATCTGAATGTCCAAATCTCAGTCTAGTATAATGGACAGTGGGTCTTGAATAGTTAATTAACAACGAGCTACATTACATTACATTATTAAATGTTAGTTTACAATTCAAATATCACTTGAACTAAACACCTTTGTATATGAAATTATGTAAAAATTTAGCTTTAAATATATCTATGTAATATTGTAATACGTACAAGGATATACATAAATGAGGCCTGTCGTGGCGCAGGTGCACATCATGCGTAAACGACAGGTTGTGGGCTCGATTCCCACTCGAAAAAGTGAAGTTATGAAATATTTTCAAATGAAATTTGATATTTTCGTTTCTTTGCTCTAAGTAAAAAGTTAAAGCGAGGCGTTAAGTTCTGCTAACTCAAGACACTGCCTCAAATTCAGCAGAAACTGGGGAACGGAACGGAGTGTCTTAACATTAGGTTTTCAGGTTCCTTCTGATTATCTCATAAAAAAAAAAATGTGGCTTCGCTTGTATTGGTTATGTGATGTGAAATTTCAACATAATAATACATATTAATTTATGTACATTTTTTCACTTTACTCTCTCACTTAGCTTCACGCTGTATCCCGCACAAGGCAGGTTAACTTGGGAACCCAGGGTTAAGGCACTCCGTTACACTTCCGTTCCCCACTTTTCACCGAAATTGAGGCATTGCGTGTTGAGAAGCGGAACTCAACGCCGCGCTTTGCCTTGTCACACTTCAATTTATTAATATTAAAATATTTATAAACGTTAATATGTTTTAAGGCAAGTCTGGCGCCATATATTTCGTACCGAGCCCAGTCTAACGTAAAACGAATGCCGAACGGTTGGTGTGAGTCATAGCTAGTTCAACTATTCAACGGTTACATCACCATATCGCGGTAAACATAATATTAAATAAATAAAATAATATTATTATACTGGCTCTCCCTCTCTCTGTCATCCTTACGTTGTTTCTTCCTAACTTGAGAAACTAGTGTTAAAACACTCCCTTCCACTTCCTTTTCCCACTTTCCGCCGAATTTCAGGCATTGCGTGTTGAGTGGCGGACTCAACGACACGTTTGGCCTTCAAAACTGGCGAAGTGGATTTATTTAAATTGTTGCTACTTTTCAATAATTTTAAGTAATATTACTCACTTCGGAAAGAAATATAATATGTCGTAACATTCTGTCTTCTCCGTTTATTGATTTTAATTTAAGCAACACAAGCATGCAAATGCACTCAATGCCTCAAATTAGGTGCAAAACGGAAGTGTTTCATTAGTAACGGGGAACCTTATCTAGGTTCCCAAGTTCCCTCCACTTATCCTGTCATATGTGATATATACAGTGTGAAACTTAACAAAATATTATATGCTTGTAAATTGAAATAAATCACGTCGTACGACAATCATATCCGCGCCATGACAGCGCTTATTATCGAAATTGGCATTTTGACATCGGAACAACAAGCGTTATCAGCGCAGTAAATTAAGTAAATTAATCATACGATAGTTTTTTAAAATTTTAAATAAAATTTCTTTGAGATCGTAAAACTGAATATTTCATATTAATTTCAGCTTGATTACTCCATGACAGACACACTTACAAGAATTTCGTTCTGTTTAACGCAACGCAACCCTAATAAATGTACTGATACTAACAAGCTTTTCGCTGTAACCCGTAGGCAGGGTACGCAGAGGGAACTTGGGAACCTAGTGTTAAGCGTACTTTAAAGTTATCCGTTCCGTTGACACTGATAAGAATGAACATAAACTAAAAAGATAATACACTGGTTATAGACGCGAAGTTTTATCTGACGGTAGAGGTCAAGGCTATCTTTTTTAAATTATTATAAGTTCTTCAACTTGAAACCAAATAAGTATACGATTAATTAACGTCGATAGTAATAATTCTTAATACCTAAAAAATACAACACAGCCAAAAAAACCTGTGCTTATAAAAAATATGGCAAAAATATACAGAAATAAATGTATAACTGATTTTTTTCACCCTTAACGCAAAATGGCACCATACCTCCTAAATGAATGAAAAGATTGAAATTTTTGTTTATAGCGATGGTTGTTTATGTAAATCCGATTCTAAGGTTTAAGTGTGAGGAGTGTCTTAACACTAGGTTCCCGGGTTCCCTCTGCCTACCCTGCCTCGTGCGGGATACAGCGTGAAGCTGAGAGGATTCTAAGTTTAAGAATTGTAAGTACCTACTGTACTTTGCCAAGATTAGATAGTGATGTTTTAGATCGGTGATTTTTAATTTGTTTTTATTTTGTTTGCTGTTCGCCGATTTTTTTTTTGTCTTTATTATTCCTTATAATTTTACGAACAATATATATAGTTTATTTTATTATTATTAATATATCAGTTAGCTAGTTTTTTTTTTTTCGTTTGTATTTTTTTTCTTCTTACTTAATTAATTATTATTATATTGTTATTTATTTTAATATAATTTTGTAAAATTACTACATGAAACGACGCATCTGAGCGTTAATAACCGCGACACAGTTTACAACTAATGGAGTTATTATCGTTACAAATTGTTTTTTTTTGTAATTTTTGTCATGAACATTATTATTATTATTATTATTTCGTACTTAGCAGGAAAGGCAGTCTGGTCGAGAGCGCAGTTTTCATTGCGGCCTACTTACTCTTGTTATCAGAGCGAGTAATGTCGAACGACAATTCATTTACCAAATAAAAAAATGAACCTACAACCTTAACGTTTACAGGCGCAGTCCCACTACGCATTAAAAAAAAATCAATACAAAATCCCATCAAAAATTTATAACACAAAAAAATACATCTGAACAAAAGACACGAACAGTAATTTCAGTAAAGTGCAAACACGTGTAAACTCTTCATGCATACTCGCGGGGTACTTGTAAGTACAGTACGGGCGACGAGCCCTGGCCACTGTGAAATAAGACTTTCTGAACATTTCCACATTGGTCATAGAGGAGGAAAATAACTAAAAATATGAAAACACTACCAATATTTACTATCCCAGTCATCTCCAGCTAAATTCCAAGTGACCAATACTCAATGGCCGTATTTGTGGGGGTGTACGTGGAATTTCGATCCGCTCCATTCATTATCGAGTAGTGCACTCACGGGAGCTTCGAAATTAAACCGTCTTGTCACGAAACTATTGTGCAACGCACGCCAAGGAAGATTTAAAAAAAAAATGATATAATTTGCAATAAATTATCTATATATATTTATATATAATAAATCTGCAGCTGATAGCTGTCCGTACATGGAAGATATATTAAAAAAATATATAAACGGGGAAGGAGGGTGGGGACATTTCGTAATGTGATAGGGGCGAGTATAGTGAATTTTAAGATGTTTTTGTCAGTTCGTCTGTGCGTTTGGTACCTAGATGGTAACAAGACAAAGCACCGCGTTGAGTACTGCCACTCAATGTTTTCTATTTGAGTGATATATGAGTGATATATTAACACTAGGATTCTTCCTAGCTACTCTGCTATGCGAGAAAAAGTTTTTTTTTAGCTACACGCTGTGCATTGCGGGAAAGGTAGAGAGAAATTAGGCACTTAGTGTTAAGAAGTTTAAGCTCTTAGCGTTAAGAAATTGTGTAGCGGAACTCAACGCTACGTTTTTCTTTGTTACCAGAGCGAAGAAATGAACATATTAAATATTTCATTGTCTCGAGAGGGGATTTGACTGTAAACGATAGGTGGGTGGTGTGGGTTCGATCCCAACTCGAGGAAATTAAATATTTGATATTTTCAAATTAAATACTTATTTTTTTTATTTCTTCGCTCCAGTAACAAGGCAAAGCCCGACGTTGAGTTCCGCCACTCAACACGTAATGCCCCAATTTCGGCGTAAAGTGGGGAACGGAAGTAAAACGGAGTGTCTAAACACTAGGTTCCCAAGTTCCCTCTGCCTACACTTCCATGTGCGGGATATGGCGTAAAGTTGAAAGAGGGGATCGAACCCACAACTTGTCGCGTTAACAGCCGAACGCTTGCGCCCCTGCGCCACGACAGGCCTCAGTTAAAAAGTCTTATGATGTAAATTAAATAATCAAATTTGGTTAGTAAAAAATATTATCGAAAATAAATATATACTATAGGTAATTTATATTACTGTAAACAACACCATATTGGCACAGTAGAAAACTATTAAACCATCCAATAGACGATACTAAATTCGATTCCCGCTCAATACAAAGTAATATCTCACGAACCACAAAATTTAAGTAAATCAAAACATTCAATAGAACTTTCTGTACACAAGAGCTGTCAGAAACGAGTTATTCCCCTTTAGTACGTACATATCTGCATTCTTCGAGACCGGGGCCGTATGAATGGATGGGAAAGCTCATTCAATCGTATGGGAGAGATTGAGTCAATTGACACTTACGTTCTGATCATTTTTTTTGTATGTACGTATGTCTTTGTGTTTGTAATGTATGAATAATAGGATTTTAGAGTAATTATTAAACATTAATTTTGATAAATTGAAATAACATGTTATTATGGAATTATAAAAGGTTCTCTATTCAATCAACGCTACAATCTCTCTACTTTGTTATGGAGGCGAGAAAAAATAAAAATATTAAATGTTTCGTTTCCTGGAGCTGGAATCTAACTTACCACTTATAGCGTACGTTCTAGCAATCGCGTGCTCATTCCTCTGCGCCACTACAGGCCTCAAGTCAGTCATCAATTCAGTTATTATTATTTTTTTTATAATAAGATATGACGTGGAATATTTTTAGGGGTCTGTCATGGCGCAAGGGCACAAGCGTTTGATTGTAAACGCAACAGCAAGTGGGTTCAATCCTCAAAGAGATACTTAAAAGTTAACTTTTCTTCGATCTGGTAACGAGACAAAGAGCCGCGTTGTATTCTGCCACCTGACACACACACACACAATGCCTCAAATTCGGAAGTGTGCTAAAAGCAACCGAGTATCTTAAAATTAAGTTCCGAAGTTCCTTTTGCCAAGTACATGAAGCTAAAAAATATTATTTTTCTCTTATCTCCAGAATATATTCTTCAACAGTTCTTCATAAAATAGTTCCATTCGTGTTTTAAGTGTCGTTATCAGTGATATAAAAAAAACTGCCTAGTAAATACGATAACACTATCATGACAGTTCCTTCCAAATTAATCGCGAATTGAAAACGCGGCCACGTTATCAAGATTTCATTTATGCCCTACTTTGGAATAAAATACAAGATATTTTTCGTATATATTCAAATGTAATGAGGCCTATAAGCTCGAAAGGTTGTGTCTTGGAACACTACTCGAGGAATTAAAATATTTAAGATTTTCATTTCTTCGCTCTGGATACTAGGCTAAGCGCGGCTTTGAGTTCCGCCAATCAAAACGCAATGCCTCAAATTCAGCAGAAAGTGGGGAACGCAACGGAGTAACTTAACACTGGGTTCTGAACTTCCTTTTACCTATGCTTCACGCTGTATCCCGCACATAGCGTGCGGGATACAGCGTGAAGTATATATAACAAAAAAAAAAAAAACAATAAAAAGCAATTTCAAAACCAAAATAACGTTTACAGTATTAATTACATTTAAACGATAATTAACATTTCGCATGTGAACCAGACACTTAACTAAAAATGCGTAACCTTGAAGATATAAAATTATTTTTTTTTTTTCAATTTTACGCTGTACTCCGCATGTAGCAGAGTAGGCAGAGGAAGCACAGTGTGCCGCCCACTCCACCTTCCACTTTTCACCGTATTTCGGACACTTTGTCTCAAACCCCCAAAACGATTAATCTAACATATTAAATATTTCATTTCCTCGAACGGGGATCGAACCCACAACCTGTCACAGACACGCTTGTACCCCGACGCCACGACTTACCTCAAACTATTTATAAAAGCATTTTTTACAATGAGAACATTGTGAGAACATATTCAGAGCTCAAAGAATGCACGTCGAGTAGGGGCTCGAAAAAACCAGTTTCAACGCATCATCGACATATCCCTAGTTGTAAAAACATAGTCTACTTGGTTTTAAGTAACTGTCCTTGTACTGAACTGGTTTAATGAGGCTAAACTATAATATATTGACGTTATATTAATGTCGCGGTTGGATGTACAAATGGTTGTGGGTTCGATTCTATTAGTGGGAGATTTTTTTTATTGTTATTTAGTAATAGAGTATCGCAGTGTCTCGTGTTTTTTTTTTCAGTTCTGAGGCAACAACTTTAGAGAACTGGTGATAAATTAGTTGATATTTAAAAAATACGCATTTACATTCTCTCTCTCTCTCTCTCTCTCTCAACACCACGCTGTATACCCAACACGGGTCAGTAGGCAATGAGGCCAGAGATTCCCTCTTAGGAACTGGCAACCAAGTATCACGACACTCCATTTCGTTTCCTAACTTTTCACTGAATTAAAGGCATTGTGTGTCGAGTGGCAGAACTCAACGCCGCGTTTCACCTTGTTACCAGACTAAGGAAATGAAGACTTTAAATAATTCATTTGAAAATATTAAATATTTTTCTTTTCGACTGAAGATCTAACACACAATCTGTCATTTACAGTCACACACTTGTGTAGTATTAGGTCTCAGCTCTTGATTCACTTCACACTGATATTCATGTCTTGCTCTAAATATTTTAGTATCATACTTAAAGTAAGTATGACACGGATCCTTAGCTGCGATTAGTCTAACTTTCTTAATTCAGTCTGGTTAAATGGGAAGTATCTAAACACTAGGTTCCCTTTGCCTACTACTACTAAACTGCAGTCAGTCTAACTTTCTTAATTCAGTCTGTTTAAATGGGAAGTATCTAAACACTAGGTTCCCTTTGCCTACTACTACTAAACTGCAATTAGTCTAACTTTCTTAATTCAGTCTGGTTAAATGGGAAGTATCTAAACACTAGGTTCCCTTTGCCTACTACTACTAAACTGCAATTAGTCTAACTTTTTTAATTCAGTCTGGTTAAATGGGAAGTATCTAAACACTAGGTTCCCTTTGCCTACTACTACTAAACTGCAATTAGTCTAACTTTCTTAATTCAGTCTGTTTAAATGGGAAGTATCTAAACAATAGGTTCCCTTTGCCTACTACTACTAAACTGCAATTAGTCTAACTTCCTAATTCAGTCTGGTTAAATGGGAAGTATCTAAACACTAGGTTCCCTTTGCCTACTACTACTATTTTTTTTTTTATGGAAAAGACGGCAAACGAGCGTACGTGTCACCTGGTGGTAAGTGATCACCGACGCCCACGGCCTCGAGTTACTCCAGAGGAGCTACAGGAGCGTTGCCGTCCTTTAAGGTGGAAGGGCACCGGGGCCCGGCATTACCTAATGCGAAACGCAGTGGCCAAAGCCACTACTTAACGCCGGTCTTAAATGCCGGAGTTGGTAATAATCCGGTCGAGTCTGCCCATGCGTGTTGCCATTACTGGCAACGTGACTCTACCACACGCACTTTAGTCGCCTTTTACGACACCATCAGTACCAGGGTGATCCTATTCTAAGCCGGAATCATACTACTACTACTACTACTACTGTGAAAGAGAAAAACAAATAACCATAGTAATTAAAAGGGTAGATAAGTAGTATTCAATACTTACCTGTTTCAAGAGTACGCTTTAGATGTACAATCAAGTTGAAAAGATCTAGCCTTGAATAGAAATGAAGGGTAAATTCAATAGACAGACGTTTTGTGACCAATTAACCGTAAATACTGAAAGAGAAAGCTACCCATTCCGTAAGTAGTGAACAAAAATTGAATTGCAAACAAATTTTATTTATTATATTTTGAATAGATTTTTTTAGGTTCATGCTGTTTCCCGCACGTAGGCATACAGAAGGAACTTGGGAACATAGAAGTATGACACTCTGTTCCCCATTTTTCGTGGATTTTGACTTTGACGCATTGCATGTTGATTGGCGAAGCTCAAAACTTTGCCTTGTTACCAAAGCTAGGAATTAAAATATTAAATATACAAAAAAAAACAAGTCAGCCTAATGTAATTAAGCAACGCTTTCTCAAATAAATATTGGATGGGTGTGCAATTTTCATCTATTTCGTACGAATATACATAATTGTATGCAGTCTCAACGTAACTAAAAGCAATATCGTCTTATCAAATAGGTAAGAAACAAAGTTGAAAGAATGATACAATAACATGACAAGTTACATGGTGAGATAAGTTATCAATTATGATAATGATATAACATATAAATTACAACTGGTATGCTCAACAGCCAACCATTTCCACTTAGGGAAATGAACTAGTAACTAGACAACGCGCAGCGTTGAGTTGCGTCACTCAAGATGTAATAATGCGTGACAAAGAGAGTGTCTTAACACTGAATTCGTTCTGCTGCCCACTCTACTTTGTACTGATCTCTATGAATTTCATAAGCTCTCTTTTAAAATTATATTATTAACTAACATAAAAATCTAATTATATTAACAATAAGTAAGGCCTATATCTATAACATCTACAATTTAATGCATAAATAAGAAGAATAAGCAAAAAAAAAATATTCCAACAGCGCCATTATATCAGACACAATATAACTATTTCAGTATATCATAATTGATACTTGCAATTAGTTCTAACCGAAAGTAATTCAATCGGGTCCGCCTCGGGCCTTCATTTAGTTGAATATTTGTCGTGACTGGTAGATATTAGATACGTATATATTTATAGTAAACCGCTATATATATAGCTATATATATATATATATATATATATATATATATATATATATATATATATATATATATATATATATATATATATATATATATATATATATATATATATATATATATATATATATATATATATATATATATATATATATATATATATATATATATATATATATATATATATATATATATATATATATATATATATATATATATATATATATATATATATATATATATATATATATATTATATATATATATATATATATATATATATATATATATATATATATATATATATATATATATATATATATATATATATATATATATATATATATATATATATATATATATATATATATATATATATATATATATTATATATATATATATATATATATATATATATATATATATATATATATATATATATATATATATATATATATATATATATATATATATATATATATATATATATATATATATATATATATATATATATAGATATATATATATATATATATATATATAGCTATATCGGATTAGAGGCCTGTCGCAGCGGCACAAACGTGTGACTGTTAACGACAGGTTGTGGGTTCGATCGTCACACGAGGAAATTTCAATTTAATTATTCAATGTTTTTCTTGACTCTGGTTATAAGGCAAGCCGTGGCGTTGAGTTCCGTTACTCAAGATGCAATATCCTAATTTCAGTGGAATGTTGGGAACAAACTCTTAAAACTAGGTTCCCAAGTTTGAAAAATCGCTCATGATAGCTCTATGGCTACATAGAATTAGAGAGATTTCAATTGAATAGTTTATATTAGCTGCACGCTATAAGCAGCGGGGTAGGCAGAGGGAACTTGCGAACTTAGTGTTACGACACTCCGTTTCACTTCCGTTTTCCACGTTTTTTGTATATTTATATACTTATATATTACTATAATTGTATAGTTATATTGTTTTAAAGTCTACATAATTCAATAGAATAAAAAGATTATAACATACAGAATATGGTTGTTGTTTTACATTACATTTATTTTTTTCACTCTGATAACACCACTCAACACGCAAAGCTTCAAATTTAGAAAGTGGAAACCGGAAAGGAGTGTCTTAACACTAGGTTCCCAAAGAAAAACAATACATATTTAGCGCTCTAGAGCATTCCTAGATAGAAAGTACGTGTAGATATCGTATGTAGACGGACTGGCATCAGATGCATATCCTGTTTCAACTTGTTTGACACCATATATAAGTATATGTATGTATGTAATCTAGTAGATATACCATATCAATATTGACTTTAAATGGTGGTTTTTAGTTCGATTCCCAATTAACGCAATATTTATATTTATTTTGTACGTAAGTATGTTTTTTTAAATGAAAAGAAAAAATAGTTATTTACTGAAAAAAATTGTCTTTTGGATATTAAATTAGTATTAAGTAGCATGTGTACTTGTTGGATGTAAATTAAGTACAAATTTGTAAAAAATAAAAACAAAATCGCAGTACGTTGGTTCTATGGGTTCGATTCCCGCAAGTGGGGACGAACTATTTCCATTTCTCTACAGCAAGTGTCTTGCCAAAAGAAAACAGAGACACAAACGAAAAAAACCTAAAATATTATTAAAAAACCGAAAGAGATGTACGCATTTAGTACAGCTTGCACTGTATCTGTCATCGTGCGGCGGCCGTTTACGATCGTACAAGAATACCGTTGCATACGTTCATTGTTTACACTCTAAAATTAACTAGAAGTCAATGTCGGTCGTACTCTATCAATGTGCTTTGAAATGACACGAAATTCTTAGGTCAAAATAATCGCTATACGTATTTAATCAAGAAACATATGAATATATTATATATAACTAATATTTGTGAGGCCTGTCGTGGCGCAATGGCACAAGTGTGTGACTGTAACCGACAGGTTGTGGGTTCGATCCCCAATCGAAGAAATGAAATATTTGATATTTTCAACATAAATATTTGATGTTTTCATTTCTTATCTCTGGTACAAGGTAAAACGCGTCTTTGAGTTCCGCCACTCAACACGCAATGCCTCAAAATCGGCGGAAAGTGGGAAACAAAAGTGGAACGGAGTGTCTTAACACTAGGTTCCCAAGTTCTCTCTGCTTACCCTGCCATGTGCGCGTTACTGCGTGAAGCTCAGTAGAGTAATTAATATGTTTTAATCAAATCGAGCAGACTGCAAGTTAATCAATAGCCAGTTGATATTCTGTATGATCTATTTTGTATTGTACTGTACTAGGTTTTTTTGCTTCACACTGTATCACTGGAGAATGCAGAAGGGAACCTGGGAACTTAATGTTAAGCCACTATATTACAAATAAGTTCTATTCTTCCGTTCCTAACTTTTAGCCGTTTTTTTTATTTGTTAAAATAGATTTAAAAATAATAATGTTTTTGATTTTCGCGATTGTTATACATTTTAAATGAAACATTTTTAAACGGATTAATCGCGTATATTGAATGGTAAACATTTTTGGGAAACCCGACGTTTCGAACACTTTACAGTAGTCCTTGGTCACGGGTAGACTGAGGTGGCATTTGTCTGTCAGTTGATATAATTATTATATCAAACTACCGCCAACGATTCCTTATTTGCCTCGCGTACTGCCCTGGATTCTTGCAGAATGAGCTAACTGTATCTGGTCCTCTAGTGTGGTGTGCCTCAGTCTACCCGTGACCACGGACTACTGTAAAGTGTTTGAAACGTCGGGTTTCCCAAAAATGTTTACCATTCAATATACGCGATTAATCCGTTTAAAAGTGTTTCATTTAAAATAGATTTAAAAATATTAAAAATATATATATTTTAAATAAGTATATGAATTCCCAAAAGTATATTAAAAATTTATAATAAATCACAAGAAGTCAGTATAGCGCAGCAGGACACCATGACTAAAAATTTGACAGATCTAAGTTCGATTCCCACATTACAGAGTACAGAAAACACACATACCCCAAATAAATAAAAAAAGCGGAAACCAGAGAGTCACAACACTAAGCTAACTAAGAAAAACCAAAGCCCTCCATATAATACAAACAAAAACAACCATATCAAAGCGTTCCAAGCCAATCACGCGACCAATATTCTAATCGTTACATACAGTTAGCATCCTAAGCTAACATCCTAGCTGTGGGAAGTCAAACCGGTTGACTTCGACACCGTCAATGGCGTAACGCCGTCTGTAATCGTGACTTTTGTTATTTTTATAAGCTTCACGCATATGAAAAGGAAGGCAGCGGGAACTTGGGAACCTAGTGTTATGACACTCCGCTCCACTTCCGGTATTCCCCACTTTTTTGTATATTTACATACATATATATTACTGTAATGTTATAGGTATTTGTAATTAAATCTCAATAATACAATAGAATAAAAAAAATTAAGTACGTTATACATTGTCTAAAACATAACATGGTTACGGGTGACGGTTAGATAACAACTGATAACACTTTGTTACATACAGAATGTGATTATTGTTTTACAAGTTATCATAACGGGGTCTATCGCTTCCTATTCACATAGTGGGTTCGATATCTGAGTCGTGCACATTAGAATTATTATTGTTGTACATAAATAATAAATGTTAAATTTCAATAGTGCTTATTATAATTTCTTAATATAGAAAAGTGGTGAACGGAACGGAGTGTCTTAACACTAGGTTCCCAAGTTCCCTCTACCTATCTTGCCATGTGCGGGATACAACGTGAAGCTGAGTGAGCAAGATCAAGGAGATGCTAATTTTAAACCAAGTACATGTACCTATAAAGTCAAATTTAAATAATTTAATCATTTATAAGAAACAAAAAAAAAATAAACTATTTTTTTTTAAATTAAGTAATAGTAGGGTAGGAGGGGGAACCTGGGGATCTGGTGTTAGGACACTCCTTTCCCATTAAGGCATTGACGATATTCAGTTTCAAACTAAATTCACGAAGCACTGCATATTGAGTGGTCGAACGATTTGTTTATTAGAACGTGCTCAGCTTCACGCTGTATCCGGCACATGGCAGGGTAGACAGAGGGAACTTGGGAACCTAGTGTTAAGACACTCAACACTTCATGTCTCAAATTCGGCGGAAAGTGGGGAAAGGAAGTGGAACGGAGTGTCTTAACACTAGGTTCCCAAGTTCCCTCTGCATACCCTGCCATGTGCGGGATACAGCGTAAAACTGAGTAGTACCTATACAATAAATGGTCACAAAAGGCGAATGAACTTAGAAATTTCATATTTAAATATACAGTACAATTCCAATGGGGAATCATTATCAGCGATAGCTGTTATCATCACGCGATTTGAATGAGTCGACGATTGATTGATAACATTGAAACATAAAATTGATATTTCCTATAATTATTGACTGTAGTATTGAAAATAGAGTAAAAAAACGTAAAGAATTGTGCATTAAATTTATAAAAAAATATGAAAATAAAGCTTTCTATAAAGCTTTCTTTACGTAAAGCTTATTCTTTAGTAGCGTTTCCCTACTTACTGAATAACTATTATTTATTTACTAGCTACTTTCTGTTGAACAAAACACTTTATATTGAATGATGAAACAATTGAAACAAAACAAACACAAAATATTGCGGCGTTGAGTTCTGCCACTCAACATACATTCAAACAATAATCTATTTTAAATATCTAACTAACAACCTCCTTTCTTTTGAAGTTGATTAAGAAAAATCATTTAAAAATATCTTCTGTTCTCTCGAATGAGGTAACAAGTGATCTAGAACTATTTTAAACAAGTTGTATTCGATAAAGCTAACTTATTGTGATAAAAAATGAATAATTATAAAACATAAAAAAAAACAATGATTGATAACCTTGTTATCGCAAAGTGACGCTGACATGAGAAGTGATAACAAAATTGATGTAAATCCAATATAATTGATACGTGGGCGTTCAAAGGGAGCCTATGATGCATCTTTAATATTAATATTACAATAACGTATCGCAACAGTACAGATTTTGTCTGTAAATGCGATGACTGTGGCTTCAATTCCCGATTGAGAGTACGAATTTTAATTGCAATGGCATCGCCTTTTGTTCCTTTGGTATGTCAAAATGTGGCTTTTACTTTCGCAATTTAAATGTAGAGCTTACAGCATCAATTTTTGCGTTGGGCTTTAAGACTAAGAATTATGCATCACGTCCTCGAAAGCTCTAAAGCTTTTCTATTTTTCCAAGGTTGCGGAACTCTCTACCTTCTACCGACCATCAGAGTGAGGAAATAAAAATATGAAATACATAATTTCCCCGAATGGCGATCTCGATCGAACGTTTAGAGTCGGACGCTTTTACCATCATCACCAACAGGCATCTCTCAGTAAAGATAATTTAAATAAACTAAATACAGCTTCTCGTTTTCGTATCTCGCGCATGACATACAGGCTAAGGAAGCTACCAAGTGTTAAGACACTCCGCCGATTTTGAGGCATTGCGTGTTGAGTGGAGAAACTCAACGCCACATTTGACCATAACTAGAGCGAAGAAGTAAAAACGTGAAATATTTTCGACCTCGACCGGGAACGGAACCCACAACACCACTCTATAACCACAAAATATCACATATTTACAACTGTTCCCAACATTTTTATCAAACTTAAATTAAAAAAACTAACCAAAAGGACACTTAGGAATTCGATCCATATATGGTGTGGTTTTTATTAAAGTTACCTACATGCGGGATCTTTGTGCCTCGATGATTGATAACCTCGAGTCTAGAACACGATGTGACGATAAAAAGAATATACTATTTATATAATAGTGAATTAAATAACTTCTTTTGTTTGGTTCACAATGCTGCTTAATCAGGACTTTTTTCGCTTCACGATGTATCTCATAGATGGGTGGGCAAAGGGAACTTGGGAACCTTGAAAAGTAATTAACTTAACCTAAACTAGTTTATATTTAAAAAAAAAACTAGACTATATTTCTTGTGATTTTGATGTGTCATGAAGAAATTAAATTCACATTCAAACTTGGGAACCTAGTGTTAAGACACACCGTTCCACTTCCGTTCCACACTTTCTGCCGAATTTTAGGCAGTGCGTGTTGAGTGGCGTAACTCAACGCCGCGTGTGTTGTACCAGAGAGAAGATTTTAAAACATTAAATATTTTAATTGAAAATATTATTTTAAAATAATTTAATTTATGAAATTAAAGATTTATATATAAAGTTGATTAAAAAAGCTTTTTTAGCTTAACGTTGTATCCCGCACATAGTAAAGTAGGCAGATAACATGGGAACCTAATGTCAAGATGAACATATGTTCCTTTTTATATTAAGACACTTTCCCCACACGAATTTCAGGCATTCCGTGTTTAATGGCGTAACTCAACGCCGCCGTGCTTGGCATAAAAAAATAAATGATTCCAAAACAATACCAAAATTTGTTAACAAATCTCATGTTACATATTTTTGTCTAACCAAGTCATACTTATCCATTGACCAATTGGAAGTAGAACCTATAACCTTCGAATTTACAACTATCTGTCCCACTGCGCAACGACGATCCGCTCAATCTAATGAAAATTAGTATAAAAATTGGACACTACTTAACACGCAACGTAATCGAATTCGGAAGAAAACTGGGATCATAGTGTACACTAAGTTCCCAGGTTCCCTTTAACCACCTTACTTAATGCGGATAGAGCGTGAAACTAAAAAAAAAATAGATATACATAAACAAAGTGATAAAAACAAGGATGTGAACCGCGTCGTATTACGACACCTACAGTGGAATGCTGTTATAGAAGAAAGTGACAATTTCAATGTCAACTAAGGAATAACCTATGAATGAATTATTTTATTTTCTCACATGTCTATAAGAAATTTGATTCTTGGTATCTTTAGAGAATTATATTAAAGAAATATATTTACCATATATTTATTTTGAGGCCTGTCGTGGCGCAGCGGCACAAGCGTGTGACTGTAAACGACAGGCTATGGGTTCGATCCCCTCTCGAGAAAATAAAATATTTAATATTTTTGAATTAAATATTTAATGTTTTCATTTTTTCGCATAAATTCGACGGAAAGCCGGGGAACGGCACGGTGGAACGACAGGTCTTATCTGTAGGTTACCAAGTTCCTTGCCTACATTAGCCCAGATGTACTATGTCCCTATTCAAGCTGTATCCCGGATATAGCAGGGAAAGCAGAGAGGCGCAGAAAGACACTACGTTCCCGCTATCAAACGAAAAGTCAACTGGGACATCTCTTACAATACCCATTCGAGTAATATTAAAAGTAGGATAACTGCCACATACTTACATAGACTTAGAATGGGATTGGACATAAACAAATTCGCTGTAGTAGCTGTGAGAACTCTACACTGACTTTGTTGCGACCAACATTTTTCACACCATCGCTGGTGATATTATTTATTTTGTTTATGTGAAGAATTGGCCAAAACTTAATTGCTTTAATATTTGTCCAGTAGCAGGGTCTGGGAGTTTCCTTGACCACATACACTATGAAGGGCCTTTGTCAGAATCGATATAGGATTGGGGCTTTCTGAAAGGAAGGGTGTACGTATAAATTTTGAATAGATGGAGTAGCCGTAGCTGGTGTCAATTTTTTTTTTTTTATGAGTCAGCATAGGGTGGAGGTGGTTCAACACCTTGCCTTTTTTCTGAATTAGCCTGACTATCTCGTTTGCTACCACCAGGATCAGGGGGATCAGGCGGATGCGGATCCGCATCCATTTTAAATAAACGTAACCTAACTTACCTTACAATTATCTAATCTAATGGACAAACACCACAAACACTCACAATAACCAACACCTTAATAAACCGATCTTCTTTTTAAGAAATCGCTCTTTTAACTCAAATATATGTACAAATATAACTTAAATAAGAAATCCTCACAAACACGTGTGTTAACCAAACCAAACGTCAGCGAAGTCATACACATAATTGATTATATGATGAAAATTTGATTAAAAAAAAAAAGACATATCCGCTGAGTTTCTTTCGCCGGTTCTTCTTCGGTTAACTGGTGGTAAATTGTTTGACGTTCAAAAACCAAGCTTGTAAACTCTTATTTAGAATAAAAAATATTGAATTTGAATTTGAATATGCTACATACATATTTTATATACTATGTATATATTATTCAAAATTAAAAATTCAAAATATTTTTATTCAAAATAAGAAGTACAACTTCGTTCGATCGTATCGAAATGAAATCTAACCTTAGAATTGTAATATGGAACGCGAATGGGCTAACAGGCCGCAACTAGAACTGGAGACATTCCTTGCTACTGAAGAAATTGACGTAGCATTGATTTCAGAAAGTAGATTCACCCCTAAAAGTCACCTAACTATAAAAAATTATCGAGTCTACACCACCAACCACCCATATGGGAATTCCCACAGCGGCACCGCAGTAATTATAAAATCAAATCTACTACATTACCCACTCGAAGCCTATGCTACAGAAAAAAATCAAGCTACTCAGGTCAAAGTTAACCTTAATTAATCAGACATTATTCTCGCTGCAGTCTATTGCCCGCCAAGCACACAATAACCAATACAACTTTTTTAGATTACTTTGCAACCTTAGGAAAAACGGTTCATCGCAGGTGGGGACTGGAACTCGAAACATCAATTCTGGGTGCCAGACTCACTACTACAAGAGGAAGACATTATACAGAGCTATAAGAGATCTCACCTTACAATGTCTCTCTGGCAAAGAACCTACTCACTGGCCAACTGATTCAAGAAAAGTCCCAGACATCCTAGATTTCTTTGTATCAAAAAATATACCAGTAAAACAACATGAACATTGAATCATAGAGGATCTCTCCTCTGATATACCATGTTATTCTCAACATCAGTTGCCAAATACAGCTAGTTGAGGTGACACAAAAATGGTAAACTAAAATAACTGATGGGAAATATATCAAGCATCCCTAAGATCAGAAATAAACTTAAAATATCCTTAAAGTCTAAAAAGAAAAGAAATACGCCTGTGACAAATCATTCGTTTACCGATGGAATTTAATAATTTTCGTAGTTTATACTTTCTGTGCTCGATACGTTACAACGTCAAGTGGAGTGTCTTTCATTGGAACTTGACCGACAAGAAATGAAGAGGCGGCATAAAATAATACTTTTTCATGGCATACCTGAGCAAAAAAAAGAAGATAAACACTGAGAGAATCACCACTTTAGTTGCTGAGCATCTGGATTTGCCAAATTTTTCTTCGACTAGTATCAAAAAGTGTTACCGCTTAGCCGCTATTTCGAAAAACCGAGACCTATAGTAGTGAAATTCAGTGACATTTCGGTACGTAACAATGTGTGGTTCGCAAAAACAAGTTTAAAGGTAGAGGCGTCACGCAGTCCGAGTTCCTGACCCGCAGCAGGCATGGACTTTTTGGAAGCGAGGCAACGCTTTGGCATTAGTAAATGCTGGACCGGGATGGCATCATTTTTATAATTGCACCCGACGGGACGAAACATCGTATAGAATGTAAATCAGATCTCAATGCTATATCAGCTCAAATTAAATCTGCTGAAAAAACTGCTACAGTATCCAAAAATATTGAAAAGCCGACAATGGTACGTGTAAAAAGAACAGTTAAAAAGTAACATATGCATTTTTTTATTTACATTTTTTTTTCTTCTTTTTTATTATTATTATTATTTTTTATTATTATTATTAATTTTAGTTCTTTAATAATTACGTTACTTTATTAATTACTTTACTTTCTTAATTCGTTTTAATTAATTATAAATATTTGTTTACATGCTAAATGCTAGTAAGATGCCATTTTGTATAGAATGTGGTAATACCACATACATATATATTTGGGCTTATTATGTGGCTGTGTTATATTGTTATGGAAAAATTGTATACTTGGTTTTTTTTTTTTATTTTTGTTTGAGTTGAAAATGTATTAACTACTTGTTTTAATATTTCTTTTTTATTTTATTTAATGTACATTCGTTTCTTTTTTTTTTCATTAATTAATGTTTTTTTTTTTTTTTTTTTTTTTTTTCTTTTTTTTTTTTTTTTTTTTTTTTTTTTTTGTCATCTTCCATATAATTTTTGTTTTATATATATTTTTTGTTTTGTTTTTGTAAAGTATATAATCTATCTCTTGCAACTGGTGGGTGAGTAAATTTACAAACGGTTTATATTTAAAAAACTTGCTTATATCATTTTATGAATATTATTTATTTTTAGTTTTTATAAATCATATACATTTTTTTTTTATATATACATATACATAATTATATTACATTATCAAAATACATATACATAATTTTTATAAATATTAATCAAATGACTTTGAATAATTTAAATCTCAGCGATTCCTACTTATCATCTTCGTCCTCTGAAGGTAGCAGCAATGACAGTATTACTAATATCCCATCCCTGAAAGATAATCTTACGTCACTTTTCTCAGATGCTCTGAAAAATTTTAATCTCATACATATTAATGCTCAAAGTATTCCTGCTCATTATCCCGATATTCTTTCTACTTTCGGAAATCTAGATATACATGCTATTTGTGTATCAGAGTCGTGGTTGAAGCCATGTCTACCATCAGTGGCTTATGCACTACCAGGGTTTCACATGATTAGAAATGATCGTATTGGAAGGTGTGGAGGTGGTGTTGCTATTTATTTGCGTTCACATATTCCCTTTTCCATCCTCAATGTTTCTCAGGCAATGGAGAATGCAGGCGCTGAACATTTGTTTATTGAAGTAATTTTTTTCACACACCAAAATACTTCTTGGAGTATATTACAATCCTTGTCTGACGATCGATTATTTCTCTTCGTTTGAGACTCTGTTAGATAAATATAGGCCTCTTTATGACCACACGTTATTGATGGGTGACTTTAACACTTGCCTTATAAAAAATGACTGTCGTGCTAATCGTCTGCACTCTTTAGTGACTGGTGCGAATTTAAATATTCTTCCCCTTGCTCCTACTCATAAATTTCCTAATTGCAATCCTTCTCTTCTTGACCTAATTATTGTATCTTCCCCGGACCTTGTTGAAAAATATGGTCAATGTTCTGCCCCTGAGTTCTCTTATCACGATCTTCTATATATATCTTATAAATTAAAGCCACCTAAAGCAAAATCAAGAATCCTTCTGCGACGCAATTTTGATGGTATGGATCTGGAACGTTTGCGTCATGATGCGTATAACATTGACTGGTCGTCAGTTACTAATGCACAGACAGTAGATGAACAAGTGTCCTTACTTACATCATTGTTATTACAGTTATTTGACACTCATGGCACCTGTTCGGCCCGTCCGCATGAAGCATGTCCCAGCTCCGTGGCTTACGCCGGATATAAAAAATTGCAGTTAAAAAACATTTAAGTAAGTCTAAATTTGTGCCAAATCCAACTGATGTCAACAGAGATAAATATATAAAAATACGTAATCATTGCAATAGAGTGTGTAGAGATAGTCAACGACGCATATTCATAAATCAGTTATTGAAGAGGGAAACTCGGAAAAGTCTGGAATCTTTCTAAAATCTCTCGGAGTGGGGAAGTCAAGACAAAATATTATTCCACCATAATATAGATTTCAATCTGCTAATAAACACTTCTCTGTTTCAGCTACTATTAATAGTACAAATAAAGTTAACACATTTCAATCACCTTCTATCTTCTCCTACTCCTGATTTTTTGTTCCGTTTTAAATTTAGTCAATTCTCCATAAGTGATCGTTAAGAGAAATATTGTATCTATAAAATCTAATTCTGTTGGATCCGATGCATTATGTCGTAAAATGATTATTCCTATCATAGACGTCATAGCTCCTGTTCTAACGTTATTCTGAATGCCTCTATCAACTCTTCTAAGTTCCCTCTTCTGGAAGGACGGTCACATAGTTCCTATACCGAAAAAACTCAATCCGTCTCTTCCTTCCCGAATACCGTCCAATTACTATACTTCCTTTTTATCCAAAGTTTTTAGAACGCCTTGTCCATCAACAAGTTGAGCAATGTCCTGATTAATCAAATTTGTTGAATCCATTCCAATCCGGTTTCCGTCATGGTCATAGTACGACAACTGCTCTGGTCAAAATAACAGATGACATCAGGAAGGGTATGGATCATCAGATGGTCACTGTGATGGTGTTGTTAGATTTCAGCAATGCCTTTAACACAGTAGACTACGATATACTAATCGCTATTCTTGTTTCTCTTACACGTATCTCCTGAGGTGGTTGACGCTGGTTTCGAAGTTACTTGTGTGATCGCCGGCAGCGCATACGTACAGAAGGACCTCATCTTCTGATTGGTCTACTGTAAATGCAGGTGTTCCACAAGGTGGCTTGTTGTCTCCACTCCTCTTTCAGTTTTCATTAATAAAATTTGCCATCAAATATCTTCTCTCTACCACCTATATGCAGACGACCTTCAAATATATGTCACGACACCTTTGTCAACTTTATCTCAAGCAATTGGCTTAATAAACGAAGATCTATCTCTCGCTTGTCAGCGTGGTGCAAATGTTACTGGTCTCCTCAATAAATCCAGACAAAAGTCAATCTATTGTTATAGGTAGCCGTAGATTATTATCTAAATTAAATATGTGTAGTTTACAACCTATAACACTTGAAGGTACTCCAATTGTTTATGCAAAAAAAAAGTCAAAAAATTTAGGTAGTTACACTTGATGAAATATTTGTCATGGGATCCGCAAGTGGAACGAAATCAGCCGAAAAGATGTTTGGAGCTATTGCTTCACTTCGTAGATTGCGAAATTTCCTTCCAATACCTACTAAAATTGTGCTGGCAAACTCTCTATTACTACCCGTTCTTGATTATGCCTGATGCTTGTTATCTCGATATTAGAGATGAGCATTTAAATAGGCTTGAGCGACTTCAAATCTTTGTATACGGTTTATATTGGTCTCCGCAAATATGACCATATTTCGGAATTTCGTAAAAAGCTCAAGTGCTTCCGATTAGACTTCGCAGGAATACTCATATATTACATCTTCTCTACTGTGTGCTGTTTAATCCTTCAACTCCTCCTTACCTAAAGAACAGTTTCAGTTTATAAGTGACTCACACGCTCGTTCTCCTCCGGTCCCAAGAAAATCTGTACTCAAAATACCTTCTCATTCCTCTTCCTATTTCACAAACTCCTTTACAGTCAAGGCTGCCTAGATATGGAATTCCCTCCCTCTCCATGTTAGACGTGCTAAGAGTCTTAATTGCTTTAAATCCATTGTAAAGGCGCACTACTTAGCTCTTTAAATCTTGGCTTCCTAACTTCAGTGGTATGTACAAATGCACTGAGTTTCAGTTTACAATATTTATTGTATATTTTTGAATTATTGTGTATGTATGGATTAGTATTTATGTATGTATGTATGTATTTATGTATATATGTATGTATTTATGTAATGTATGTATTTATGTATGTATGTATGTATTTATGTATATATGTATGTATTTAGGATGTATGCCTGTATGTATATTTATATAAAGCAAGTACACCTACCGATGTACCCACCCTATACCTTAAGGTTGCCCTGGCAGACATCGCTGATAGCGATAAGGCCGCCTGGCTGTACATCTTTGTTTATTTTTTCTTTGATTTGTTTGTTATGTGGTGTACAATAAAGTATTTTATTATTATTATTATTATTATTAAGATGCAGTAGAAGAATTCAACAGACTTATACATATGCTGCAGATATCGACTCCTTTCGAAAAGTACGTTCCCCAAAAGAACACATATATCCCACATTTGTAAAAGACAACTACATGAACGGCGACAACTGCGTAAAACTTGGCACACGACAGGGTGCCCAAAGGACAAAGCTGCATTCAATAAAGCCTCTAACATTTTTAAAAAACTAATCAAAGAAATGACGAATGACAATCTGCAGTCATACCTGACTAGTCTAACACCAACAAGTGACACCAATTACTCATTATGGAAAGCAACCTCAACCTTGAAACACCCTCAAACTCAATGTACTCCCATAAAAACTAAACAAGGAACATGGGCTCGGTCTGACTTGGACAAAGCAAAGGCATTTGCAGAACACTTACACGAAGTCTTCCAACCTTTTCCTGTCGACGAACGAGTAACAGATCATAACATTAAGAAAACTTTATACTCCGCTACCCAGATGTGCCTCCCCTTAAAATTATTACGCCTAGAGTGGTTCTTAATGCGATCCAAGGCTTACAAGACAAAAAAAGTCCAGGATACGACTCTAATTATCCCTACTTTTCTAAAACACCTCCTAAAAAAGGAATACAGCTAATAGTAGTGATATACAATGCGTGTTCTAAGATTGAGCATTGTTCCCGGTCGGTGGAAAATAGCCCAGGTAATAATGATCTTGAAACCAGGTAAATCCCCCATGAAGTTTCCTCTTATCGTCCGATAAGCCTTCCGCCAACTGTTAGGAAAAGTATTTGAAAAAAATGATTCTAACTAGAATACGCAACATCTGGAAGATTTTTTACCTTCCCATCAATTTGGATTTAGAGAAGGGCATGGCACAATAGACAAGTCCATAGAATAGTAAAGGTAATTAATAGCTCATTTGAAAATAAAAAGTACTATTCAGCAGTTTTCCTAGACTAGCTAAGGCCTTTGACAAGGTTTGGCACGATGGACTACTATTTAAAATAAAACAGTCCCTACCCACACTCGTTTTTTCATATTATAAATTTTACCTTGAAAAAAGAAGCTTTGAAGTCAATATAAACGCAGCCACTTCCCCCGTTATGTGAAATAAAATCGGGCGTGCCTCAAGGTAGTATTCTGGACCTGTGCTATACCTTATCTTTGCAGCAAATCCTCCTACTTCAAAATGCACAACCACTGCAACTTACGCAGATGACACAGCTCTCCTTGCGGTTCACGATGATCCAGACACAGCTACTACACTCTTACAAACCCACCTGACACTCGTTGAAGAATGGTTAAAGAAATGGCGAATAAAAGGCTAATAAAGACAAATCTGTGCACGTAACCTTCACTCTTATGACAAAAACTTGTCCGGAACTCCTCCTCTACAGTGAAAAAGTCCGCAAGCAGAAAAGCTAGATATCTTGGCATGCAACTTGGATCGACGCCTAACTTGGTAGAAAACACATATGGGCAAAAAGAAAACAGCTTGACCACAAACTCCGCATATGTATTGGCTGATAGGACGCAAGTCTCAACTTACTAATACAGCAAACTATTGAGTTTATAAAACCATTATCTAGCCTATTTGGACATACGGAATTCAACTTTGGGGAACAGCCAGCCACAGCAACATTGAAATACTAGGAAAGATTCCAGAGTAAAACTCTCAGATCTATGCTTCAAAGTCCCTTTTTACATTAGTAAACGAGTATATTGACTCAGACCTCGTCATTCCTACAGTTGAAACAAGAAATAGAAACTCCACAGCAAAAAGTATCAGATCCACTTAGATACTCATATGAATAAGCTGGCAGCGCAGCTACAGGAACGGGCAGCTTGCATTTTGCAGACTGAGACGAAAGGGCATTTCCGAGCTAGTAGAAAGATTTTCAGCCAAAGAGTGAGAGTTGCTTCACTGGAAGCTCATCTCAAGAAACTAAACTAAACTCGGACTAAACTCAATTATCATCTTGGATTATTGTTTTACAAACAGATTGCCAAGTAGCAGCCTACATAAATATAAAAAAATTAAAAATTTGCTAAACCATCCATATAAGGTTAACATTCTTAAGGCCCACCGCACAAATCTGATTTCAATCGGATATAATATAGAAAAATGACTTTAATTTTATTTATTAACTTAAAAATGTACTATGTTTTCGGATATAAAGGCTTCATTATTATTATATAAATATTTAGCTATTAAATATAATATACACACAATATACTAAGTACAATCAATCACATATAGATTGCGCAAGCTATAGGGCTATCAGTTTGAATACAAGAAAGATCCGAAAGGCTGTTGTGGGAGGCCGAGGGAGGCTGGAAGAGGGTGTATGGATCAGCAGATCTTTTCCCTCCGCATGATCACAGAGAAATTTTTGGCAGTAAACCAAAAAGTTTTCTGTGCTTTTGTGGACTTGGAAAATGCGTTTGACAGGGTCGTAAGAAAGAGATTATGGGAGATACTTTTTTTTTTATGGAAAAGACAAGGCAAACGAGCGTACGGGTCACCTGATGGTGAGTGATCACCGTCGCCCACGGCCCCGTGTAACACCAGGGGAGCTACAGGGCATTGCCGGCCTTTAAGGTGGAGGTAGACGCGCTTTTTGAAGGTACCCATGTCGTATCGACCTGGAAATACTGCCGCGGGTCGGTCGTTCCACAGATGTGTGACGCGTGGAAGAAAAATCCTACGAAACCGCACAGTAGTCGAATTGCCACGTGTCCAGATGATGTGGGTGGTACTTTAGTTTGTGACGTACTGTGCGGTTGGAAAATTCGGCGGCAGGTATCAAGTCAAACAGTTCTCCAGAACACTCCCCGTGATAAATGCGGTAGAGAACGCACAGGGAGGATACGTCTCTACGCAAAGCCAAAGTATCAAGCCCCACACAGATCACTGGGTTCCCAACGATTCGAACGGCTCTTCGTTGTATGCGATCAAATGGTTCAAGCTGATACTGGGGTGCACCAGCCCAGAGATGAGAACAGTATTCCATATGAGGCCGAACCAGGGCCCTATGCAGGGCCAAACGGTGTTTTGGCGTGAAATATGACTTAAGACCTTTTTCTCGCGACGCCAGGCGTACGCGTCGGCACAGCGACCGGAGCATTTACTACTGTATATTTGCGAATATTATTGAATTTGCGGGGCATTTGTTGCGGTGCACTTTCATTGTTGGGATTTTTTTATTTTTATTTTATTTATAACGATAAAATTTAAAATTGCTTAAAATAAAATGACCTCGCTAAATTTGGAATGGGGTTGCTGCGATGTTGGTTACAGTGGTGACAATTATACTCAATGCACGAAATGCAAAAAAGCATATCACCATCTGTATCTTTTTGCGGGGAAAAACAAACCAACGCCCAACAAAGTTACCAAGGACTGGCTATGTCCCCAATGTCGAGAATCAATTCCCAAAGCACCCAAAAATGACAACACACCCATACGTACAAGCCAAAATGTTACCATGCGACAAACAAAGAAACCAGCGTTGTCACCCCCGCCTAGCAGGCAAGATTCCCCTGTCACGCGTGAGGAAGTGCGTGAGATTATGGAAGAGATTTTTTTGAAACATATGGAGGATTTTAAGAAACAGTTTTGCAGCGATTTGCTCTCCGTGAAGGAAGAAATAAGAAGCATCAATAAGGCTATGGATTACATGAGTGAGCAAGTGGATGATATGCTGAAAAAATATAAAGAGAACGATGAGCTGATAAAAACACTGCAAAAACATGAATGTGAAATGCAATTAAGTGTTGCAAATCTTACCGCACGAATAAACTTATTAGAACAAAATGCTCGTTGCAAGAATATTGAGATTCAATGCGTTCCGGAGAAAAAAACTGAAAACTTGATTGCCGTTGTAAAAGAGCTCAGCAAAGTGGTGGGACTTGATCTTAAAGATGAAAATATTGCCCATGTGACAAGGACAGCCAAAATCAATCCTGAAATTAAGCGCCCACGCTCCATAATAGTGGAGCTTAGCAGTACAAGAGATCGGGATTCCTTTTTGGCAGCAGTCACAAAGTTCAACAGAGCAAAGAGCCAAGGTGACAAACTTAACAGTTCTCATCTAGGGTATGCGGGGCCCACGTCGGCAATTTACGTCACGGAACACTTATCTCCTGCAAATAAAGCATTGCATGCAGCAGCCAGAGGGACAGCGAAAGAAAAGGGCTATAAATATGTGTGGGTCCGAGGAGGGCGTATATTTATGCGTAAGAGTGATGACTCTGGTTACATATTTGTTAAAAACAACCATGTTCTTGCTAATTTAAAGTAATTCTTGTGTAGTTTACGCATACTTTGGTAACTATAGCCAATATTATGGATAGTATATCTATTTACTATCAAAATACGAGAGGTCTTAGAACCAAAACTCAAGCATTTTTTAGTAAAATACTGATAACTAATTATGACATAGTTGTTTTGTGCGAAACATGGCTCAATGACAGTGTGTTCAGTGCCGAACTGTTTGACAGCCGTTATGAAGTTTTTAGGAGAGATAGACAGTCTTCTGGATTTCACGGTCTAAAGGACGGAGGGGGAGTACTTATTGCTGTTTCCAGAAAATTCTCAGCCAGTCGTAAGGCTACCTGGGAAAGTAAATGTGAAGATCTTTGGGTGATCTTGGATGTTCCAGGTAGACATTCTTCGAAACTACTATCGGTCTGTGCTGTCTACCTCCCTCCTCCAGTTCAACGCCATATGCTGGAGCACTTTATTGAACACTGTAACTCTGTTATAGATAAATTTGATGGACATATTTGTTTGATTGGTGATTTTAATCTAGGAACTATAGATTGGGAAGCATTAAAAAATGATAATTCGTACTGTCCTAGCACAATTTTAAACACGACTCTTATAGACTTCAGTAACGCTGCTAACTTTAGTCAATGTAATCTGATATCCAACAATAACCAAAGAATTCTTGATCTTGTACTGACTGACCTACAGACATGTAATGTTTCATCATCTACCTGTATTCTCTCTGTTGTCGATCCTCAGCATCCTCCACTAGACGTTGAAATTTTATTTAATAGTAACTGCAAACTTAGTAAGAATTTAAATAGTAAGAAAAATAACTTTTACAAAGCCAATTATAGACTAATAAATAATGCTCTTTCTGAAGTGAACTGGGAAAAATTATTTGTTAACTGTGTTGATATTGATGAAATTTTGAAATCGTTTTATGGAGTGCTTAAAAATGTTATTGATGAGTATGTACCTCCTATCAAGTTTGTACATGGAAATCGACCTCCTTGGTTTAATAAGTCACTCCAGAAATTGCTTCGAGAAAAGAACATTTTGCGTCTCAGATACAAAAAATATCATAACCCCCGGGATGAGCTTGAATTCAAATTAATTAGTAAAAGATGCGAAAATTTAGAAAAAAAACTTTATAATATGTATATTGAAGTAACTGAACAGAGGATTCACAATAATCCCAAGTACTTTTGGTCATTTGTAAGTTCTAAAAAAGATGAAGTAAACTCTTACCCAAATATAATGACGGACGGAGTGACTTATGAATCCAATGGACCGGATATATGTAACCTATTTGCTAATTCATTTTCTAAATCTTATGTAACAACAGACTCGGGTAACAAAAATATTGTCAACCCGAATCTCATTGACATAGCACAGAACAGCTTCTGTCTAGGTAATCTTAGAATATCTGAAGCAACAGTTCTAAAAAAACTACAGTCACTTGATGTTCGTAAGGGTTCGGGCCCCGATGGAATTCCACCAATTTTTGTCAAAAATTGTGCTATAGCATTGGTCACACCTCTGTATTATATTTTCAACTATTCATTAGATTCGGGCACCTTTCCCAGTGATTGGAAGATTGCTAGGGTCGTACCTATCTATAAATCAGGTGACAAGGGCTCTGTAAGTAATTATCGGCCTATTTCAATCCTGTCGACAATGGCTAAGGTATTCGAATCAGTTGTTTGCCCCTTAATTCAAAGCCACTTTCAACAATATATTAGTATTCACCAGCATGGTTTTGTAAAATCCAAATCAACGTGCACAAATCTGGTCACCTTTGTTGAAGGTATTGCTGAGGCTTTCGATAAACGTGATGAAGTAGACGTTATTTACACGGATTTCAGCAAGGCTTTTGACAGGGTTCCCCACTTACCTCTTATTGACAAACTAGCTGTATACGGCTTTACGGGAAACTTTGGCAATTGGATTCGCTCTTATCTGACCGACAGGTTTTTTTTCGTAGTAGTAAAAGGCTATGAGTCGGAGCTCCATAGTATAACCTCGGGAATTCCACAAGGCTCCCATTTAGGGCCAATTCTTTTTAATATATATATTAATGATTTGCCTATTAGGTTAATGTCATCAAAACCATATTTATTCGCCGATGACTTAAAAATTGCCCGAACGATAAAATCTGAAGCTGATGTTCTTATTATGCCGTGCGATTTGGATAGGCTATGCTATTGGTGTCGTGATAATAGAATGGAATTAAATGTAGATAAATGCTTCTTTATAAAATTTACTCGCAAGCATCGCATAGTTGAGTCCAAATATTTTATCGACGGCAAGGCACTTCAAGAAGTAGACAAAATAAGGGACTTAGGAATAATATTGGACAGAAAATTAACTTTTGTGCCCCATATAGATAATATTGTTAAGCGTTCATCTAGGATGTTGGGTTTTATCACCAGAAATAGCAAAATATTTAAACGATCACATACACGTATTACTTTGTATAACGCCTTGGTTCGGAGCCTGTTAGAGTACTGTCCTGTTGTATGGAGGCCTCACTACGCTACCCATATACTAAGAATAGAAAGGGTCCAAAAACGTTTTTTATGGCACTTATCACATTTTGAAAAAATCGAAAACAAAAAATTATCATACCATAAAAAACTAAAGCATTTTAAAATGTCTTCTTTAAGTAAACGCAGAACGTTTTTGGACCTCATATTCATGTATAAAATTTTCAACAATCTTATTGACTGCCCTCAGCTTCTTAAACTTTTTAAATTTAGGATACCATACAGGATTCCCCGGCACCCTATTTCTATGTTTCAACCACCGTTCCGTACCACTGTGTTTGGTAAAAACTCCCCGATACCTCGCATGTGTAGCACATTTAATACATGGCTCACAAGCGAACCTAAAGATATTTTCTCCCTTAAACTCCGCCGGTTTCGTGCACTCTTGATTGATAAAATTCCCAATTAGATGTGTGTCATAGACGTTATTCATTTCATTCATTATAGACAACAATAATCAAATAATCATTAGTTAAAATATACTAGATATAAATTAAATATGTAAATATTAACTTAGATGTCTTACATAGATGTATTGCATGTTGTACACGCCTGTAAGTGGCATACATATTAGTGTTTAAGACTTAGATTTTTAAGATTTTTTTTTTGTGTGAATGCTGTATATGTTATGCTGTTGGTGTGTCTAATAAAATAAAAAAAAAAAAAAAAAAAAAAAAAAAAAAATAAAAAAAAAAAATACTATCTCGCTCTGCTGATGACCCCCAGTTTCTTCGAGGCCAACATGGCTTTGCTTTCAGATGATCGCGATACTGGCAGTCGTTCAAAAAGCTGAGGCTGAGCTTGGCTAATGCTGGGCGCGGCTTTAAGGGGAGTGTTCTCGAAAACTAGTGATACGACAAATGGGGTTTTTTTAGCGGTTAACGCGCAGACTTGTGTCTTCTGGGGGTTGAAGTGAACAAGGTTCTTTTCACCCCATGCATTCTCGAGGGATGCCTCAACGCAGGACACAAGTTGATTTCGGCACTGGTCGACGTTTTCCCGAGAAAGACTATATAAGTCTTTCTAAAGGCCGGAGTATACAGCGTCCACAGTGCTATCATCTGCATAACAATGTATGTTAGAATCCTCTAACATGTCATTGATATGCAGAAGAAATAGCGTAGGGGACAGCACGCAGCCTTGGGGGACGCCGGCGTTCACGGGCATGTATTTGGAGCAAACCGTCGACAGCGACCTTGATGCTGCGCCCAGTGAGAAAGCTAGCAATCCTCTTGCATAAATTCTCGGGAAGCCCGTAAGATGTTAGTTTCGCAAGTAGCGCCCCGTGCCACACTCGATCGAAGGCCTTTTCCATGTCCAAACTAACTGCCAGGCCCTCTCCCTTGCTATCAATAGCCGCAGCCCAGCGATGGGTTAGGTAAACCAGAAGATCACCGGTTGAGCGACCCCGACGAAAGCCATATTGGCGGTCGTTAATCAATCGGTGATCCTCCAGGTAAACCAAGAGCTGGCTATTAATTATGCTCTCCATAATTTTTGAGAGCAGGGAGGTAATAGCAATAGGCCTGTAGTTAGTTGGATCGGCACCATCGCCTTTTTTCGGGATCGGGTGGATAAGAGCGCTTTTCCACGAATCTGGGACTACGCCAACTGAGTAAGAGTGCCGAAATATACGCGTTAGCATCGGTGTCAGCTCAGGAGCACATGAACGGAGCACAAGACGAAAAATGCCATCTGGCCCACTCGACTTGTGGACTCGACTCGGAGGGCATGTATGAAGAGGCTGATGACAGTGGACGAGGCGAAAGAGGTATGCCGAGACCGTAGCGTTTGGCGCTCCGTTCTCTCTGCCTACCCACTTGGGATATAGCGTGAAGATAAGTAAGTAAGTAAGTATATTAAGTACATATTTTATGTTGTTATTGCTTTCAAAAATATTTTATACTTTTAAGATTGATATTATTAAATTAAAATTATAATTAAAATTATGTTTTGAAATGTATTAATTTATAGTAAATACTGTATTGACTATTTAAGTTTTATAATGTTAAATAATTGCTTAACCATCCGTATAAGGTTAACGTTCTTAAGGCCCAATGAAATCTGGAAATCTGATTTCAGTCCGATATATTATAGAAAAATGACTTTACATACTATATATATATATATATATATATATATATATATATATATATATATATATATATATATATATATATATATATATATATATATATATATATATATATATAAGTACATATTTTATGTTGTTATTGCTTTCAAAAATATTTTATACTTTTAAGATTGATATTATTAAATTAAAATTATAATTAAAATTATGTTTTGAAATGTATTAATTTATAGTAAATACTGTATTGACTATTTAAGTTTTATAATATTAAATAATTGCTTAACCATCCGTATAAGGTTAACGTTCTTAAGGCCCAATGAAATCTGGAAATCTGATTTCAGTCCGATATATTATAGAAAAATGACTTTACATACAATATATATATATATATATGTATATATATATATATATATATATATATATATGTATATATATATATATATATATATATATGTATATATATATATATATATATATATATATATATATATATATATATATATATATATATATATATATATATATATATATATATATATATGTATATATATATATATATATATATATATATATATATATATATATATATATATATATATATATATATATATATATATATATATATATATATATATATATATATATATATATATATATATATATATATATATATATATATATATATATATATATATATATATATATATCTATATATATATATATATATATATATATATATATATATATATATATATATATATATATATATATATATATATATATATATATATATATATATATATATATATATATATATATATATATATATATATGTGTATGTGTATGTGTATATATATATATATACACATACACATACACATATTTATTAGATGTAATATTTTAAAAATTAAAGTTTTGACATAGTTTAATTTTATATGACTTACTTTTTGAAGTTAATTTAAATTATCTATAATTAAATTAATATGTATTATTTACTGGCGGGAGTCTTTTTTCAGTTTCTCGTGCTCCGATTTTGATGAAATTGGTGTCAAACGATCGTGCTTCGCGATGCCTCTGAAACTGTGAAGAAATCAAGCCTAAGGGACGGGGGGGTGGTGAAAATTTACAAAAAAATAATTTTACAAAAATTGACAAGGTACGACGCAAGGAAACCTACGCAATGACACCAAGATAACGAAAATCGACCAAATGTAAGTATATGAAATTAAATTTTTAAAATTATTATTTAACAATTTATTTAATATTTTCAATTTAAATATTTAATGTTTCATTTTTTCGCTCTGGTAATAAGGCAAAGCGCGGCGTTGAGTTCCGCCCCTCAACACGCAATGCCTCAAATTCGGCGGGAAGGGGAACGGAGTGTCTTAACACTAGGTTCCACTTCCGTTCCCTCTGCCTACCCTGCCTAGTGCGGGATACAGCGTGAAGCTGAAAAAACAATTAAAAAAAAATTATTTAACAAAATTTTCAGATCGATTTTTCAGGGTTCCAAATATGATTAAATAGTTTTAAATTTGTATTTATCGTGCTTACTCGATCAGAATTACAGAGTATAAACATTTCAGAAAGATCGAGTGAGTTTTGAAAAATTCAATTTGTAGGAGATTTCTCTAAGTCTGTATAGCGTAGGTGGATTTCCTATGTTGACAATAGGTATTTTTCATTTTTTCAGTTTCTCGTGCTCCGATTGGGACGAAATTGGTGTCAAACGATCGGGCTTCGCGATGCCTTCGAAACTGTGCAAAAATCAAAACTGGGGGGAGGGGGGTGAGTATAAAAATTTACAAAAAATAAATTTTTCAGGTATTTTTCGCGTACAAAGGGCGCGAAAAATTCGTGAAAAATTTTGAAAAATTTAAGCTGGTACAGCGTAGAAAAACCTACGCAACGACACCAAGATAACGAAAATCGACCAAATGTAAGTATATGAAATCAAATTTTTAAAATTATTATTTAATAAAATTTTCAGATCGATATTTCAGGGTTCCAAATGTGATTAAATAGTTTTAAATTTGTATTTATAGTGTTTACTCGATCAGAATTACAGTGTATAAAAATTTGAGGAAGATCGAGTGAGTTTTGAAAAATTCTATTTGTATCTGTATGTGTGTTTGGGTGAGTGTGCATGTGTGGGTGTGTTGTTAGTATTAGTTAAAAATTCAATTAAGAAGAAAATTTTCAGTTCGAACCTCGTTCTGACATATTCAGTTTCACAGACTGGATTTATGACGTTTACACGTAAATACAATGCTGCAATGCTTGCAAAGTACCACCAACAATGAATAATTTCCGGACTGATAGAATTGAAGTCTCTCTGTAGAGTAGATCCGTACTATATCGTCTAGGTTTTCCAATCATAACTTTCAATATGGCTCTTTGAGAACGTTCTAGGGAAAGTAATGTTTTTTTGCTAGTGACACCCCATACAACGATAAAATAGGATAGAAGAATTTGTACGAGAGCATGGTACAGTGTATAGGATTTCAGAATCGCATGACTTACTAAATAAGGGGATTAGTTTACGTATACGGCATGCTATATTATATATGTGAAGTGACCAGCTTAAGCAGTAATCTACAGTAACACCCGTATATTTAATATTAGCAGCACGAGGAAGATTTGAGACAGCACGTATGAGCTTTGATAGAAAAGCTGGCAGGAGGTTGGGAGCTGAGATGTTGAGAAAATGCTATAAATTCAGTTTTAATAATATTTGTTGTTAATAGATTAGAATTATACCATCGTATCACGTAGCAGATAGTATTCTCAGCATAATTTTTGGCTTCAATCCAATCTTTCCCATGGATCAATAACACAGTGTCGTCAGCAAATATTGCAGTTAAACAGCGACATATTCTATAGGTCATTTATGTACAACAAGAATAGCGTACACTGCCTTGCGGAACTCCAAAAGAAATAAATGCATTTTAAATGAAACACTTTTAAACGGATAAAGTCGCTGTTCACCAGTATACCTATTAAAGACTGCATCAGGATTGTCAAGCGGAAGCTAGAGGAGAATAACATGCCTATAGAATATCTTGAACTTTTAGAACACTGCCTTACATCTGGATATCTGGTGTTCAATCAAGAATTCTATTTACAAATAGATGGCATTGCTATGGGTTCGCCTGTGTCCCTGGTAATAGCAGATATATACATGGAGGACTTCGAGGAGATGGCTCTTAGCTCTGCACCATGTCTACCTAGGATATATAAGCGGTACGTAGATGACACATTCACAATTTTACCTACGGACAGTGTTTATATATTCTTAAACCACCTTAATTCTATTAATAATAATATTCAGTTTACAATGGAATTACAGGCAAATAATTCTTTAGCTTTCCTTGATGTTTTAGTCATAAAGAATTCTAATGGCACAATAGGCCACACAGTATATAGGAAACCCACACACACCAATAGATACCTCAATGGTGAATCTCACCACCACCCTACACAGTTATCTACCGTTGGCAAATCTTTGTTTCAGAGAGCCCACCACCTCTGCGTTGCTGAACACCTAGGGGACGAGCTTCGACAGGTGAAGACTGCTCTTCATCAGAACAAGCTGCCAGTTCCCCGCCAGCATTGTCAGAAGACCAACAAGCCACCTACAGTTGAGAGGCAACCAGCACTTTTACCATATGTAAAGGGTGTTACAGACAGGATCGGCAACATCTTAAGAAGAGCTTCTATTAAAACTATTTTCAAGCCTAACAAGAAAGTGAGCCAATTCTTGAGACCAGTGAAGAGTAATATTCCTTTGCAGTGTGCAGGTGTATACAAACTTGATTGTGACTGTGGCTTATCATATATAGGTCAAACAAAGAGAAGCATCGGTGTTAGGGTGAAGGAACACATCTCCGATGTCAAGAATGGGCATGTATCAAAGTCAGCTGTGTGTGAGCATACATCGAACAAATCCAACCATTACATCAGGTTTGATAAACCCCACATACTCGCTAGGGAGAATAGATATATCCCTCGAATGATCCGCGAGGCTATTGAAATACAAAAACATCCTAATTTCAATAGAGAAGATGGTTGGAAACTTTCCACCACCTGGGACCCACTATTAAAAAATTTAAAATCCCCAGCACACCACACTAGAGGACCAGATACAGTTAGCTCATTCTGCAAGAATCCAGGGCAGTACGCGAGGCAATTAAGGAATCGTTGGCGGTAGTTTGATATAATAATTATATCAACTGACAGACAAATGCCACCTCAGTCTACCCGTGACCACGGACTACTGTAAAGTGTTCGAAACGTCGGGTTTCCCAAAAATGTTTACCATTCAATATACGCGATTAATCCGTTTAAAAGTGTTTCATTTAAAATGTATAACAATCGCGAAAATCAAAGACATTATTAAATAAATGCATTGTTACCTACGAATTGATAACTTTTTTTTCTAAAATCTTAGAAAGAACTGGAAAAATCGATATAGGTCTTTAATTATTGACGCTGTCTTTGTCACCTGTTTTGTAGATGAGACGGATGAGAGCCCTTTTAAATATGTCGGGAACGACGCCGGTTAAAACACACGTATTACATAAATTCGTAAGAGCAGGGGCTAAACAGTTGCTAGATTTTTTAATTACAGATGTAGGTTTACCATCGATAACTGCAGCAGAATCCTCTTTGAAGTTAGAGAATAGTCTTGACGTCATTAATGTCTGTATTATATAAAACCATTAAGTCGTTTGAAAGAAGTGTTTGTACGTTATTGACGACAACTTCAGAACATTGGTTGTCAGGACTTCTTTTCACTATGGAATTCGTGTAGGATGCACCAATTTCAGCAAAATAATTGATAACGATATTAACACTAATCATACCAACACTTAATAGATACCTAGTCTACCATAACGGGTCAAATGACCCGAAATTTATGGTTCCTACTTTTATATATAAAATATGGATGTTGGAAAGGAAATAAAAAAAATATAAATGTAGTATAATTATATGAAATAGTATATTGAAAACTTCTATTACAAAAGTAAAAAATAAGAATTGTTTGTATTCATCACATTTTTTACATATAAGAGTGTCCATCGTACATTTTCCGCAAACAAATTTTTCACATTTAGAGCAAATTTTGTTGATTTTATTTTCTTTACAGTATCCTATTTGACACCTTACGTTGATTAGCATCTGTAGCAGAGTAAAACAACGATCGTTGTGTATTTGATTTTTCTTTTGGTTGTTCACGGGCTTCTCGAAAATCGTCGGCAAGTTCTACTGCTAACTTGAGTAAAAAATCTTGTCTCGAGATATTATTTCCTGTCGTTTGCTTGTATAAAATCCAGGAATTTATACCAGCTAAATCAAGGATATTGAAAAAAACTTGCAGTGGCCATCTGCAAGACTTAGACTTTGTAGTAAATTTCCTCGCCATTTGATCAGTTATGTCTACACCAAATTTGGTTTTATTGTAATAAGAAACAGTTTCAGGTAAACGCTTATCATTATTTTCTATTGACACAAATTTATGTTTAGAGCTAAGTAAAACTACCTTTTTGTTTGGCTTGCCTTTATAGATTGTAAGAGTACAATTATCTGTAGCAAAAAAATTCGATGCAAATCTTGCCATGTCATCTTTCTTTTGCTTTGCAATTAGTCGTAACTTTTATTTGACCGAATGGTCCCAAGTAGCGTAGTTTTTTTTGCTACAGTTCTTCCGCAACCCGTAAATGGTTCGATGAGCTTGAGTACAACATATTCAGAGAGTTGTACTGATGAGGGTCTATTTTCATCTTTCCCATATATGGAAAAGCATTTATGACGTATTTGCTCTCGACGTCTGATGCTAACCAAAATTTGATTCCAAATTTATCCAGCTTGTTAGGCATGTATTGCGTAAATCTACATCTTACTTTAGTCGGAAATAGCTGTTCATCTATAGTAATATTACCACCCGGTTTGTAACAGTTATGGCTGTTCTCAATGAAAATATTCCAAATCGTGGATACCATAGCAAATTTATCTGCTTTCAAACGTTGCCTTCGCTGACATTGTTTATAAAAACGAATAAATTTAAGAATTTCGATAAAATTATTTCTGCTCATTGTTTCTGAAAAAAAGTTAGGCCCCCGTAACATATGGGGGCCTAAATTTTTCTTAGGGCCTAATTCCACATAAAAAAGTTTCAAATTACTAGCTCCATATGCAGCTCGTGCATAAAAAATTGCAATAAATGCAGCAAGTTTTTCTTGAGATAAACTCCAATCGAATCCTAACACTGTTTGCTTCTTCTATTGTGGTTCATAATACGATGATCAATTATCAATGAAAATGCAGTACTAAATTTACCTTTCATTATATGACGTTTTGCATTTTTTTTTATTTATTTATTTATTATTAAAATATATAATTACAAAGTAACAATTTGACTGAGTCCTACAAAACTGTTTATTCAGTTTGACTGTAGGATCTATCGAGTCTCTAATTTAAATGGTTGTTAATAAATGTATTTTTACTTACTTAGCTTCACGGGGTAGGGTAGGCAGAGAGAACGGAGCGCCAAACGCTACGGTCTCGGCATACCTCTTTCGCCTCGTCCACTGTCATCAACCTCTTCATACATGCCCTCCGGGGGGTCCTCATGCTTTTAACGTGACCTCCTCCAGTATCGTCGATACTGTGTTTTCGAAGGTCAACCGAGGTCTCCTCCTCCCTCTCTTACCACTCACTTTTCCTTCATAAATCTTTTTTACCATTCTTTCTTCACTCATTCGCTCGACGTGCCCAAACCACCTGAGCACGTTCTTCTTCATTCTCACTGTGACATCCACGCTAGTACCTGCCATTCTGTGTATTTCTTCATTGGACATGCGATCAGATAAACTGACTCCGCATATCCGACGAAGAGATCGCATCTCTACAGCAATCATCTTTCTTACATTCTTCTTCTGTAATACCCACGTTTCGCTGCCGTATAACAGTGTCGATACCAACACTGCATTGTGTACGGCCAAACGCGCAGCTATGCTGACGTTTCGCCGTCTCAACAATGCAGCTAAGGCACCGTTAACTCTGTTACCGGCAGCAATACGCCTTTCCACATCCATTTCGTATCTACCGTCTCTGCTAATCATACTTCCCAGATATACTACCTCATTCACTTGTTCTAATATCTTATCATTTACACTGACCTTGCAAACTGTTCTTTCTTCATTTCTTTCAAATACCAGAACCTTCGTCTTATTCGCATTCAGGCTTAGACCATTATTCGCGCATCCTTCTTTCAGAGTGGTAACCAATGCCTGCAACTAGCTTTCTGATGATGCAATAAGCACTGCATCATCTGCGTACAGCAGGTAATTTATATTCGAGGTACTTACTTTCACTCCCATGTCACTTTGTCTCACTCCATGAAGACAGCTGTCTAAATACAAATTGAACAACCAAGCTGACATGGCGCAACCTTGTTTAACACCCGATTGGATGTTAAACCAAGGCGACATGCCAGCTCCTACTTGCACGCAGGCTGAGTGATCTCTGTAAAGAGACTTTACAGCCTGCAGCAAGGGTCCGCTCACATTGTACCGGGGCAGTATCTCCAATAAACTCTTTCTTACAACCCTGTCAAACGCCTTTTCCAAGTCCACAAAAGCACAGAAAACTTTTTGGTTTACTGCCAAAATTTTTTCCGTAATCATGCGGAGGGAAAAGATCTGATCCATACAACCTCTTCCAGGTCTAAAGCCTCCCTGGGCCTCCCACAATAGCTTTTCCGATCTATCTTGCATTATTCTCGCTAATATTTTAGCATAGACTTTACAACCTTAGCTAATCAAACTGATAGCCCTATATCTTGCGCAATCTATCTGTGAACCTTTGCCTTTATTCAAAGGCACGATGACTGCACCTCGCCAATCGTCTGGGACCTCCCCGGATTTCCAGCATAAATTGCACAGAAACCAGAACAGGTCCAAGACGCGTGGCCCACCATATTTGATCATCTCGGCAGTAACTCCATCTGCTCCCGCTGCCTTACCACATTTCAAACTTCATATGGCACTCTCAACTTCTTTTATACTGATTTCGCCGTCCGCTACATCAAGACTCAGCGTTTCGCTGTTACTTGAGGCAGAGGCGTCATCACATTCATACATCTCCTTGTAAAATTCCGCCCATCGCTGCAAAACCTGTGGTTGTTCAGTTAAAAGTTCACCGTCTTTCGAAAGCACCCCTTTCATTTACAGGTTAGCGAGCAACTCCGGGAACCACTCACTTCTCGCCAGAAAAGCTTTGTGTTTTCCCGAAAGTTGTTCGTTAACCTTTCATCTCTTTCTTTCTCAGAGTTTTCACGCTTCATCTTTATCAGTATTTTCGTTTGGTGTTTTTGCAGCTTATACTCTTTCTTTCTTATCTCTCTCATGCTTTTATCCTTACCCGAGGCTTTATAATCCTGCCATGCTTTCCTCTTTTTTCCTACTGCATCTTTCACTTCGTCATCCCACCATTCGTCTTGCTTTTTGTTAAAGGTTCTTTACCCTTTACCACATACCTCTGCCGCTATTTCCGTCATACAATTCCTTAGGTTCTGCCAGCATACTTCGATATTTTCACCTCCAGATTCGTAGCTGTCTAACTTTTTGGAAACTCTTTCTTGATATTCCTCTCTGACCGGTGGATCTTGAAGCTTCCAGCTTCTTATGCGATGATTCGTAGCCAAGCTTGGACAACCGGTGCGGCTGCGCCAACCTGCGAACAGACCCCTTATCCTAGCTACGACTAGATAATGGTCTGTTCCCAATTCAGCACCCCTAAACACTCGCGTGTCCATAACTTGGCTACGAATACGCTGATCCACTAGGAATAGATCAATCATACTTTTCTCTTCCGTTCGCTCCCACGTGTACATGTGGATTTGTTTGTGGTCAAACATCGTGCTTGCCACAAACAAAATCTTTTCCTTGCAAATTTCCAATATAAGCTTTCCAGCCTCGTTCATTCTCTTATCACCGTACTTTCCTAGCACTCTTTCGTAACCGCTACGCGCAGTTCCGACCCATCCGTTCAAATCACCGCATATTATTACTTTTTCATTCTCTCTAACACTACCTAGAACGTCCCTCACACTCTCCCAAAACTCTTCGAGTTCGCATAATGGAGCTGAGGATACCGGCGCATACGCCGCTAACAAGAAAACTCTTGTTATCCCCAGCTTGAAGCGCACCCAAAGCAGCCTCGAGTTGATCGCCTTGTATTCTATCATTGCACTAACCAACCGACAAGACACTAACACGCCTACACCTCGACTCCCTCGCTCGCTCTCTGGTACGCCGGCCCAGACAGCGATCCGGTTGCCAGGTAAATCGGCCGTGTCACTGCCTTTTCGCTTGGTCTCAGTCACACAAATAACATCCAGATCTCTGTCTTCCATCACATCATTAGATGTGTGAATTATTAAATTCATTCATCTTTTCTTCCATCCGTCCTCTTACATTCCACGTAGCTATTTGTAGCTCCGTCCTCCACTTCCCGCCGCATGGCCTTCGCCTTCCGACATGGCGTGCTGGGTGGCGGTCCCCAACGCCGCATTCGTCTCCACTTGTCGCACCAGGGGGGACGCACTGGTGCGCGTCGCCTTGGGGGACGCCCTATCAGTGCGCGTTCGTGTGGTGCACATTGTGGTTGATGGAACGTTGCAGCCCTCTAGAGGGCTGGCAGGGGTCACTACGGGCAAGCCTTCCATCGTGAACCCCCTAAATGTATTTTTAATTTTATTTTAAACTTTTTCAAATCTGATTCCCGGCGTATGTCTTCAGGTAAACTATTAAATATATAAGGTATTCGTTTCTTAAGGGTTCTATCTCCGTAATAATTACGTACTTTGGGTACTTCGAATTTTCCCGCTGACATAGACCGGGTACCATGTTCATTGTTGACCAAAGTAAGGCCAAGCTCCTGAGTGCTATGGTGGTTGATGGCTAAGAGGTATTTATGTTTTAAGCTGACTGGGAGTATTTTGCAAATTTTGAATTATTTTGTGTAACCTTTACAATTTTCTTTACTTTTTTTACCGACTAGAAACTTTAAAAATTTTAATTGTATTGTTTCAAGCTTATCAATGTATGTTTTAAATGTAAGACCATAACTATCAAGAGCGTAGCCCAATATTGAGTCTATCAATGAAAAATATAAACATTTTAGGGTAGCAGGTGGAATTTTAAAACTTAAATTGTAAAATTTACTGAGGAGCGCTCTTAACTTACCACAAAGGTAATCGATATGAGAGCCCCAGGAGAGGTTCTCATCAACTCTAACACCAAGATAGGTTACACAATCTACTCTTTCAATAGGCTTACACATACTAGTTAATAAAGTTATTTTGGAGGCATGAAAAATTATGGACGTACATGTTAGGGGTCGATTTAAAAGAATACAGAAATGGTGAATGAACAATAAGAAGATTAATTTTGTCAGAATTTAAAACAATGCCATTATCATGCGACCACTTAACAACTGCTTCTATATCACTCTGAACTAAGTAACACGTCTCAGTAAGATTGGTGCCAGCGCGCAATGTACATAAATCATCCGCAAACATGTAGGATGAACAATACTGAATAATATTGCATAGGCTATTTACATGCAGCAAGTAGCATACTGGGCCACATACTGACCCCTGCGGCACCCCGCACCTCACCTCAGCCGTCTCACTTAACACGTAACCCACCTTAACCCGGAAAGAGCGTGCGTTGAGATAGTCGCGGAACCACTGGTTTAGCGGCTGCCCCACACCACATTCGTCCATCCCATTTAAAAGTGTTACCGTTGCCAAAGTATCAAAAGCTTTTTTGAAGTCATAAAATATTGCTACAACAAACTTTTTATTTTCCAAAGAGATGTTAATTTCATTTGTAAATTTAGCTAATAATGTATTTGTACTCTATCCTTTCTGAAAACCGTGTTGGCATTTATTAATTATATTATTTTTTTGTAAAAAAATTCCAACTTGGTTTACAATATATTTTTCAATAATTTTATCAATAGAAGATAAAATAGCTATAGGTCTATAATTCGCAAACATTTTACGGTCACCTTTTTTATGGATTGGACGAATTATAGCCTCTTTTAATTTATTAGGAAACTTATGATGACTAATTGACAAATTTATTAAGTTTGCTAAAACTGGGCTTACTTTATTGGCAACTATCTTTAAATCTGACATTCGCACGAGGTCACTTCCAGGTGATTTATTTTTATTCATAGAATTAATTACACATTTAACGTCATTGCTACTGACTGGTTGCCACCTCATGTTAACATCTGCCTTATTTACATAATTATTTCTATCTAAGAACATTTTTGAGCATGTATGTTTTATCTGGTCAATTTCTCTCAAAAAGTTCACAGCGAAGGTGTTACAGATCTCTCTTATATTATTCTGCATATTAAACAGTATTAAATTATCGATTGATTGCTTATTGTTACCCAACAAATTATTTATTTTATCCCAATTTTTTCTAATGTTTTTATTACAATCTATATTACATTGCTTATCATATTTAATCTTACATTTAAATACAGCCTTTGAACATTAATTTCTATACCTAGTATAATTTAATCTTTTTATCATATTTTTTGGATCATTACACCATACATTAAAGAACCTGTCTCTTTCTATAATCATCTTTTTTAGGTCCTTACTTATCCAATTTTTATTATTTCTATTACTTATATTTATCTTACTAGTTTGTATTTTATAACACTCATCATAGATGTTGGTGAATATGCTACAGAATTTTTTATATAACTCAATTGGACATTGTATATTTAACAAATCATTAAAGTTCACCAAAAGTATTTTTGTCTTACTAAGCGGTTATCCAGAGTGTATCTGGTAACCTGCCGTTGAGGCGCAACACTATCAGATTGAGCGACACAGTGGCCGGACGAGGCGCGTTTCCATTGTATAGCCGCCGCAACATAATAGTGATCTGAAATCTTATGTTTTAATACAGCTGAATTAATAAATGCCGAGGGTGCCCTAATATAGATATGATCCAAACACGATTCTACCACATTGCCCATAACAATTTCCCTTCGGGTTACATCACATATGCACTTAGTTAGGCCATCATACTCAGCCATTATATTTTCATATAATATGACACGATTATCACGATACTTTAATAGATCAATATTGATGTCCCCGCAAAAAATACTTTTGAATGCATAGGTAAACTGTCAAATAAAATAGTTAGTTCTTTAAAAAAGTCTCGAATTCTATCTTCATTGAAAAATTTAGGTGGCCTATATATTGCTATTAAGTAATTTTTTTCATTATTAATGTTGAGCGTAATGGAAACGCACTCCGCCGAGGACATAATACTAGCAGTCGCAAGCGCATCCGTCTCGTTCACACTCACGGCCAGCCCTTCCCGCGAATATATTAATACCCCTCCCCCCTTGCGTCCCTGTCGGGCATAAATATGTGTATGATATCCAGCAATTTTATAAAAAGACAACAGAGAATAATTAATATTAGGTTCGGTTATAAGTATTATATCTAATTGACTTAAATCACTACCGAGAGTAACTAAAAACTCATTAAAGTGTTTTTTTAATGAGCGAATATTGACATGCAATATACATAAGTCGTTTATATTGTTATTTATAAGACTTAACCACGTTTTTAAACTATTTACACTTGTATAATTAACAGAGTCAGAAAGTGTGGTATCTATATTATTTATATTATTGAATTTTGATAGGAACGAGTAAACATTCATTTAAGATTTTTTTTTTTTTAATATATATGTATATATTATTTCTTTTTTAATAATTCACTTAAATCACTTTCAGCTCGAACCCACACTGCTTTTTCACCATCACATTTTTTAGCCAGAATTTTTCCGTTAGAAACCCATATGTATTTAAAAGTCGTGTTGAGTTGTTTTTTTGTACTCCAAAGTAAGGCACGTGTAGACTTAGTTAGGTCCTCGTTAATATATATTCTGTTCGTGGCTGATCCATTTGTAAAATAATTAATTTGCGTCGTTGGGCTAACCATCTATCCCTCAGATCAGCCCCAGATGTCTTAAAGCCAACAATGATGGACGCAGGTTTACTGCCTTCCTTTAGAGGTTGAGTACGTCTAGCCCATTCTACATCGGAACTGCTGACGTTTATAGCTGCACCGATTTTAGCAACAATCTCTTGGACATTTTCACCTTTAAGCTGCTCAACACCTACGATCTCGATGTTATATTTACGAGATATCTGCTCGAATTCGTGATTTTTTTGTTCGATGGCAATGTTCTGTTTTTCTAAATACACGCATTTATTGTTTACAGCAGAAATTGTTTTCTCGAGCTTTTGTATTTTAACCTTTGATTGTTCGTGTTCCGCAATTAATGCGTCGTATTTATCTGAAAGCATGCTTAAACTTTGTGTAATGGAGTCGAGTTGTTTTTTAAACCCAGGAATTGCATTAACTTTTTTTGTATATCTTTAAGAATTTCAGTGTACCCTTGAGAATCTTCTTCTTGTTCATCTTCCTCCGATCCATCATCCTCACAATTATTACAATAAAGCCGATTGATTCCGTTTTTAATATCCGCCGCTAATCCTTTGACACATCCCCTATGAAAAGTTCCCTGACACGGTCCTTGACACATGAAATGGGATCCTTTTCTAGATAGAACTTTCTTACACTTTTGACACTCCATTATTATTATTTTAAATTAATAAAAATCTCAACCAATTGTAATAGACTTGTTGCGTGAGCGCTCAGTAAACAGGTTTCTGCACACGTACGCAACGTGTAACGCACCGGACAAGACTCCGCCTTCTTGCATGAAAATGTTATGAAGTGGTGGTCTTCCAGGTGTGCCGCCTACTTGTATTTCTTCCCAAACAGATCCATTCTTCGCAACATGTCGTTCATTGATTTCCACTTCACTTTCTTCAGAACTTGAGAGTATTCGTGTTTCGACCACAACCGATATTTACAATATTTTCCTTTTCATCGTCAGTATTTGTAAATTCAAACTCACTTTCATTTGTAACCAATATATCTTCGTTTCCAGAAAATTCATCTTCACCGTTTTCCGATAATTCTTCACCAATATCATTTATATTTTCCAAGAATTTGGACTGTCTTGTTCTTCTCGAAATTTTGTGGGTAAAGAGTTACTCGTATCACTAATAAGGCTATCAAAACAAAATTAAACCATTTACCAAACTTTCCTTTTCTTTTTTTCACAAAAATCTACTTTCAATCTAAAATTTTGATATTTACTTGAAATTATTCTCAGCTATTCTGATTGAACTACATTACGTAACAGAATCTTTTTAGAAATGTGCAGTTTACCGACTACAATAACATTATCAATATGTATTGATAAGCTAATAAAACAAAAAATGATCTAAGGGTCAAATGACACGGCGTGGTAGACAACGGTTATACGACTCAACATAAACAAAATAAAAAAATACAAAAATAGTATTAGAAAAGTAGATTTAATTGGTCAGAAAAAGTCATAAATTAAAATTTGAAGAATTAATAACATAATACGTGCATCATCAACGCAAATGTTGAAAATGGGTCATTTGACCCGTTATGGTGTGATTAGTATTAACAGAAGCATGAGGATCAGGATGTAAATTCAATAAGGTAGTGGGAGATGGTGAGGACTGCTTAATACTGTGAGGAAAGAAGGTTTTCTTAGTTTAATCAATATTTTATTTTTAATATCCTTCTGTCATGGCCGTGTGCGACACATCAGATTCAACAATATGATATCAAGCTTCGCATGAATACGGAAATGGAGTCGCGATTTTAACAAATATCCAGTGTACTTTTCTCTCGCGTGGTGGAGTAATTTAACAGCTCGATACCGATCTCCTAATGCGTAATGGCAGATGACGATTTTTACTGTAGCGTAAGGAAGACGGTGTGTATTATAATTTAACTCAGCTTTCACATTCAAAACAGGGTCCAAGTCCTTATTTTTATCTAATAAGTCGGTAACTTTCCTTTTATACCATTCGTCTTTATGTCTATTTGTGATTTCTATAGCACAAATATTTCCGTTAACTGTTATAGTATCAGTTGATCTCGACAACGCATCTGGAACTGTATTTGATTTACCCGGCTTATGAGTTATATCAAAGCTAAACTGTTGTAATTTCATAGCCCATTTAGCCAGTCTACCATGTGGATCTTTCATTTTATGTAACATTTTAAGCGCACTATGGTCCGTGACTACAGTAAAATTATTCCTTCGATATATGGCCTGAATTTCTCAATAGCATAAACTATACTTAGTAACTCCCTTTCAGATGTAGAATATCGTTGTTCCCTATCATTTAATTTTCGGCTTAGATACGCTATGGGACGCTCTACGTTATCTATATTTTGGCATAATACAGCACCAATACCCTTATTTGAGGCATCACACTGTATTATAAAAGGCTTCGTAAAGTCTGGGCAAGAAATTACTGGAGTAGAGGTAAGCAAAGTTTTGAGCTTTAAAAACGATTTCTCAGCTTCTTTATTCCAATGTAATCTCTTTCTTTTTGTTCCTTTTGTTAGATTGTGTAGAGGAGCCGCAATAACAGAGAAATTCTTAACAAATCTTCTATACCAACTGGCAATTCCTATAAATCTTTTTAATTCTGTAAAAGTTTTTGGTCTCGGAAAATTTAATATGGCGGTAACCTTGTTAGGGTCTGTACGTAAGCCATCTTCATCAATAATATAACCCATAAAACGTAAACTAGACCGAGCAATTTGCACTTTTCTCATCAAAATTTTCCGAAGAGATTACAATATCATCTAAATATGCCCAAACTTTCCCATCTAATTCATAAAATAACATATCCATTAATCTCTGTTGAGATTGTGAAGCATTAATCAAACCAAATGGCATCACCTTAAAGTGATATAACCCTCTTCCCGGTACCGCAAATGCTGTTTTTTCTTTGCTAGATTCTTCTAGTTCGATTTGCCAAAAGGCTGACTTTAAATCAATAGTGCTAAGAAATTTTGCATTTCGTAAATTATCCAAAATCGAAGTTACTCTTGGTAATGGGTAAGTATCTCTTTTAGTAACCTTATTCAGTTGTCTACTATCCAAACATAGTCTGTTTGTGCCATCTGGATTTTTTACTAACACAATTGGAGAACACCAAGGACTATGTGAAGGTTCAACTACATCTTGATCTAACATATCATCAAGTTCACGTTCTATTTCTTTTCTGATAACTGGTGAAAAATTATATTGTTTTTGATAAATGGGCTTACTGTACCCTGTATCAATTGAATGTTTTATGATTTTTGTTCTGCTCAGTCCACTACCTATATTACACCTTATTTCATTTATGATGCCCATGAGTCTCTGTTGTTGATCCTCATTCAAATTTTCTTTGCTTATAAGAGCTGATTGTTGCTCAGAAATGGTATAAGTTTCAGATTTAGTAGCTAAGGTTTCTAGTTCAAACTTGAAAGAAATTTTAAATAAATCAAAAAAATCTTTACCCAGAATCAAAGGTTGATTGAGATTTGGCATAAGTAACATTGACATGATATGAAAATGATTTTTAAACTGTACCGGCACATAAAATATATTTCGTATAGAATGGCAGGTACCATCAGCAGTCGACATAAAAACTCTTTTAATTGTTTGGCTATTCACCCCTTACCATTTTAATGTGTCAGCAAACTCTGCATTTACTACTGTATTAGAGGCTCTAGAATCCAATAATCCATCACATTTCATGTCTAAAATTTTAACCGAAATATAAGATCTATTATCGTAATTTTTTTTAAATATCAATTGCGATATATTACCATGGGACATAATTTTTTTTACAAATACGAGCCAATCCTGCCAATCTTTATTTTTTCGTTGAGGGGAAAGCTTCAAGCAGGTTCTTAACTTTCCCCAGTAGCGTTTCCCTTGCAAATACACCTAGAAGAAGCTACTCCAAAGCGACCATACTTGTAACAAAATAATCGCTGCTTGGGCATGGAACAAGATCTAAATAAGTAACCAGTCTCGTGACAATTCCAACATCTCATTTTAATATTACGCTTATTTTCTGAATCTTTAATCTTTATTACTTCTTTTGTATTTGCAAGAGAATAAGCTTGGTATGCCAAATCTGGCTCCAAAGAGCTGACCATTGCTCTCGGTTCTTGAAATCTATCACAATTAATTTTTGTTCTCTCAATAATTTTTAAGACATTAATCAGATCCGTAATTGCTGTAAACTCATCCCTGCATACAGCTTTTTGATAATATGGCTGAAGATTCTTTATAATTATTATAATTTGGTCAATTTCGGGATTTTTGTGAGGTAATCTGTTAAATAAATTTTGCATTACAGAAATAAAGATAAGCACAGGTTCACTTTTACCTTGTGTCCTAGATTTTGCCTCAGATAGTAACTCTTCTTGATAATACTGTGACTGAAAAGTACGCTTCAATAGCGAAACAAGTTCTTCCCAATTATGTATATTTTGGCGATTGGCGCGAAACCAAATTAGAGCATCTCCCCGAAAGAAGTCAATAGAGTGCCTTCATAAATCATTATCTGTAGCATTTGTAGCATCTTTGAGTTCATCTACTCGTTCTAAGAATGCATTCACACTGAATTTATTATCTCCTGAAAACTGAACACCCCACTGGCTTATCGGTACCAGTTCAGTTCAGCTTACGCGAGATATTCTCATTTATTGAAGTAGAATTTAAAAATGTATGAATATTATTGGGACTATCAAAAGGCGGAATGTCTAAGTCATTTTGAGCAAAACTTACCTTTTTCGTCCCTGCTACTGAATTCGCCTTAGCTTTAGAGGTAGATGGAAGGACTTCAGATCTACGACTATCAAGTTCTTTAAGAATTTTTTTACCGTCTTCACCCAATGAATTCTGTAGTGCCTCTTTCATATCCAGGGTTATATAATCGTCATCTTCTATTTCGTCCTTTTCCTCCAAATCCTTCAAGCAGAATATTTTTCTTTTCCCTATCTATTTCTTCTATAGGTGTTATAAGCATTAGTCGATTAATTAAATTAATTAAGCGTGAAACCAATCTCTTAAATAGTTGTTTATCGGGTTTCTCCTGCAGCTCGGAAATATAGCATAATATATTGTTAATTTTATCAGAGCAAATATTCAACTGCTCACCGGGGGCAACAATGCAAGAATTTAGTGGTTTAATTTCATATGATACCTGCAATAAGTTTTCAGCTTCCAACATCCTTTTTAAAAATTTTTTTAAAGCCGAAACTAAACCCCCTGTTTTAGTATATCCTCGACTGGCGAGTTCAAATTCCACCTCATCTTTTAATAGATAATGCGGATCCATTTCAACAAGAAAAAGTATAATAATAATAATAAGAAATATGAAGTCAAAAATTTCGCTCAGTCAGACTCCTAATATGTAAAAAAAATCTAAATGTCTCAAATCAAAACAATGTACACCATAAATGAAGCCATGCGATAAACCCTGTACACTCACTTTCATGTAACCACTTACTATCAATAACATCTACTTATATGTATTATTATACTCCGTGAACCTGTTTATATTATCTTACTCCTATTAATATTTTTAACAAAAAAAAAATAATCCAGATATCAAATTCTGAAAATTCTCAAGCTACGAGAAAGGCAAAGGACAATCTTCTGTATTCTCAATGAACTTAAATTATAACTAACAACGACTTATAACTAATTATAACTAAAAACTAATTAGAAAAAAAAACAAATCTATATAAATGCAACCACAATTATTTGTCTAATTAATAATATAACAAATTAACAATTATATAACTTAGACACACAAAATAACATTCATAATCAGCTAACTGCATAAACAAAGTCACTAGTAGTTATTATAAGTACTTATACAAAATAATATATATCTATCTTAGTTTTACAAAAAAAATTGAATACAAGCAAATAAGTTTATATAAAAATATTCTTGTAATACATGTATACATGTAGGTAGACAAAGATAAAAATCACAAAGATTATATCTAAGACAAAAGCAAAATTTAATTAATTCTTTTAAAATCTGTTAAATATATATTGCAACCCTTATATTTTAACGTTGGGCGCCACTTTATTACGGGTTCTTATATAATAAAACAATAAAATCAAACTAAGCATAAATGTAATTAATAATCTTAAGCCCAAAGATATAAAAGACTAACAACTAAACTAAATTCTAAATTAATGCTATGTCACTTCGCTAGATCTTAGTAATAAAAGGGCGCCAGGAGAGTTTCTATTACAGCTTGTGACCAGAACTCTGCCAAAACCATGCCACGACTATACCATGGCTTAATATCCCACGGCCTGGGTGACTAGTGGATCACTGAGCATAAAGGGCGTTTCGATAGGCTACAACAATACAAACGTTAATTATTTCACGTTTACCATACTATTTATTTAGCTTCTAAATTGTTACAAGATATATAATATGTAAAACATACCCCTATGGCAGTTTAAACACTACTAGAACTATAACTAATGCTCATTTATTCAAATATCTCGAATTTCATTAAATGAGAATAAAATATACTTTAGCTAGGTTACTTGAGCTATGAGCGGTCAATTTTAACGTTCATTTCTCTTTAAAAGCACGATCCGGTCACGGTCTGTCCTATCGTTCACCTTTGTTCAAGGGAACCCTACCCACACGTTACACATATGCTTTTAAATAAAATTACTAAAATAAAAATAAACAAAAACCAATACACGCGAAGGCAGATTTGAACTCGGGTCGCCGCTACTAAATTGGAACAGATAGCCACTGCGCTGTCGTCCATCTATAGTTTTTGTGGAAATACCTTATATCATAATAGTCCAAATGCGGTAAGGGCATAGCCGTCAATAAACTTTCTCGCACGCATAGCATACTAACGCCAAGTCATCCATCTGAATCATAAGGTGGAGTGTGTCCTCTTTCTGAATCAATTTCATATTTCAAATTCATCACGTTAACTACTTCCTCATGGTTTTGTTCTATAAGCTTTAGCATAGAATCTCCAAAGTGTGGGTCCATGGTCAGAGATGAGAATATATTCCATAGACAGACTAGCTTAACGCCGGACAATAAACTTTTCCATCGGCAGAGATCGTCCAAGTATTTCTTAGCTTATAACATGATGCGTTCATTACAAGATCAGCGCTGCGTTTGCAATTCTCAAGATTATTAAAATGTTCCATTAAACATGCAGCTTCTGTATAAACGTAAATATTCCATTCACTATTAAGAACTAGGTAATTTATAGTGTATTATGATACTGTCTTCCATTTTAAGGTCAACGAGTGTGCCTAAATAAGTTTCCAGTAATAAAAGTGCTTTAATTGTGGCCACATATCTGTTATAGATGGTGCAGTTTTGTATGTGATGACTGACTCCTCTATCATACCCCTCAACATTTGCTTTCGGGCTTTGAACATTAGGAACCACACACTATTAGGAAATTGCCATCAGTTCGCCTTTGACGGTCTCCGGTGAGGTGTGGCTAACATTTCTTTCAAAGTTTTCAATTGATTTCTGTTTTGATACCAATTCAGGTTATAATTTACCTGTTTAATTGTTTCATTTCCACTGTTTGATCTTTTAATGTAGGTTAATCATCAATCATTGTCGACAGAAAACTCGTTGTCTGATTTCAAAAATTTCCTTCGTGATTGTGAATGTTCCCCAACTATACGTTATTTATAAGCTCCTTTGCAATTGTATTGCTGCGTATTATACTTGTTTCATATTTTATAAGATCAGTAAAATTACGATTCATCTTTGCGGTGTTTAAGGGGACATGTAAACATTTTGACCAATGCACTGTCCTACCACTGTTGGACATAAAACGAACTGGAAGTCCAGACATTACCCCGACTATCCTAACTTAAATGAGTCATTGAATGTTCAGCTGATCTTCCAGTACCTCTATTGCTAGTCAAGTTTCTCAGTATTTTGTACTATCAATGGAAGTAGTCTCTATCGGTCCACATACTATATCTGATTGTACTGTTTCAAGTAATTAAATTGTGTAGCTCTTGACTGACTTGACTTAAATGGCAGGCATATTTTGTTTACCTTTTGAACAAGTCACATTTTCTTCTTTCTTAAATTTGATTGAACACCATCTGTACTTTTTTCAATTTTCTTTAAATCACTGTAATTGAGATGCCCCATCTGCTCGTGGTAGAGATAAATATCTTGTTTATCAGCATCATATATATGCTTTAACCTTGTACAGATTAACACCGGTACCTATTGTTGATTAATATAGCTGTTGCAACTTTTATGTTATCACTGTTTAAAGTTATTATTACACAACTTTTATTATTAAATTTTACTTCACCACCGTGATTCACATTGTGACTGACGGATTTGTGCTTTAAGGCTGCAGTACACTTTTTCCACGATAGCATCGACTGAATCCACTGTTGGCGTTGCTCTTGTGTCCAATTATTTTATTGAGTAAGTTTGGATTTACATGCATAGAGGGGTGAGTAAACTGAAATTGTTAATTTGAAAATGGAATAAAATTTATTTGATGCTCTTTAACTTTACTTTGCAAACTTCACATTTTTAACTTCTTATTATATTTGTTGTATGCGAGTCTAGCTTTTTCCTGTCTAGCGGCTACAATAGGTATTTCTAAGGTTGTAGATCTAGCTAAACGTAAACCTACCTATATTTGAAAATCGAGTTGGTTTGTATACTGTTCAACCTCATAAGTAATCGCATCTATTGCGGCTCCACTAAGTCTGTTTTTTTTTATTAAACAAACTACGAGTATAACGGTGTGGTGTTTCGCTGTGCCCTCTAATAATCTTAATATATTTTTTACTTCTCTTATATAAAAATGTAAAGTTTTTGAATTACCACCATATCGAGGCAAAAAATCTGAAATTCGCCTAAGCGATTCGAGCAATATAGACAGAAATATTAAAATAATACGGAAGGAAACATACCAAAGAAACTTGAATAACGAGAGTACTCACAAAAGAAACTTCTGCATCTCCAACCGGGACTCAACTGCTTGGCAGAACCTCCAATCCACAGGATGCTCCGCTGGTCTCGCCTTCGTAGATTCTTCTTTTATAGATCGTGGTGATAACGATTAGAATCGTTCGTTGGCTTTAGGAGTTTTATTACAGCTCGTGTTGCCAGCAATGGCAACACGTATGGGCAGACTCGACCGGATTGTTACCACCCCCAGCATTTAAGACCGGCGTTAAGTAGTGGCTTTGGCCACTACGTTTCGCAATAGATAATGCCGCGCCCCAGTACCCATCCACCTTAAAAGACGGCAACGCTCATGTAGCTCCTCTGGAGTTACTCGGGACCGCGGGCGACGGTGATTACTTACCATCAGGTGACCCGTACGCTCGTTTGCCGTCTCTTCCATAAAAAAAAGCCTAACGCAGCGATCATACCGACTGCGCCAGTTAAATTACGTAGACGAGAAAAAGGCTTTTCAAAAATTTTATTTAAATTTACAAAACATCCTTTTAGTTCGAAAGCAAGTTGACGACAAACGTGCTATTAATTTTAAGTTTATTTTATGGAAAATTATGTAATCGGCAAATATTTTTAATCCATTGTTTCTTTCCTGGATCTTCATATGCGGTGTCATTGGAATGTGCCGTTTTTTAGTGGTAACTCGTAATAAAACATATTGTGTTAAAGAAAATAATACATAATTAGAAATATAACTAATTTATGAATATTTTTACTATGTTTTAAAGTGTTATTCCACACTTAGGACAGAAAATACTAAACTTAAATTTAAAAAGCGTATAAAAATTTTGAACGAAGCAGGATTTGAACCCGCGCCTCTGGAATTCCGTTTCAGCGCTCTGACCAACTAAGCCATTCGTTCTCACCGAGCTCCGTCAAAATTCTTATACGCTTGTTCCAACTTATTTATGTTGTTAGCATCTCTGTAGGGAGATTTTTACAAATTTCCGCTACCCAAAGACAACTCGTAAGAATTATCGTTTGGCAAGAGAGAATACTATTTATTTTAATATTTTTACTATGTTTTAAAGTGTTATTCCACACTTAGGACAGAAAATACTAAACTTAAATTTAAAAAGCGTATAAAAATTTTGAACGAAGCAGGATTTTAACCCGCGCCTCTGGAATACCGTTCCAGCGCTCTGACCAACTAAGCCATTCGTTCTCACCAAGCTCCGTCGAAATTCTTATACGCTTGTTCCAACTTATTTATGTTGTTAGCATCTCTGTAGGGAGATTTTTACAAATTTCCGCTACCCAAAGACAACTCGTAAGAATTATCGTTTGGCAAGAGAGAATACTATTTATTTTAATATTTTATAATATACTTTATTGTACTTTTTTTTTTATTTATTTATTTGTCTAATACATAACAGTTATTTTTACATTTTTTTTTTACATTTTAAGTACCACGAAAACCTCACATGATTTATCTGGGTACAGAGAGCCATTTACTTTTTAAGTTATTTTATGTAGAAAGTGTTTTTTGAATCCTGATTTGGTTTTCGCATTACTTACATACATTTCTTGCAATTTCTTAGGTAGTTCATTTATATAAACAGGTAACAGATAGTCATCAGTTCTCTTTCCATACAAATTATTAGTTTTAGGTAAGTTAAATATCTGCTTAGTATCCAGTTGTCGCAGGTGTGTAGGTCTAAATTTTTCGTGTAACAGACTTGAATTATTAATCTCAGTAACAATCGAAAATTTAACTTTATCATACACATTCATTACATGACAATGCTGAAATAGCTGATCGTAGCTGTCCTTGTGTTGAAAAAGTATATGTTTAGGTACAATTGTTTTTAACAATCTTAATTGAAGATTGTATATACTTTCTAAATTAGATTTACAGGATCTTCCATAGCTACTAATACCATAACCGATGACCGAGTCAGCTAAGGCCATGTAAATAAGCCGTAGTACATTGTAAGGTAATTTGGATTTGAGTATACTTAGTTTGCTTAATATCGATCTTAATTTTGAACAGACCTGCAATGCATGTGGACCCCAGTTGAGTCGGTCATCAATTACTAAGCCTATATACATATGTGTTTTAACCTGTTTTATTTTTAAGCATGAACAATTTAGAGCACACGGGGAGTGCAGACAAGAGTGGTTGTGTGCCACAATAGTAGGTCTGATATTTGTTTGGTTGTGCGACGAGTGAATGTGCATAAACTTGGTCTTTTGCGCGTTAATGATCAGACCTACATCGTGAGCCCATTTACATAGTTGATCAAAATTATATTGTAGTATGTCCTGGGCTTGTTTGACATTCTTTTTGGCTACTAACATGTATCATCCGCGAACTGGTACACAATGCCCTCATCTATAATATTAACCATGTCGTTTACATACAATAAGTATTCAGTAGGACCGATAATTGAGCCTTGTGCTGTGCCACATGTAGTTGGTATAAAATTGCTATATTGTTTGGCTAGGCTTACTGTGTTTTTTCTATTTAGATGATAATTCTTTAATAATTCCAATAAAGGGCCCTGTATACCACCCCGCGAAAGTTTTTGAAATAGAATATTAAAATTTAATACATCGAAGGCTTTACTAAAGTCAATTAGTAAGACGAGCACGTGTAGTTTTTTGTCCAAGTACGTGTTAACATCGTGAGTAAATTTCCTCAGTAATTTAGTGGTACTTTTATTTTTCTGGAACCCATATTGTTTATTATTAATAACTAAATTTTGAGCTAAATATTTATTTATTTTGTCCCCCAAGTACCTTTCAATAATTTTATCTATACATGATAGTATGGTGATTGGTCGATAATTATTATAATCATCACGCTTCCCCGTTTTATATATCGGCCGGATAACACCAATCTTCAGTATATCAGGATAGATAGATGTGGCTATACACTGGTTTATAAGGTGAGTAATAACGGGTGTTAAGTGTGTGGAGACATATTTAATGTCGTTTGCCCTAATTCCGTCGTCACCTGGACTTTTTTTGTCATTTATGTTGAACATCTTCACGTACTCGCCCTAATCTAATTGAAGTGTCTGGTATGTTTTCGTATAAAGTAGGCCTTAATATTTTTTTATTACACTGAATACATAAGTTTTTTACATTATTGTCAAATTCTTTCGCAAAATTATTTGATAAATTAAGCGCATTCTGCTTGAAATGTTTTACAATAATATCATCAATACATTTTACAAGTTTTTACAAATGTCATTTTTTATCTGTGTATTTTTCAGGAATTGAGTATATTTATTTGTTTTGTTTCTATACGTATTATATAACAATCTCTTTTTATTATTTAATTCATCCGCACGCCATATATTATAGAGCTCATCTCGTTTTTTACACATACATTTTAATTTATTATTTGACCATTTACAAATTTTTCTTTTACTATTATATTCCTTACAATATTTACTCATTTTATAGGCATTACTGAATTGCTTGTACATAAAATTATAAATGTCATTAGGATCACTAAGACTAAGCGCTTCGCTCCAGTCAACAGTGCACAACCGGTTTCTAAGTTCAGTATTATTTATTCTCGTAAACAGCTGAGGCAAGCGTGACTCGTTACATTTATGCCGCCCTCCTAATATCGCACAAACAGTTATACAATGATCAGCTAGAACAATATTAACGACGCCGGTATAAATATCACAGTTTTGTACATTTCTAATAAAAATATGATCAACACAGGACTTGCTTATTATATTCATGCGTTTTTCGATTCGCGTATATTGATTAATACCCGAATAAAAGCCTAGTTCGGATAGGGAGTTTTGATACCGGTTTATAATAGGTTAAGTCTAATTAAATCTAAGTTTATATCGCCTATAATTACAAAATCATTTTTACAGCTATATTTTGCCACAATGGATACAATTTCATTTATAAAACCTTCTTTATTATAATCCGGCGGTCTGTAGACCGCACAGATCCCTAATTTATAATGACCATCTACAATTAATTCACCTGTTATACATTCAAAATATATACAAGATACGGTATGTCTATTGAAAGTCAAAGAATTATGAATAAATAGTACGATACCACCACCTTTTCTATTAGTTCTTAGTTCACAAAACATTGAGTAGTCTTGGAGCTCGTACATATCAACACAGTCTTCTTTTATGTTAACCTCTGTTAAGATTAATAAATGGATTGTTTTATTTGAATTTGTTAACATGTATTCTAGCTCATCAAAGTTTTTGCGAATAGATCGTATGTTAACGTGGAATAACAACAAGGTTTGATCGTCATAATTTGGTATTTGATTTGAAAAATCGTGTAAGTCAACACAGGTCCATTCATTTATGCTACAGTTTGTATCATCCATTTTTCACATATAAAATATATATGTATGTATTTATTAGATAAGATATTTACATTTTTAATTTGATTTTTCTAATTTTTCAGTAAGTGCATTCAATTGTTGTAGGGAGTTAAGAGACATTATTTTCTCATTTTCGGATTTTCTCGCGAGGACAGTACCATTTTTACACCATATATATTGGAAGCCATGACGTACCTTTAGTTCCTCTTTGGCCTTCCACAGGAGGTAGGCAGTGGCCGGTGTTAGGGACTCCCGTAGATACACAGTCTGCTCACCTTCCATCCCCATGTCGCGAGCAGAGAACTTTACCTTTTTTCCCGCTTCCAGCCAAGTATTACGCACACCATTCTTCAAGATGACGACAATAGGATTAGATAACGATGCAACTCTCTTCGATCCGCCACGCTGTCGGACTGCTCTTTTTCTGTGCACTTTCACGACGTCAGAGATGTCGGTGCCAATTCTGGAAGCCACGTTCTTTATTATTTCCGGTGTGTCTTCTCTCTCCGATTCCCCGACTCCACAAACCTCGAGCTGCTGCGATAAATTAGATTGCTCAATTTGATTACACTTTATTTCTAAGATATCATATTTTAGAGACATATTTTTGAGGGTATTTCTGATATCACCGCACTGATTTTCAACGGTTTTAATTCTGGTCTCATAAAATTTCATGCGCTCCTCGTAGTCGTCTATTTTGTCTGAGTAGTATTTTAGTGAACGTTGCAATTCAGACTGCACAATTCCTGTAATTTCTTTTCTTATTTCCCGTAGAATTTTCTGCGTCATGGTATTATCTGGGATAGTGAACTCATGGTCAGTGTCGCCTTCATCCTCGATGTCAGGCATGATGCATGACAAGCGCCTGGATTTGACTCCTTCCATGCATGCCCTACACTTCCAGTCTATGGATTCAGTGGAGCTTAGAGTCAATAGTTGTTCAGGTGACAGACCGGCACATGACGCATGTAACCACTTGTTACATTTTCCGCATTGCAATCCAGGTAGTTTTTTCGTAATTAGTTTTGTGCATTTTATACACTTAACCATAATGATCAGGACGAGGCGACGTGTCGTCGTGCGACAAAGATGTTTTATTTTAAAACGCAGCCCGTTTCTTTTACTCGCGGCGAGGAGGGGCCTACCTTAGCAAGCTCACGCGTCGCGATGCAAATCACGCGGGGTTTTTTGCAGTAGTTGGATTGGCTGCACGTTACGCAATTATTGCACTTATGACTTAATGCACAAGGTTAATATTGCGTGACAATTGTTGTGAACTTTGAAAAAGTACGAAATAGTAAGTGACACACGTCCGCTCACGGCTAGATCAGAAAATGACTGAACTAAATAGGTACATAAGAAATATTAAAATGAAAATAAAAGTGTACAAAGGTGGACTTATCTCTGTTAGAGATCTCTTCCAGCCAACCAGTGGAAGTGGATGAGTGACATTAAGCGGGAAATAAACACCAAGTACAATTTATGAAAAACAAAAAAAAAAAAAAAGAATACAATATTTCTACAATAAATATTATAGAATATAAAAAGAACATATATGATAAATATAAATAATAAATATAATATACAAATAATATACAAACATATATTATATACTATATATTACAAACAATATAAATAGAATACATATATAACATAAACATACATATACACACATACACGTACATACATACATATACATATACATATGATAAATAAACTATACTTATTTATGGGATGATAATGCGATTATTGAATTCATCACCACTGTCTGAGGTCTAAGTGTCTAAAGTAGCCAGTAGATATTTTTTAATTTTATGCTTGAAGGAAACTATGGAATTACTTTTCTGAATGGATTTAGGGAGTTTGTTCCATAGGGATGCGGCATAAACAGAAAAGGATTTTTGCAGGAATTTGGTGTTACTCTTAGGTACGTCAAGTGTCTGTATGACACAAGACCGCCTAGAGCGCGTGGGATTAGGAAGTACTGTAAAACGGGAGCGTAAATAAGGAGGAAAATTTGAAAATTAAGGATTTTAAAAAGGAGTGAAAGGATGTGCATGTCGCGGCGAAGTCGGATTGGGAGCCAATTAAGCTGAGTTCGAAATTGAGAAACGTGATCGTACTTACGTAGGCCGTGTGTTACGTAACACCGTGAATCAAAAGAACCTTTCTCCGTGACTGTGTTTCCAGGCGATCCATGCCTAGTGCAATAAGTTCTACTTGTGATTTAAGTAGGCTAAGGGACTTCCAAACAAGTGTCTGGAACATATTAAATTCAGCTGATAAGTTTTTTACGGTAGGTATTGAAGCCGCAGAACCAGATTTAGATAGGCTCTTCTCAAACTCGCCCATTCTAGAGGAAAACATAGAGGAAAGCTCCTCCATATTCTTGAGAAGTTGATTCACTGGTGTCTCCATAGTTATGTTAATTATTTAGCGTAGAACATGTGTAAGAAAGTTTAGTAATAATCAACTTAGCACAGTTTTATAAGTTTTAACACATAAGTACACTTAATTTCTATTAATTTGACAAAAATATTATAGAGCTCCCCATTTTAACTATGTTTTAAAGTGTTATTCCACACTTAGGACAGAAAATACTAAACTTAAATTTAAAAAGCGTATAAAAATTTTGAACGAAGCAGGATTTGAACCCGCGCCTCTGGAATACCGTTCCAGCGCTCTGACCAACTAAGCCATTCGTTCTCACCGAGCTCCGTCGAAATTCTTATACGCTTGTTCCAACTTATTTATGTTGTTAGCATCTCTGTAGGGAGATTTTTACAAATTTCCGCTACCCAAAGACAACTCGTAAGAATTATCGTTTGGCAAGAGAGAATACTATTTATTTTAATATTTTTACTATGTTTTAAAGTGTTATTCCACACTTAGGACAGAAAATACTAAACTTAAATTTAAAAAGCGTATAAAAATTTTGAACGAAGCAGTATTTTAACCCGCGCCTCTGGAATACCGTTCCAGCGCTCTGACCAACTAAGCCATTCGTTCTCACCGAGCTCCGTCGAAATTCTTATACGCTTGTTCCAACTTATTTATGTTGTTAGCGTATAAGAATTTCGACGGAGCTCGGTGAGAACGAATGGCTTAGTTGGTCAGAGCGCTGGAACGGTATTCCAGAGGCGCGGGTTCAAATCCTGCTTCGTTCAAAATTTTTATACGCTTTTTAAATTTAAGTTTAGTATTTTCTGTCCTAAGTGTGGAATAACACTTTAAAACATAGTAAAAATATTAAAATAAATAGTATTCTCTCTTGCCAAACGATAATTCTTACGAGTTGTCTTTGGGTAGCGGAAATTTGTAAAAATCTCCCTACAGAGATGCTAACAACAAAAATAAGTTGTAACAAGCGTATAAGAATTTCGACGGAGCTCGGTGAGAACGAATGGCTTAGTTGGTCAGAGCGCTGGAACGGTATTCCAGAGGCGCGGGTTCAAATCCTGCTTCGTTCAAAATTTTTATACGCTTTTTAAATTTAAGTTTAGTATTTTCTGTCCTAAGTGTGGAATAACACTTTAAAACATAGTAAAAATATTAAAATAAATAGTATTCTCTCTTGCCAAACGATAATTCTTACGAGTTGTCTTTGGGTAGCGGAAATTTGTAAAAATCTCCCTATAGAGATGCTGACAACATAAATAAGTTGGAACAAGCGTATAAGAATTTCGACGGAGCTCGGTGAGAACGAATGGCTTAGTTGGTCAGAGCGCTGGAACGGTATTCCAGAGGCGCGGGTTCAAATCCTGCTTCGTTCAAAATTTTTATACTCTTTTTAAATTTAAGTTTAGTAATTTATGAATAATTAAAGAATGCTACATTCATAATGGTGATTGAATCGGCATTGTGTATATCCAGTGTTTACCAGTTTCAATTGTTTTTGAAAATTTCAATTGTCTTACTTTTTTCGTTTATGAGATACAGCTTAATGTAGATAAATAGAAAGACGGATAAATGACCCCTCTTTCTCTCTCGAGACTAACCGTTTATGCTATACTGTCCTTCTGTACAGCAACCTTAAGGTCACACCAGACGGGACGAATAGACAGTGGAGCAATAGTGGAATAGGGTCTCCTTTTACCCTAAAAAAGTAAGAATACCTGTATAGATACACATATTTTACAATCGCGCGCTGGAATAAAAAAAGTATACGTGGATGCGAATCCATGACTTGCTTTGCCTTCTTCGCATAGTATAATTGCTGTATAATTAATTGACTTTGCACGTAATTTTTAATACAATGTTTTATTTTGTTATATTATTTATTGTTTGGAAATAAAAAAAAAATAAAACAAAACATACAAACGTACAACAACAAAATGTAAAACATTTTAAGACTTACACGAAAGTAAACATCATTAATACTAGACAAATTAGTGCCGTTAAGACACCAGTATAAAAAATATCTTTTACTAGATTGTTGAATTGAAAAAATGGTATTATTAGTCATATAAATAAAAACTATTACCGTTCAGATTCGATATATTAACTTGTGCTTAAATCTAAAATTAGCAACAAAGTTGGGTAAAACTATTCTCTTGACAAAGTTGCTCTTAAAAATTGTGACTAAAAGAAGGTTTTCTTTCTTTAATCAATATTTTATTTTTAATATCCTACTGTCATGGCCGTGTGCGACACATCAGATTCAACAATATCATATCAAGCTTCGCATGAATACGGAAATGGAGTCGTGATTTTAACAAACATCCGGTGTACTTTTCTCTCGCGTGGTGGAGTAATTTAACACCTCGATACCGATCTCCTAATGCGTAATGACAGATGACGATTTTTACTGTAGCGTAAGGAAGAAGGTGTGTATTATCATTTAATTCAGCTTTCATTTTCAAAACAAGGTCCAAGTCCTTATGTCCAAATGAGGTAAGGACATAGCCGTCAATAAACTTTCTCGCACGCATAGCATACTAACGCCAAGTCATCCATCAGAATCATAAGGTGGAGTGTGTCCTCTTTCTGAATCAATTTCATATTTCGAATTCATCACGTTAACTACTTCCTCATGGTTTTGTTCTATAAGCTTTAGCATAGAATCTCCAAAGTGTGGGTCCATGGTCAGAGATGGGAATATATTCCATAGACAGACTAGCTTAACGCCGGACAATAAACTTTTCCATCGGCAGAGATCGTCTAAGTATTTCTTAGCTTATAACATGATGCGTTCATTACAAGATCAGCGCTGCGTTTGCAATTCTCAAGATTATTAAAATGTTCCATTAAACATGCAGCTTCTGTATAAACGTAAATATTCCATTCACTATTAAGAACTAGGTAAATTATAGTGTATTCTGATACTGTCTTCCATTTTAAGGTCAACGAGTGTGCCTAAATAAGTTTCCAGTAATAAACGTGCTTTAATTGTGGCCACATATCTGTTATAGATGGTGCAGTTTTGTATGTGATGACTGACTCCTCTATCATACCCCTCAACATTTGCTTTCGGGCTTTGAACATCAGGAACCACACACTATTAGGAAATTGCCATAAGTTCGCCTTTGACGGTCTCCGGTGAGGTGTGGCTAACATTTCTTTCAACATTTTCAAATTAATTTCTGTTTTGATACCAATTCAGGTTATAATTTACCTGTTTAATTGTTTCATTTCCACTGTTTGATCTTTTAATGTAGGTTAATCATCAATCATTGTCGACAGAAAACTCGTTGTATGATTTCAAAAAAGCTTTCCTTCGTGATTGTAAATGTTCCCTAAATATACGTCATTTATAAGCTCCTTTGCGATTTTATTGCTGCGTATTATACTTGTTTCATCTTTTATAAGATCAGTTAAATTACGATTCATCTTTGCGGTGTTTAAGGGGATATGTAAACATTTTGACCAATGCAGTGTCCTACCACTGTTGGACATAAAACGAACTGGAAGTCCAGACATTACCCCGACTATCCTAACTTAAATGAGTCATTGAATGTTCAGCTGATCTTCCAGTACCTCTATTGCTAGTCAAGTTTCTCAGTATTTTGTATCATCAATGGAAGTAGTCTCTATCGGTCCACATACTATATCTGATTGTACTGTTTCAAGTAATTTAATTGTGTAGCTCTTGACTGACTTAACTTAAATGGCAGGCATATTTGTTTACCTTTTGAACAAGTCACATTTTCTTCTTTCTTAAATTTGATTGAACACCATCTGTACTATTTTAAATTTTCTTTAAATCACTGTAATTGAGATGCCCCATCTGCTCGTGGTAGTGATAAATATCTTGTTTATCAGCATCATATATATGCTTTAACCTTGTACAGATTAACACCGGTACCTATTGTTGATTAATATAGCTGTTGCAACTTTTATCTTATCACTGTCTAATGTAATTATTACACAACATTTATTATTAAGTTTTACTTCACCACCGTGATTCACATTGTGACTGACGGATTTGTGCTTTAAGGCTGCAGTACACTTTTTCCACGATAGCATCGACTGAATCCACTATTGGCGTTGCTCTTGTATCCACTTATTTCATTGAGTAAGTTTGGATTTACATGCATAGAGGGGTGGCTAAACTAAAATTGTTAATTTGAAAATGGAATAAAATTTATTTGATTATCTTTAACTTTACTTCGCAAAGTTCACATTTTTAAATTCTTATTATATTTGTTGTATGTGAGTCTAGCTTCTTCCTGTCTAGCGGCTACAATAGGTATTTCTAAGGTTGCAGGTCTAGCTAAACGTAAACCTACCTATATTTGAAAATCGAGTTGGTTTGTATACTGTTCAAACTCATAAGTAATCGCATCTATTGCGGCTTCACTAAGTCTGCTTTTTTTTTATTAAACAAAATGCGAGTATAACGGTGTGGTGTTTCGCTGTGCCCTCTAATAATCTTAATATATTTTTTACTTCTCTTATATAAAAATGTAAAGTTTTTGAATTACCACCATATCGAGGCAAAAAATCTGAAATTCGCCTAAGCGATTCGAGCAATATAGACAGAAACATTAAAATAATACGGAAGGAAACATACCAAAGGAACTTGAATAACGAGAGTACTCACAAAAGAAACTTCTGCATCTCCAACCGGGACTCAACTGCTTGGCAGAACCTCCAATCCACAGGATGCTCCGCTGGTCTCGCCTTCGTAGATTCTTCTTTTATAGATCGTGGTGATAACGATTAGAATCGTTCGTTGGCTTTAGGAGTTTTATTACAGCTCGTGTTGCCAGCAATGGCAACACGTATGGGCAGACTCGACCGGATTGTTACCACCCCCAGCATTTAAGACCGGCGTTAAGTAGTGGCTTTGGCCACTACGTTTCGCAATAGATAATGCCGCGCCCCAGTACCCATCCACCTTAAAAGACGGCAACGCTCATGTAGCTCCTCTGGAGTTACTCGGGACCGCGGGCGACGGTGATTACTTACCATCAGGTGACCCGTACGCTCGTTTGCCGTCTCTTCCATAAAAAAAAGCCTAACGCAGCGATCATACCGACTGCGCCAGTTAAATTACGTAGACGAGAAAAAGGCTTTTCAAAAATTTTATTTAAATTTACAAAACATCCTTTTAGTTCGAAAGCAAGTTGACGACAAACGTGCTATTAATTTTAAGTTTATTTTATGGAAAATTATGTAATCGGCAAATATTTTTAATCCATTGTTTCTTTCCTGGATCTTCATATGCGGTGTCATTGGAATGCGCCGTTTTTTAGTGGTAACTCGTAATAAAACATATTGTGTTAAAGAAAATAATACATAATTAGAAATATAACTAATTTATGAATAATTAAAGAATGCTACATTCATAATGGTGATTGAATCGGCATTGTGTATATCCAGTGTTTACCAGTTTCAATTGTTTTTGAAAATTTCAATTGTCTTACTATTTCCGTTTATGAGATACAGCTTGATGTAGATAAATAGAAAGACGGATAAATGGCCCCTCTTTCTCTCTCGAGACTAACCGTTTATGTTATACTGTCCTTCTGTACAGCAACCTTAAGGTCACACCAGAAGGGACGAATAGACAGTGGAGCAATAGTGGATGTTGAAGTGAAGGCTGCTGTCCGGTTGTTCACTGTGCACTATTCACTATTCACTTTGTAGAGGATTCTAAATAACAAGGCACTGTACGAGATTCTTCTTTATATTTTTGAACTGATTTACAATACAACAAATAATCAGACATCCAACTCCACCCGAGGGGAGCTGGGAAACGGCTCAGGGCGTAAGCCCCCTGGCCATAGTATCTTACGGCACCCATAACTATAGGTGCGTCATTTGTTAGGGCCTATGGCCCATGTGGAGAAATTAGCGATGCCTATTTTGACATAACTAGGGTTGGGGGCAGCAACAAAAGGAGTGAGCTTGGTGCTACCTGTGCAGTCAGCTCAGCCAGGTGAGACTCTCGGTTACCCGAGGGGGTCCCAGCGTGAGCGACCAGCGAGCAAGGTAGCTGCTCAAGCGTCAATTTGGGGTGAAAGAAGGTCCCTCGGCAGACGTCTTGCGTCCGGCGGGCAGGTATGCCAGGGGGCGATGCTGATGAGATGCGGGTGGTCCGATGCATCGGCGCGGCGGAACGCATTTGACGCGAGCCGGCCGATGTGTTCCTCCAGGCTCTCTATCTTAAGGTCTCTGTGAAGTGTTGAGTTTCTAGCGCAGTATGGAGCCTGGGTAACACGCCGTAGGGCGATGTTTTGGACCACCTGCAAGATCTCGCGCTGGCGAGTACTCGCCAGGTCATACCAGGCCGGTGTCGCGTATGTTAAGTGCGGCCTGACGTACGTCTTGTAGAGGGACAGCTTTGTGTTGAGGGGGAGGCGGGCGCGAAATAGGGGACGCAGTAGAAACAGGGCGACCTTTGCTGCGTTGGCGGCCTTCTTTACTTGCCCTGTCATGGTCAACCTTCTGTCGACCACGACACCAAGGTAGGTTGCTCGCGGCTTCCAAGGAATTTGCTGGCCCTGCAGGCTCAGCGGAGGAGGCAATCTCCTGTGGCCCCCAAACGAAATTGCCTGGGTCTTGGCCAAGTTGAGCGAGAGCCTCCACTCGGCCAGCCAGTTCGGCAGCAAATCGAGGGCCCTCTGTAGTTTCTTGGCGGCGTGGTAGGGGTTGAGGCTCTTAGATAACAGGGCAATGTCATCAGCGTACAAGCCCAGCATTGTGTCCTGCTGCGTCAGGACATCGTTGGTGTACCAGGAGTACAGCGCAGGGGACAATATGCTTCCTTGTGGGACTCCAGCGGCAATCGGGTGGCTACGGGATCTTGCACTTTCCACCCTTACTCGGAACGACCTGTCATGGAGGAACGCGGCGATGACGAGAAGAATGTGGTGCGGTGTGCCGGCATTCAGAAGTTTAAGCAGCAGCCCTGGGTGCCAGACGCGGTCGAATGCGTTGGCAACATCCAAGAACGCTGCGACTGCTCTCTCTTTCTTGTTAGTTGCTGGGGCGACGAAGTGGAGCACTCTTGCTACCTGGAGAGTTGTCGAGTGCCCGCATCTAAAGCCAAACTGTTCTGTCTTGGCTGGATGTGAGACATGAGAAGCGGCAAGAGCAGCTTCTCGAACAGTTTGCTTAGGGAGCTCAGCAGGGTAATTGGTCGATATCTGTCCGGATGTCTTTGGCTCTTGCCGGGCTTCGGAAGCATTATGACCAGGCCCTCTTTCCACGCTTGGGGGAAGTAGCCCAAGCGCATGATTGCGCTGTAGAGCCTGGCCAGTGCAGCAATTGACTTGGGAGGCAGGTGTTTTAGGGCCTCGTTTGTTATCCCATCAAGGCCTGGAGCTTTCTTTGCCTTAAGCCCCGCAATCCCTTTCTTCACCGCCGACGGTGTAAAGAAGGGAGGTGGTGGTAACGGGGGGGCTGGGGCTGATAGGCGAGTCCCTTCCTCCTCCTCGATTTGGGCGTGGAGAATTGGGCGCTCGCTGGGATTTGGCTGGAATTTCGCCGCCAGGTAGTCCGCCAGGATTTCGGCTCTCTCCTCCGCTGTGTAGCGTAGGTAGTCATCCAGGTGGAGAAGTGGGCGGGTTGGTGGACTCTTTTTAGTCATCTGACGGCATAACCGATTCAGCGAGGGCTGGTCCTCACTGGCCTCCGCTATCCGGTTGTCCCATGCTCCGGCTTCGATGACGACAAGTTCGGCTCTAATGCGTTCGACTAACTTGTTTAACTTCGTTCTGATGGCAGGGTCCCGAGAAGCCTGTCATTCCTTTCGGGTACGTCTTTTCCGCTTTATTAGGTCCAGGATATGCCTCGGGATCGGCGGTAAGCGGCGATACCTGGGCGGAGCTGTTGCTTCCGTCAGCGCAACTTGGATTGAGGAAGTCAGCTTCTCCTGGAGGTGGTCGATGCCCGCGTGGTCTACCAGAGGCTCGAAGGTCCATTGCTGCTGTATTTTCTGGATAGAGCCCTCAAAGTGCTCCCAAGAGATCCATTTTCCAGATGGGGGGCCTCTGGCTAGAGTCATCCTGCCTGCAATCGTGACTAAGACAGGATGATGGTCAGATCCGAATGCATCTGGCAGTGTTTCCAGGTCTACGGCCTCAAGACCCTTATACACTGCCAGATCTATCGTGGTTGGAGCATGAGTGCTTGTGGAGGAGTAGTGGGTGGGGCTCGTCCGGGCCCACAACCTCGTAACCTTCTCGTTGGGCGTCATTAAAGAGACGTCTGCCATTCGTACAGGTGTACTGACGCCTCCAAGCCGGGTGCTTCGCGTTCCAGTCACCGGCGGCCAGTGTAGGGTGAGAGCCGTTGAGCAGCGCCTGCATCTCACTGGTGTCCAGGAGACCGGATGGCGGACGATAAATCGCGAACACCCAGGGACTGGAACGACTGGGTGCCGAGAGTAGGCAGCGGTTGGAACACCAGGCCTCGTCGCATGGCAACCAGCAGACCCCACTTTAGGACTTCGGTAGCAGTGTCCAGGCGTAGGACGTGGTATCCTGGTATGCTTACATGGCGGTCTGGCTTGAGGACTGTCTCGTTTATGAGCGCGACGTCAACGTTCTGCTCTTTCAAGATGAGGCGGAGGAACGGCAGCCTTCTCCTCAGTCCGCGGACGTTCCAGAAGAGGATTCGAAGTTCCTTAGACATTAAGGATGAGGTGGGTCATGCCTTTCAATACACACGGGACAGGGTCTCGACCTTCCCTCAGGGCGTAGAGAACCTCCTTGAGGGTGTCGAGGGCCCTGTCAATGGCCGCGTTTGCCGGCTGAGAAGTTCTTGCCGGTGCTGTCTCGCTCTCTTTTCTGGTGCGGGCGGTCTTTGTTGTGGCCGTCTGTGATGCTGCGGTTGTAGGGGGGGCGGCCTTGGCTTGATCCGCCTTCCTCTGCTTCTTTCCGGTCCTCTTTTTGGGTACTCTGCTTCCCCTTGCTGTGGGTGGGTTGGCAGGAGCCATTAGATTGGCTGCCGAGGCATCTGCGGCGACCGAGTTCGGAACGACCGGTGCTGCTGTCCTGCCCGTATGGCGTGGCGCTAGTTGTGTGAGAGCCACAGTCCCGGCGCGCTTGTTCCTCAGCTCCTTCTTGTATTGTGGACAGGCGGTATAATTTGCCGGGTGAGCGCCTCCGCAGTTGGCGCAGGTTGCCGGGGTTTCAAGGGGCCTTGGGCATTCACGTGCGAGGTGCTCTTCCCCGCACCTCACACATGCCAATCGCCCGTGGCACCCATGGCTTGAATGGCGGAACGCTTGGCAACGGTGGCATTGCGCCGGGCCGCGTTTGCTCCGCCAGGCTTCGATTTTTATTCCCGGCATGTAGAGCAGCTCAGTTACTGCATAAATGGCGGGAATCAAGTCAGGGGTATTGGTTAGTACCATTCTCGCCTTGATAGGGCGGACGTATTCAGCTTGGAAGCCAAGTTCCGCCAAAGCGTCCGTGATCTCTTCTGGTGTAGTAGATGACGGTAGCCCACGTATGGCCACCTTGCGGCTCATGTCCGAAGGCAGTGCATACGAGAACCACGAGATGGGAGTTGTCTTCTCTAGTTCGGAGAGGTACCGCTGTATGGTGCGGTACTCATCCTCCGAGCTTGGGGTGAAGCGCACGCCACGGCCAAACGGACGCGCTGTCGGGGCATGTCCCATTTTCTCTTTCAGCGTCCTAAAATGGGCTGCCCAGTTCGGGAGGTCTTCAACAACAAGGGGCGGGAATCGAGGCTTGGCCGGCTGAGTTGCGGCTGCTGCTTGTGACGACGTCGGCGGTGGCTGAGCGGCCTGTGCGGCGCGGCTCGGGCCAGGAGCGCGTAAAGCGCGAAAATGTCAGGTTCCCCGAGGTTCCCGAAGGTCCTATAAAGTGCTCCAGGGTACCTGAAGTGCTGGCAGGGCTGGGTGTGGCTGCAGAGGGCCCGGTGGGAAGACCAGGGCCATGGGTGGCTCTCTGCGCGAGTCGCAGTTCTCCAGTTGCTCCAAGGTGCGGCTGCGCGCAGATCCTCTTCGGAGCTTCTTCACTTGACTCTCCGTCGGAGGACCGGGGCCTCCTTACGGGAGTCATCACTGACTGCGGTCCCTCCTTAATGTTGGTGGAGCTGGCGGCGCTTTCGAGCTCCCTGCACTTGTCGTTGAGGAACATCGAAATGTGTTCCAACAACGACCGTGACAGGGCTCCGCGCTGCTGCAGCTCGGCCACGAGGATCATGTCCGAGTGCAGCTGCGAGCGCGGCGACAACTCGGCGTCCATACGGGGCGGAGCGGAGGGGGACCGCTGAGGTCTGGGTCCTCTATATAGGGCAGCTGGGCGGGATGCTCGCTGCGGCGTCACATCTGGGAAACGCGGGGGTGGAGTCACAAGTCCCGCGGGGAGTGCGGTCGGCGCCGTTGACGACGGGCCAGAAGCGCCGGCAGGTCGCGCGGTAATATCGGGCGCCTCCGGTGTTCGGCGAGAAGCATCGTCTTCGGGCCTAGCCGCGGCGACATTGCCCTGGGGGGCGCAGGCAATTAAGCTCTCCAACGACGTCTCGGGGTACCTTATGGTTCGGTACATCGAGGGCGGTCGTGTCGGGCAGCTTTCTGGCGCTATATGCCGGGGGCGGGGAGAGGTTTCCCCCGTCACCCTGGCTGCTGTTGCAAGTGGCGGTTCGCGTGTGCGCGAGCGCGACCTGGATCGGTCGCGCTGCGCACCGCTGCGGCCGCTCATGGTGGAGCAAACGGAGTCAAAATTGGTGCCCGCTCTCGGCAGTCATCGGTCCTCACCGGCGAAGCTCGACTTGCGTCGAAACAACTCGGCTCGACCGGACGATCGAGGGGCGCGGCGCGCGGAGCGACGCGGAATGCGACTCAAGCGCACGGAGGCGCCGGCAAAACTCAACGATGATTTGAACAACAAATATTGATGAATTTTTAATTGCGACAAAATTGACTCGAGCCGGACAGAACGGCGGGCAAACAATCCATCTGATTTACAATTTCAGTCATGAATTCTTCTCTCTCGGCCCCGCGGGGGGAGAGGGGAGACGGCTTCAGGACCTTGGTCCCCTGGCCGTGGGATTCATTCGGCGCCTATATATTACTATAGGCGCGTAATTGGAGTGGGATAGTTCCCGATTGGTATTCTGCAGTTGTGCTAAGGTGTCATGTCCGGTGATGTCAATCCGTGGGCTTATGAGCGTGTGCTCTCGGGGCGGTCAGCCCAGCCGGGTGAGACCTCTGGTTACCCAGAGTAGGCCCAGCTTCCACTGAGAGCTGCTCAGGAGTCGGATTCGGTGTTCAGGGGGATGAGATCTCTTGGGATAGCTCTCATTTTAGCGTCCGGTGGCCGCGCGTGCCACGGCGCGATGTCCTGGAGATGATGTAGATCTGAGGCGTCAGCCCGGCGGAACGCGTTGGCTGCCGTTCGACGGATGTGCTCATCCAGGCTCTCCATACGGAGGTCTTTATGCAATGTTGCATTCCTCACGTAGAAGGGGGCCTGGGTGACGCGTCTCAGAGCGATGTTCTGAACGATCTGCAATGTGTGGCGAAGGCGAGTGCTGGTCAGTGCGTACCAAGCAGGTGCGGCGTACGTCAAATGTGGCCTGACGTACGTCTTATACAGCTGCAACTTGGAGAGCAGCGGCAGATAAGAGCGTAGCAGCGGCCTCAGGATGCTCAGGGCTGCTTTGGCGGCGTTGGCGGCTTTGCGTACCTGGGACTTCATCGTCAGTTTCCTGTCGATAACGATACCCAGGTACGTGGCTTCTTTCTTCCATTCCACTCTCTGGCCCGATATGACCACTGGTGGTGGGTGTCTTCTTCTGGATCCAAACACGATGGCCTGCGTCTTGGAGACGTTGAGAGCTAGTCTCCATTTCGCAAGCCACTGAGGTAGCTCGTCGAGTGCTCGTTGCAGCTTCTTGTTCAGGGCGTTCGTGACTCGGTGGATGATCCTTGCTGCCTGTAGGGTCGTGGAGTGGCTGCTTCTTAACCCAAACTGCTCGGGGCGTGGTTGAAAATGTGCCTGGATCAGTGGCAACATTAGCCGCTCGAACAGCTTGGACAGCGCACTCAGGAGCGTGATTGGGCGATAGCCGTCTGGGTTCCGTGGGTTCTTCCCCTGCTTCGGAAGCATGATCACCAGGCCCTCCTTCCACGCCTGAGGGAAGTATCCCAGGCGCAGAATGGCGTTGAAGAGCCTGGTGAGGGCCGCTATGGTTCGGTAGGGAAGGTGGCGTAAAGCTCCGTTCGTCACGCCATCCCGACCCGGAGCTTTCTTCGCTATGAGCCGGTTGGCTGCCTTCCTCACTGACGTGGGCGAGAAGAACGGCGGCGGTGGTAATGGCAACGTGGGTTGGTGCAGGCGTTGAAGCACCTCTTCCTCCAGCATCTTATGGAACTCGGGACATCGGCTTGGGTTGGGCGTAAACTGGGTGGCAAGATGGTCGGCCAGAATGGTTGCCCTGTCGGCCGCATCATACCGGAGAGAACCGTCAGTGTGGTACAACGGTCTCACCGGTTGAGGGCGCTTGGTGATCTGACGGCATAGTCGATTGAGGGATGCCTGGTCTTCGCTGGCATCGGCGATCCGGGCATCCCATCTGGTGGCAGCAGAGTTTCCGAGCTCCGCACGAATCTGCTCGACGAGCTTATTCAGCTTCGTCTTCGTGGCGGGCTCTCTCGTTCGCTGCCATTCGGCGCGGGTCTTCCTTTTCTTCGCTAGCAGTGCGGCCAGCTTAGCGGAGGTCCGTGGCAAGCGTCTGTGATGGGGAGGCAGCATCGCCTCACCCATTGCTTCGTGAATAGTAGCCGCCAAGTTCGCCTCCAGGCGATCAATACTGGCGGGGGAGTCTAGCTGCTCGGTCCTAACTGGCGTCTTGGAGTGCAAAAGAGCTTCAAATTTGGGCCAGCATATCGCCCGCCTCGCCGGTGGTTGTCTTGCGAGTGCCAGTCTACCAGCTATGGTTGCTAGCACGGGCAAATGGTCTGAGCCGTACGCGCTCGGTAACACCTCCAGCGCCAGTCATCCACTCCCCTATGCACCACCAGATCTATGGTGCTGGGCATGTGTGTGCGAGTGCTGGAGTAGTGGGTCAGCTCGTCGGGTCGGAGATCTCGTAGGCGTGCCGTGCCGCATCCTCGAACAGCCGCCTTCCGATCGGGCATGCGGCATGGCACCTCCAAGCCGGGTGTTTCGCGTTCCAATCCCCTGCTGCAATGGTCGGGGTTGAGCTGTTTAGCAGTTGCCGGACTTCTTTTGTAGCCAACTGGTGTCTTGGGGGGCGATAAACTGCGTAGACGCGAAGTGCTTTATCGCCGAGTTGGATTTCTACGCCGAGGGCCTGGAACGTCTTTGAGTCGAAGTGAGGTAAGGGCTGGTGCACTATGCTCCTCCGCACTGCAATGAGGAGACCCCTGAACGGGTTGTCTTGAGGTGCATCCGAGCGAAGAATATCGTAGCCGGGTAAATTTATCAAGTCCGTGGGTCGCAGATGGGTTTCATTTATTAATGCCAGGACGATATTCTGCTCCCTGAGCATCAGCCGGAGAAACTGTAGCCTTAAATGTAGCCCGGCGGCGTTCCAGTAGATGATGCGCAGCTCAGACATTAGAGATGAGGCGCATCATTCCGTCCAGTACCGTCTTGACGGGGTCTCGACCTTCCCTCAAGGCAAGTAGGACAGCCTGGAGGGTGTCGAGTGCCGCGTCAATGGCGGTGCGTGAGGTGTTCTGTCCCTGGGTATGGGCTTGCTGTGCTGCCGCTGGCTGTGACGTGGTTGTCGTTGGCGATGCTGCTGGCATCTGCGACAGGGCGGGGGGGTCTTCCCTACGGGATATTTTCATCTTGCCCTTTTTCTTCTTTAATTTCCCCCCTCTTACAGTCGGAGGGTTGGCAGGTGCCATAAGAGTGGCAGCCTGGATGTCAGCGGCAACCATGTTTGTGGTCACCGGAGCTAACGCAGGCGCTTGAGCCTTGCGAGCTGCCTTCGTCTGGGTGAGGGCCACGGTGCCGGCCCTTTTATTCCGCGCTTCCCTGCGGTATTGTGGGCATGCTGAATGGTTAGCGGATTTACAGGAAAACAGGAAAAATCTATCATCCTGCTCACTCTATAGAGGGGAGCGGGGAAACGGCCTCGAGGCGTTACAATCGCTTCGCTGGATTACATTACATTTAGAACTTAAAATAAAAAAAGTATACGTGGACGCGAATCCATGACTTGCTATGCCTTCTTCGCATAGTATAATTGCTGTATAATTAATTGACTTTGCACGTAATTTTTAATACAATTTTTTATTTTGTTATATTATTTATTGTTTGGAAATAAAAAAAAAATAAAACAAAACATACAAACGTACAACAACAAAACGTAAAACATTTTAAGACTTACACGAAAGTAAACATCGTTAATACTAGACAAATTAGTGCCGTTAAGACACCAGTATAAAAAATATCTTTTACTAGAGTGTTGAATTAAAAAAATGGTATTATTAATCATATAAATATAAATTATTACCGTTCAGATTCGATATATTAACGTGTGCTTAAATCTAAACTTAGCAATAAAGTTGGGTAAAACTAATCTCTTGACAAAGTTGCTCTTAAAAATTGTGACTAAAAGAAGGTGGTGACTAAAAGAAGGAAGGTTTTGCGTGTGGTAGAGTCACGTTGCCAGTAATGGCAACACGCATGGGCAGACTCGACCGGATTGTTACCACCCCCGGCATTTAAGACCGGCGTTAAGTAGTGGCTTTGGCCATTGCGTTCGCATTAGGTAATGCCGGGCCCCGGTGCCCTTCCACCTTAAAAGACGGCAACGCTCCTGTAGCTCCTCTGGAGTTACACGGGGTCGTGGGCGACGGTGATCACCTACCATCAGGTGACCCGTACGCTCGTTTGCCGTCTCTTCCATAAAAAAAAAAAAACGGTTTTCTTTGTTTAATCAATATTTTATTTTTAATATCCTACTGTCATGGCCGTGTGCGACACATCAGATTCAACAATATCATATCAAGCTTCGCATGAATACGGAAATGGAGTCGCGATTTTAACAAATATCCGGTGTACTTTTCTCTCGCGTGGTGGAGTAATTTAACAGCTCGATACCGATCTCCTAATGTGTAATGGCAGATGACGATTTTTACTGTAGCGTAAGGAAGAAAGTGTGTATTATCATTTAATTCAGCTTTCATTTTCAAAACAGGGTCCAAGTCCTTATGTCCAAATGCGGTAAGGACATAGCCGTCAATAAACTTTCTCGCACGCATAGCATACTAACGCCAAGTCATCCATCAGAATCATAAAGTGGAGTGTGTCCTCTTTCTGAATCAATTTCATATTTCAAATTCATCACTTTAACTACTTCCTCATGGTTTTGTTCTATAAGCTTTAGCATAGAATCTCCAAAGTGTGGGTCCATGGTCAGAGATGGGAATATATTCCATAGACAGACTAGCTTAACGCCGGACAATAAACTTTTCCATCGGCAGAGATCATCCAAGTATTTCTTTGCTTATAACATGATGCGTTCATTACAAGATCAGCGCTGCGTTTGCAATTCTCAAGATTGCTAAAATGTTTGAGTTCCATTAAACATGCAGCTTCTGTATAAACGTAAATATTTTTTGACCATTCACTATTAAGAACTAGGTAAATTATAGTGTATTCTGATACTGTCTTCCATTTTAAGGTCAACGAGTGTGCCTAAATAAGTTTCCAGTAATAAACGTGGTTTAATTGTGGCCACATATCTGTTATAGATAGTTCAGTTTTGTATGTGATGACTGACTCCTCTATCATACCCCTCAACATTTGCTTTCGGGCTTTGAACATTAGGAACCACACACTATTAGGAAATTGCCATCAGTTCGCCTTTGACGGTCTCCGGTGAGGTGTGGCTAACATTTCTTTCAACGTTTTCAATTAATTTGTGTTTTGATACCAATTCAGGTTATAATTTACCTGTTTAATTGTTTCATTTCAACTGTTTGATCTTTTAATGTAGGTTAATGTTTGATCATTGTCGCTCTTGACTGACTTGACTTAAATGGCAGGCATATTTGTTTACCTTTTGAACAAGTCACATTTTTTTCTTTCTTAAATTTGATTGAACACCATCTGTACTTTTTTCAATTTTCTTTAAATCACTGTGATTGAGATGCCCCATCTGCTCGTGGTAGAGATAAATATCTTGTTTATCAGCATCATATATATGCTTTAACCTTGTACAGATTAACACCGGTACCTATTGTTGATTAATATAGCTGTTGCAACTTTTATGTTATCACTGTTTAATGTTATTATTACACAACTTTTATTATTAAATTTTACTTCACCACCGTGATTCACATTGTGACTGACGGATTTGTGTTTTAAGGCTGCAGTACACTTTTTCCACGATAGCATCGACTGAATCCACTGTTGGCGTTGCTCTTGTGTCCAACTATTTCATTGAGTAAGTTTGGATTTACATGCATAGAGGGGTGGGTAAACTGAAATTGTTAATTTGAAAATGGAATAAAATTTAATTTTTGACACAGTTGCTCTTAAAAATTGTGACTAAAAGAAGGTTTTCTTTGTTTAATCAATATTTTATTTTTAATATCCTACTGTCATGGCCGTGTGCGACACATCAGATTCAACAATATCATATCAAGCTTCGCATAAATACGGAAATGGAGTCGCGATTTTAACAAATATCCGGTGTACTTTTCTCTCGCGTGGTGGAGTAATTTGACAGCTCGATACCGATCTCCTAATGTGTAATGGCAGATGACGATTTTTACTGTAGCGTAAGGAAGAAAGTGTGTATTATCATTTAATTCAGCTTTCATTTTCAAAACAGGGTCCAAGTCCTTATGTCCAAATGCGGTAAGGACATAGCCGTCAATAAACTTTCTCGCACGCATAGCATACTAATGCCAAGTCATCCATCAGAATCATAAAGTGGAGTGTGTCCTCTTTCTGAATCAATTTCATATTTTGAATTCATCACGTTAACTACTTCCTCATGGTTTTGTTCTATAAGCTTTAGCATAGAATCTCCAAAGTGTGGGTCCATGGTCAGAGATGGGAATATATTCCATAGACAGACTAGCTTAACGCCGGACAATAAACTTTTCCATCGGCAGAGATCATCCAAGTATTTCTTTGCCTATAACATGATGCGTTCATTACAAGATCAGCGCTGCGTTTGCAATTCTCAAGATTGTTAAAATGTTTGAGTTCCATTAAACATGCAGCTTCTGTATAAACGTAAATATTTTTTGACCATTCACTATTAAGAACTAGGTAAATTATAGTGTATTCTGATACTGTCTTCCATTTTAAGGTCAACGAGTGTGCCTAAATAAGTTTCCAGTAATAAACGTGGTTTAATTGTGGCCACATATCTGTTATAGATAGTTCAGTTTTGTATGTGATGACTGACTCCTCTATCATACCCCTCAAAATTTGCTTTCGGGCTTTGAACATCAGGAACCACACACTATTAGGAAATTGCCATCAGTTCGCCTTTGACGGTCTCCGGTGAGGTGTGGCTAACATTTCTTTCAACGTTTTCAATTAATTTGTGTTTTGATACCAATTCAGGTTATAATTTACCTGTTTAATTGTTTCATTTCAACTGTTTGATCTTTTAATGTAGGTTAATGTTTGATCATTGTTGCTCTTGACTGACTAGATTTAAATGGCAGGCATATTTGCTTACCTTTTGAACAAGTCACATTTTTTTCTTTCTTAAATTTGATTGAACACCATCTGTACTTTTTTCAATTTTCTTTTAATCACTGTGATTGAGATGCCCCATCTGCTCGTGGTAGAGATAAATATCTTGTTTATCAGCATCATATATATGCTTTAACCTTGTACAGATTAACACCGGTACCTATTGTTGATTAATATAGCTGTTGCAACTTTTATGTTATCACTGTTTAATGTTATTATTACACAACTTTTATTATTAAATTTTACTTCACCACCGTGATTCACATTGTGACTGACGGATTTGTGTTTTAAGGCTGCAGTACACTTTTTCCACGATAGCATCGACTGAATCCACTGTTGGCGTTGCTCTTGTGTCCAACTATTTTATTGAGTAAGTTTAGATTTACATGCATAGAGGGGTGGGTAAACTGAAATTGTTAATTTGAAAATGGAATAAAATTTAATTTTTGACACAGTTGTGTAAGGTTCATTAGCTAAGATATTGTATTAGGTTGTAATTATTAAATACTATGTAATATACATGAATTATCACAAGATACATTAATAATCAATTTATAGTATTAAGATATTTTCAATAAGGTCAAATAACGTTCCATTTAAACATTATTTAAATGGCAATACAGAAATGAGTGCTTCTAATAGTATAAAAAGGGATGTGACAGTGGAGGTAGGTTCAATTCTCTCTCGACTATTGTGTCAAGCGTTTGAGCGATATAAAATCTGAGAATATCGTAATAAGTATTTTATTTAAAACAAAAATAAGCATAGATCCTTTATCTCAGAAGCGGGATATGGCTTTATCGCCCACAATTGAAACATTTATAAATATTAACGATTGTAAGTTAATTACCAAATGGACAAAGTCAGCGATAAAAGTAAGCGCAAGCAGCGGAAACGTCGCCATGACCGAAGTGGAACACGTGAGCAGCGGAAAAGTCGATCGAATGATAGCTCATTGGACTCTCTCCGAGTTAGAAGCCGCAGTTTCCACGGACAGCATAAGAAACGTCGAGATCAATCGAAAAGGAAACGCAGCCGTGGCCGTCACCGCAGGCGGAGCAGCAGTCGTAGGAGACAGGATCGTCGCCGCCGTAGCTGGGACTCGGAAAGCAGACGCAGCACGAGAGGTAGAAGTGGACGTCCAGAATCTAGCCGCGAGCGTTATACACCACCAGCAACTGATCATGTGAGTACTCATGTTCTTAATAATGACACACGGGCTTTTCTTACCACATTAGTGGAAACTTTGGCTAAAAATAGACCTCCTAGTAACAAATTCCCTATGCTGGGTAACGTGATTCCCGATTTCGACCCTATGGTCAAAAATCAAACTATAAATATGTGGATAAGTAAGGTTGAAGAGTGTGCGCGACTATACGGTTGGGGGGAAGATCAAATAATTCACTATGCTTTGCCTAAACTGATAGGTGTCGCGAAGACATGGTACCAAGCCCTCCCAACCATGTCGTATTCGTGGTCAGAATGGAAGACTAAGTTAGAGGAATCCTTTCCAAGTAACGAAGACTATGCTGAACTATTAACCGAGATGCTATCAAAACGTGTAAAATTTAACGATTCTTTGGAACATTATTTTTATGAGAAAATTAATTTGTTAAATAGATGTGAAATAGGGGGTAGACGTGCGGTTGATTGTTTATTGTACGGTATTGAAGATCGATCCTTGAGATTAGGGGCGAAAGCTGTGAAGTGTCATGAACCAGAACAAGTTCTCAAATATTTTCAATCAATAAAGCAACCGCCTCGCGAATCTGATAGAACAAAATTTAGCCATGAGAAGCGAAATAATACTACCCTCTCGTTGCCAATAAGTAGTTCTAAGCAAATGAGTAACAGTGAAACTAGGTCCTCTAGATCTCAAAATAATACCTCGATAGTATGTTTTAATTGTAATGAAGCCGGTCATTTTAGTTCTAGATGCACAAAAACAATGCTAAAATGTAATATTTGTAATAGATTAGGTCACTTGTCTATTAATTGTCCGAGATTGCCTTCTGATTCTATTAGTAGGGCCGATAAACTTAAAGATAAAAACGTTATGCGTATCAAGACATGTATGACTGATGACAGTAAATATTTAATACTTTTAAAACTCAACGGCAATCATATTCAAGGCTTTGTGGATTTAGGTAGTCAATGTACCTTAATTCGACACAGTGAGGCAGTTAAGTTAGGAATCGTATGGACAGAAAATAATTTGCCAACCATGAGGGGTATAGGTAGTAGTATAGTAATACCATTGGGTGTCTCTAACGTCACTATTGAAATTCAGAATATTGTAGAAGAAGTCAATGCTTATATTGTTGATGACAATGTTATAAATATTCAGTTCTTATTGGACATAGTTTTACCGAGAAACCAGGTATAATCATTACTAAAACTACAGATTCTTTAATATTTACACGAGATTGTTCCGTTAAATTGCAACTATCTCTAAAAACAGATGTTATTTTACCCCCTAAGGAAATGTTTATATTACCATGTATTACCACGAATAAGTATTCGGGTTCGTTTCTCGTTAGTAGTTCTATACGGGGTTCGTCGCAAAATGAATATTATTTGATGCCGGGTGAATACGATATATATAGCGGCGAAAGTAAAATATTGGTGCAAAACTTTAGTGATAATACAATTTGTTTAAAGCAAGGTTCACTTATTACACGAGCTATTGTCAGAGATCACTTGAGCATAAATTTATTAGATTTTGATAATCTTAAGACTGGCTTGGCAATTAATTACGGTAAACAACTAAACGAGAATGAAGTTAACAGACTTAAAGGATTACTTAAAAGTTATGATACATGTTTCTCGGAGAACTTAAATGATTTAGGGTTGACTAATGTAGTTCAAATGGAAATAGACTTAAACGATACGCAACCAGTAGTTTATCGACCCTACAGACTATCTTTACCGGAACGTCGGATAGTACAAAGCATGGTTAAAGAGATGATCGATGCAGACATAGTATGTGAGTCTAACTCACCATATGCTAGTCCGGTATTATTAGTAAAAAAAAAAACAGGCGAAAACAGACTATGTGTTGATTATCGTGCTTTGAATAACAAAACCAAAAAGGAGCACTACCCTTTACCTTTGATCGATGATCAGCTTGATAGGTTAGCTGGTAATTCTTTATTCACAAGCCTTGATCTTGCATCTGGTTACTATCAGATCCCAGTAGCATTGGAATCACAGAATAAAACTGCGTTTGTGACTCCGGACGGTCAATATCAATTTAAACGCATGCCTTTTGGTTTAGCTAACGCTCCGACAGTTTTTCAAAGAACTATGAACAAAATATTGTCGAAAGTTAACTACACAATAGTATATATGGATGATGTGTTGATTCCTTCTGAATCTTTTGATCAAGGGATGATAAGACTGAAGGAGGTACTTCAACTTTTAAAAGATGCAGGTCTTACCTTAAAAGTAAAGAAATGTAGCTTCTTTTGCAACGAACTAGAATTTTTAGGATTTCATGTAAGTGGCCAAGGGATACGTCCAGGAAAGCGAAAAACATTAGCTATTGATAACTTTCCAACGCCACGGAATGTTCATGATGTTAGGCGGTTTATCGGTCTGGCCAGTTTCTTTCGTCGATTCGTAAAAGACTTTGCGCTTATCGCCCGCCCATTGACAGATTTACTTAAATCCAAATTTGAATGGAAATGGACGACTGAGCAGTCCGAATCATTTAAAACATTAAAGACGAAGTTAGTTGAACGTCCGATATTGGCCTTATATAACCCTAATTTAGAAACTGAAGTTCATAAAGACGCCTCGAAATTAGGTATAGCAGGAAGTTTTTTGCAGCGGGGTACAGATAGTTTACTTAGGCCAGTAGCATATTACAGCCGTAAAACCACAGCAGATGAACAAAAGTTCCATTCTTTTGAATTGGAAACTTTAGCCGTTGTCGCGTCATTGAATCGTTTTCGAATTTATCTGTTAGGGTTAAAATTTAAAATAGTCACTGATTGTAATGCGATTCATACTACGCTGACAAAAAGGGATCTTATTCCACGAATTTCGCGTTGGTGGATCCAATTTCAAGAGTACAACTGCGAAATAGAGTATAGACCAGGTTCGAATATGGCTCACGTAGATGCGCTTAGTCGTGGACCTGTCGGTGAACCCTCTGACGCTGACACCGAACATGTACTTGACGTTTTACATGTAGATGTTCGTGACTGGATTGCAACTGTGCAAGCTGATGATAGTGAGATAAAGCGTGTGAGAGACATATTAGAGGATGAGAAGACAAAATTCGTGGCTGATGTGCGTAATAATTATCAGTTGAAGGGGAACTATGTGTACAAGATTCTAGATGAAGGATTGCGCTGGGTAGTCCCGAGGGGCTGTAGGTGGCAAGTGTTGTGAATGAACTACGATGATGCTGGTCATTTTGGCTTTGATAAAACTTTGAATCGCATAAGAGGCACATTTTGGTTCCCAAAAATGCGAAGATTCGTAAAGAAATATGTTGCGGCTTGTTTAGAGTGTGCGCATCATAAAACATCTGGGGGAGCTAAAGAAGGATCGCTTCACCCCATACCGAAGTTGGAGAAGCCATTTCATACACTTCATGCTGATCATTTAGGTCCATTTATTCGCTCTAAGAAAGGTAACATGTACTTACTTGTTATTATCGACGCTTTTACAAAATTTATTAATATTAGAGCCGTAAGGGATACAAAATCGGTTACGGCAATCAAAGTATTTAGAGAACACTTTAGTTATTTTGGCGTTCCTTCTCGTCTTATAACGGATCGTGGTTCTTGTTTTACGAGCGCAAAATTTAAAGATTTTATACAGAAATTAAAAATAAAGCATATTCTGAATGCAGTAGCTACCCCAAGAGCGAATAGACAAGTAGAGAGATTTAATCGGACCATATCTGATGCCTTGAGTACAAAATGTCATAGCGGAAATGATAATATATAGGACGACTATATCGGAGAAATTCAGTTAGGTATTAACACTACGATTAATAAAACAACAGGGAAAAGTCCCTCAGAATTACTGTTTGGATGCAGGCTGATGAACGAGTCTGAAAATATTTTGGCTGACGTAATTTCCGAAACATCCGAACGAATCGAAGGTAAAGCATTAGATAAATTGAGATTAGATGCTAGGGAGCGAATAGAAAAACAACAACAATATGCTAAAAAGCAGTTTGATAAGCATAGGACGTGCCAGAGACAATATAATGTAGGCGATTTGGTCAGAATAGAAAGAACCATAATAGACAAAGACCACGTAGGTAAATCAAAAAAGCTGGTCCCTAAATTTCAAGGCCCCTATAGGATCCTTAAGATATTACCCAATGACAGATTTCTCGTTGAAGATACTCCATTAACAAAAAGAGGTAACAAGAGGTATGAGAACGTTGTAGCGTTAGATAAAATTCATCCCTGGATGAATTTTAAGGGTTACACCAGTGATAGCACTGACAGCGGTGAGAGTGAGGGTGAAATTGAGTTAGGCCAAGAATAATAAATTTAAAATGCAAATTATATAGTATAGTGCCCAAACTAGTTACTTTATTATGTACGCTAATTATTTTCTGTTCATCAAAATTCCCGATTGTAGTGATTTAAGGTAGTGTGTCATTGCTAAGAATGTTAAAATTTTAATGTATACTTGAAAAATGTATGAGCAGTCAGTGCAGACAATGAATGGCATTGAGGTAATGATGTCGCACACATGATTGCACGATAGTTTATAAGTCCTGAGTGTAAATTTGTCATGACTGGTCAGTGCAGATAATGAATGGCACCATGACAACGGTGTCGCACAGATGACCATAGACTGTGACTATTTGCACAAGAAACAGAATGAGAATGTTGAAAATTAATGAAATTGAATTAAGATTATTGATAAAGATTATTGAGTAAGTTAATGAAATTGAATTATGACAAAGATTTGTGACTAAGATAAGTATGCAACACGAATATTGAAATGATATGTGATATAATAATGATTTGTGATATATTATATGAGATATAATAATGATTTGTGATATATGATTTGTGATATATGATATGTGATATAATAATGATTTGAAGCGTGATAATGAATTAATTTATCAAACAATGATTAACTTTAACCGAAATGTATAAATATAGTGAGAGAAAATGTTTTTAGTTAATAAAAATCAATCTAATTTACTTGTATTAACTTTCGTGAATTGTTAACTTACTTTATTTTTTTTTAATATATATATGATGTATTTTAGATCAATGCAATGTATCCTATGTCAATTATGAATTCATTGTACAGTAATCAGATTAGTATTGGTATGTCACCTTTATGTATTTTTTTTTTAAATATTAAATGAAAATAAGAAAGTGGGAGGACCCACTTAGATAGGATGGCCGAGCTGTAAGGTTCATTAGCTAAGATATTGTATTAGGTTGTAATTATTAAATACTATGTAATATACATCCATTATCACATCATACATTAATTATCAATTTATAATATTAAGATATTTTCAATAAGGTCAAATAACGTTCCATTTAAACATTATTTAAATGGCAATACAGAAATGAGTGCTTCTAATAGTATAAAAAGGGATGTGACAGTGGAGGTAGGTTCAATTCTCTCTCGACTATTGTGTCAAGCGTTTGAGCGATATAAAATCTGAGAATATCGTAATAAGTATTTTATTTAAAACAAAAATAAGCATAGATCCTTTAGTTGCTCTTAAAAATTGTGACTAAAAGAAGGTTTTCTTTGTTTAATCAATATTTTATTTTTAATATCCTACTGTCATGGCCGTGTGCGACACATCAGATTCAACAATATCATATCAAGCTTCGCATGAATACGGAAACGGAGTCGCGATTTTAACAAATATCCGGTGTACTTTTCTCTCGCGTGGTGGAGTGATTTAACAGCTCGATACCGATCTCCTAATGTGTAATGGCAGATGACGATTTTTACTGTAGCGTAAGGAAGAAAGTGTGTATTATCATTTAATTCAGCTTTCATTTTCAAAACAGGGTCCAAGTCCTTATGTCCAAATGCGGTAAGGACATAGCCGTCAATAAACTTTCTCGCACGCATAGCATACTAACGCCAAGTCATCCATCAGAATCATAAAGTGGAGTGTGTCCTCTTTCTGAATCAATTTCATATTTCAAATTCATCACGTTAACTATTTCCTCATGATTTTGTTCTATAAGCTTAAGCATAGAATCTCCAAAGTATGGGTCCATGGTCAGAGATGGGAATATATTCCATAGACAGACTAGCTTAACGCCGGACAATAAACTTTTCCATCGGCAGAGATCATCCAAGTATTTCTTTGCCTATAACATGATGCGTTCATTACAAGATCAGCGCTGCGTTTGCAATTCTCAAGATTGTTAAAATGTTTGAGTTCCATTAAACATGCAACTTCTGTATAAACGTAAATATTTTTTGACCATTCACTATTAAGAACTAGGTAAATTATAGTGTATTCTGATACTGTCTTCCATTTTAAGGTCAACGAGTGTGCCTAAATAAGTTTCCAGTAATAAACGTGGTTTAATTGTGGCCACATATCTGTTATAGATAGTTCAGTTTTGTATGTGATGACTGACTCCTCTATCATACCCCTCAACATTTGCTTTCGGGCTTTGAACATTAGGAACCACACACTATTAGGAAATTGCCATCAGTTCGCCTTTGACGGTCTCCGGTGAGGTGTGGCTAACATTTCTTTCAACGTTTTCAATTAATTTGTGTTTTGATACCAATTCAGGTTATAATTTACCTGTTTAATTGTTTCATTTCAACTGTTTGATCTTTTAATGTAGGTTAATGTTTGATCATTGTCGCTCTTGACTGACTTGACTTAAATGGCAGGCATATTTGTTTACCTTTTGAACAAGTCACATTTTTTTCTTTCTTAAATTTGATTGAACACCATCTGTACTTTTTTCAATTTTCTTTAAATCACTGTGATTGAGATGCCCCATCTGCTCGTGGTAGAGATAAATATCTTGTTTATCAGCATCATATATATGCTTTAACCTTGTACAGATTAACACCGGTACCTATTGTTGATTAATATAGCTGTTGCAACTTTTATGTTATCACTGTTTAATGTTATTATTACACAACTTTTATTATTAAATTTTACTTCACCACCGTGATTCACATTGTGACTGACGGCTTTGTGTTTTAAGGCTGCAGTACACTTTTTCCACGATAGCATCGACTGAATCCACTGTTGGCGTTGCTCTTGTGTCCAACTATTTTATTGAGTAAGTTTGGATTTACATGCATAGAGGGGTGGGTAAACTGAAATTGTTAATTTGAAAATGGGATAAAATTTAATTTTTGACACAGTTGCTCTTAAAAATTGTGACTAAAAGAAGGTTTTCTTTGTTTAATCAATATTTTATTTTTAATATCCTACTGTCATGGCCGTTTGCGACACATCAGATTCAACAATATCATATCAAGCTTCGCATAAATACGGAAATGGAGTCGCGATTTTAACAAATATCCGGTGTACTTTTCTCTCGCGTGGTGGAGTAATTTAACAGCTCGATACCGATCTCCTAATGTGTAATGGCAGATGACGATTTTTACTGTAGCGTAAGGAAGAAAGTGTGTATTATCATTTAATTCAGCTTTCATTTTCAAAACAGGGTCCAAGTCCTTATGTCCAAATGCGGTAAGGACATAGCCGTCAATAAACTTTCTCGCACGCATAGCATACTAACGCCAAGTCATCCATCAGAATCATAAAGTGGAGTGTGTCCTCTTTCTGAATCAATTTCATATTTCAAATTCATCACGTCAACTACTTCCTCATGGTTTTGTTCTATAAGCTTTAGCATAGAATCTCCAAAGTGTGGGTCCATGGTCAGAGATGGGAATATATTCCATAGACAGACTAGCTTAACGCCGGACAATAAACTTTTCCATCGGCAGAGATCATCCAAGTATTTCTTTGCCTATAACATGATGCGTTCATTACACGATCAGCGCTGCGTTTGCAATTCTCAAGATTGTTAAAATGTTTGAGTTCCATTAAACATGCAGCTTCTGTATAAACGTAAATATTTTTTGACCATTCACTATTAAGAACTAGGTAAATTATAGTGTATTCTGATACTGTCTTCCATTTTAAGGTCAACGAGTGTGCCTAAATAAGTTTCCAGTAATAAACGTGGTTTAATTGTGGCCATATATCTGTTATAGATAATGCAGTTTTGTATGTGATGACTGACTCCTCTATCATACCCCTTAAAATTTGCTTTCGGGCTTTGAACATCAGGAACCACACACTATTAGGAAATTGCCATCAGTTCGCCTTTGACGGTCTCCGGTGAGGTGTGGCTAACATTTCTTTCAACGTTTTCAATTAATTTGTGTTTTGATACCAATTCAGGTTATAATTTACCTGTTTAATTGTTTCATTTCAACTGTTTGATCTTTTAATGTAGGTTAATGTTTGATCATTGTCGCTCTTGACTGACTTGACTTAAATGGCAGGCATATTTGTTTACCTTTTGAACAAGTCACATTTTTTTCTTTCTTAAATTTGATTGAACACCATCTGTACTTTTTTCAATTTTCTTTAAATCACTGTGATTGAGATGCCCCATCTGCTCGTGGTAGAGATAAATATCTTGTTTATCAGCATCATATATATGCTTTAACCTTGTACAGATTAACACCGGTACCTATTGTTGATTAATATAGCTGTTGCAACTTTTATGTTATCACTGTTTAATGTTATTATTACACAACTTTTATTATTAAATTTTACTTCACCACCGTGATTCACATTGTGACTGACGGATTTGTGTTTTAAGGCTGCAGTACACTTTTTCCACGATAGCATCGACTGAATCCACTGTTGGCGTTGCTCTTGTGTCCAACTATTTCATTGAGTAAGTTTGGATTTACATGCATAGAGGGGTGGGTAAACTGAAATTGTTAATTTGAAAATGGAATAAAATTTAATTTTTGACACAGTTGCTCTTAAAAATTGTGACTAAAAGAAGGTTTTCTTTGTTTAATCAATATTTTATTTTTAATATCCTACTGTCATGGCCGTTTGCGACACATCAGATTCAACAATATCATATCAAGCTTCGCATAAATACGGAAATGGAGTCGCGATTTTAACAAATATCCGGTGTACTTTTCTCTCGCGTGGTGGAGTAATTTAACAGCTCGATACCGATCTCCTAATGTGTAATGGCAGATGACGATTTTTACTGTAGCGTAAGGAAGAAAGTGTGTATTATCATTTAATTCAGCTTTCATTTTCAAAACAGGGTCCAAGTCCTTATGTCCAAATGCGGTAAGGACATAGCCGTCAATAAACTTTCTCGCACGCATATCATACTAACGCCAAGTCATCCATCAGAATCATAAAGTGGAGTGTGTCCTCTTTCTGAATCAATTTCATATTTCAAATTCATCACGTCAACTACTTCCTCATGGTTTTGTTCTATAAGCTTTAGCATAGAATCTCCAAAGTGTGGGTCCATGGTCAGAGATGGGAATATATTCCATAGACAGACTAGCTTAACGCCGGACAATAAACTTTTCCATCGGCAGAGATCATCCAAGTATTTCTTTGCCTATAACATGATGCGTTCATTACACGATCAGCGCTGCGTTTGCAATTCTCAAGATTGTTAAAATGTTTGAGTTCCATTAAACATGCAGCTTCTGTATAAACGTAAATATTTTTTGACCATTCACTATTAAGAACTAGGTAAATTATAGTGTATTCTGATACTGTCTTCCATTTTAAGGTCAACGAGTGTGCCTAAATAAGTTTCCAGTAATAAACGTGGTTTAATTGTGGCCATATATCTGTTATAGATAATGCAGTTTTGTATGTGATGACTGACTCCTCTATCATACCCCTTAAAATTTGCTTTCGGGCTTTGAACATCAGGAACCACACACTATTAGGAAATTGCCATCAGTTCGCCTTTGACGGTCTCCGGTGAGGTGTGGCTAACATTTCTTTCAACGTTTTCAATTAATTTGTGTTTTGATACCAATTCAGGTTATAATTTACCTGTTTAATTGTTTCATTTCAACTGTTTGATCTTTTAATGTAGGTTAATGTTTGATCATTGTCGCTCTTGACTGACTTGACTTAAATGGCAGGCATATTTGTTTACCTTTTGAACAAGTCACATTTTTTTCTTTCTTAAATTTGATTGAACACCATCTGTACTTTTTTCAATTTTCTTTAAATCACTGTGATTGAGATGCCCCATCTGCTCGTGGTAGAGATAAATATCTTGTTTATCAGCATCATATATATGCTTTAACCTTGTACAGATTAACACCGGTACCTATTGTTGATTAATATAGCTGTTGCAACTTTTATGTTATCACTGTTTAATGTTATTATTACACAACTTTTATTATTAAATTTTACTTCACCACCGTGATTCACATTGTGACTGACGGCTTTGTGTTTTAAGGCTGCAGTACACTTTTTCCACGATAGCATCGACTGAATCCACTGTTGGCGTTGCTCTTGTGTCCAACTATTTTATTGAGTAAGTTTGGATTTACATGCATAGAGGGGTGGGTAAACTGAAATTGTTAATTTGAAAATGGGATAAAATTTAATTTTTGACACAGTTGCTCTTAAAAATTGTGACTAAAAGAAGGTTTTCTTTGTTTAATCAATATTTTATTTTTAATATCCTACTGTCATGGCCGTTTGCGACACATCAGATTCAACAATATCATATCAAGCTTCGCATAAATACGGAAATGGAGTCGCGATTTTAACAAATATCCGGTGTACTTTTCTCTCGCGTGGTGGAGTAATTTAACAGCTCGATACCGATCTCCTAATGTGTAATGGCAGATGACGATTTTTACTGTAGCGTAAGGAAGAAAGTGTGTATTATCATTTAATTCAGCTTTCATTTTCAAAACAGGGTCCAAGTCCTTATGTCCAAATGCGGTAAGGACATAGCCGTCAATAAACTTTCTCGCACGCATAGCATACTAACGCCAAGTCATCCATCAGAATCATAAAGTGGAGTGTGTCCTCTTTCTGAATCAATTTCATATTTCGAATTCATCACGTTAACTACTTCCTCATGGTTTTGTTCTATAAGCTTTAGCATAGAATCTCCAAAGTGTGGGTCCATGGTCAGAGATGGGAATATATTCCATAGACAGACTAGCTTAACGCCGGACAATAAACTTTTCCATCGGCAGAGATCATCCAAGTATTTCTTTGCCTATAACATGTTGCGTTCATTACAAGATCAGCGCTGCATTTGCAATTCTCAAGATTGCTAAAATGTTTGAGTTCCATTAAACATGCAGCTTCTGTATAAACGTAAATATTTTTTGACCATTCACTATTAAGAACGAGGTAAATTATAGTGTATTCTGATACTGTCTTCCATTTTAAGGTCAACGAGTATGCCTAAATAAGTTTCCAGTAATAAACGTGGTTTAATTGTGGCCACATATCTGTTATAGATAGTTCAGTTTTGTATGTGATGACTGACTCCTCTATCATACCCCTCAACATTTGCTTTCGGGCTTTGAACATCAGGAACCACACACTATTAGGAAATTGCCATCAGTTCGCCTTTGACGGTCTCCGGTGAGGTGTGGCTAACATTTCTTTCAACGTTTTCAATTAATTTGTGTTTTGATACCAATTCAGGTTATAATTTACCTGTTTAATTGTTTCATTTCAACTGTTTCATCTTTTAATGTAGGTTAATGTTTGATCATTGTCGCTCTTGACTGACTTGACTTAAATGGCAGGCATATTTGTTTACCTTTTGAACAAGTCACATTTTTTTCTTTCTTAAATTTGATTGAACACCATCTGTACTTTTTTCAATTTTCTTTAAATCACTGTGATTGAGATGCCCCATCTGCTCGTGGTAGAGATAAATATCTTGTTTATCAGCATCATATATATGCTTTAACCTTGTACAGATTAACACCGGTACCTATTGTTGATTAATATAGCTGTTGCAACTTTTATGTTATCACTGTTTAATGTTATTATTACACAACTTTTATTATTAAATTTTACTTCACCACCGTGATTCACATTGTGACTGACGGCTTTGTGTTTTAAGGCTGCAGTACACTTTTTCCACGATAGCATCGACTGAATCCACTGTTGGCGTTGCTCTTGTGTCCAACTATTTTATTGAGTAAGTTTGGATTTACATGCATAGAGGGGTGGGTAAACTGAAATTGTTAATTTGAAAATGGGATAAAATTTAATTTTTGACACAGTTGCTCTTAAAAATTGTGACTAAAAGAAGGTTTTCTTTGTTTAATCAATATTTTATTTTTAATATCCTACTGTCATGGCCGTGTGCGACACATCAGATTCAACAATATCATATCAAGCTTCGCATGAATACGGAAATGGAGTCGCGATTTTAACAAATATCCGGTGTACTTTTCTCTCGCGTGGTGGAGTAATTTAACAGCTCGATACCGATCTCCTAATGTGTAATGGCAGATGACGATTTTTACTGTAGCGTAAGGAAGAAAGTGTGTATTATCATTTAATTCAGCTTTCTTTTTCAAAACAGCGTCCAAGTCCTTATGTCCAAATGCGGTAAGGACATAGCCGTCAATAAACTTTCTCGCACGCATAGCATACTAACGCCAAGTCATCCATCAGAATCATAAGGTGGAGTGTGTCCTCTTTCTGAATCAATTTCATATTTCGAATTCATCACGTTAACTACTTCCTCATGGTTTTGTTCTATAAGCTTTAGCATAGAATCTCTAAAGTGTGGGTCCATGGCCAGAGATGGGAATATATTCCATAGACAGACTAGCTTTACGCCGGACAATAAACTTTTCCATCGGCAGAGATCATCCAAGTATTTCTTTGCCTATAACATGATGCGTTCATTACAAGATCAGCGCTGCGTTTGCAATTTTCAAGATTGTTAAAATGTTTGAGTTCCATTAAACATGCAGCTTCTGTATAAACGTAAACATTTTTTGACCATTCACTATTAAGAACTAGGTAAATTATAGTGTATTCTGATACTGTCTTCCATTTCAAGGTCAACGAGTGTGCCTAAATAAGTTTCCAGTAATAAACGTGGTTTAATTGTGGCCACATATCTGTTATAGATAGTTCAGTTTTGTATGTGATGACTGACTCCTCTATCATACCCCTCAACATTTGCTATCGGGCTTTGAACATTAGGAACCACATACTATTAGGAAATTGCCATCAGTTCGCCTTTGACGGTCTCCGGTGAGGTGTGGCTAACATTTCTTTCAACGTTTTCAATTAATTTCTGTTTTGATACCAATTCAGGTTATAATTTACCTGTTTAATTGTTTCATTTCCACTGTTTGATCTTTTAATGTAGGTTAATGTTTGATCATTGTCGCTCTTGACTGACTTGACTTAAATGGCAGGCATATTTGTTTACCTTTTGACCAAGTCACATTTTCTTCTCTCTTAAATTTGATTGAACACCATCTGTACTTTTTTCAATTTTCTTTAAATCACTGTGATTGAGATGCCCCATCTGCTCGTGGTAGAGATAAATATCTTGTTTATCAGCATCATATATATGCTTTAACCTTGTACAGATTAACACCGGTACCTATTGTTGATTAATATAGCTGTTGCAACTTTTATTTTATCACTGTTTAATGTTATTATTACACAACTTTTATTATTAAATTTTACTTCACCACCGTGATTCACATTGTGACTGACGGATTTGTGTTTTAAGGCTGCAGTACACTTTTTCCACGATAGCATCGACTGAATCCACTGTTGGCGTTGCTCTTGTGTCCAACTATTTCATTGAGTAAGTTTGGATTTACATGCATAGAGGGGTGGGTAAACTGAAATTGTTAATTTGAAAATGGGATAAAATTTAATTTTTGACACAGTTGCTCTTAAAAATTGTGACTAAAAGAAGGTTTTCTTTGTTTAATCAATATTTTATTTTTAATATCCTCCTGTCATGGCCGTGTGCGACACATCAGATTCAACAATATCATATCAAGCTTCGCATGAATACGGAAATGGAGTCGCGATTTTAACAAATATCCGTTGTACTTTTCTCTCGCGTGGTGGAGTAATTTAACAGCTCGATACCGATCTCCATGCAATTCTCAAGATTGTTAAAATGTTTAGGTTCCATTAAACATGCAGCTTCTGTATAAACGTAAATATTTTTTGACCATTCACTATTAAGAACTAGGTAAATTATAGTGTATTCTGATACTGTCTTCCATTTTAAGGTCAACGAGTGTGCCTAAATAAGTTTCCAGTAATAAACGTGGTTTAATTGTGGCCACATATCTGTTATAGATAGTTCAGTTTTGTATGTGATGACTGACTCCTCTATCATACCCCTCAAAATTTGCTTTCGGGCTTTGAACATCAGGAAACACACACTATTAGGAAATTGCCATCAGTTCGCCTTTGACGATCTCCGGTGAGGTGTGGCTAACATTTCTTTCAACGTTATCAATTAATTTCTGTTTTGATACCAATTCAGGTTATAATTTACCTGTTTAATTGTTTCATTTCAACTGTTTGATCTTTTAATGTAGGTTAATGTTTGATCATTGTCGCTCTTGACTGACTAGACTTAAATGGCAGGCATATTTGCTTACCTTTTGAACAAGTCACATTTTTTTCTTTCTTAAATTTGATTGAACACCATCTGTACTTTTTTCAATTTTCTTTAAATCACTGTAATTGAGATGCCCCATCTGCTCGTGGTAGAGATAAATATCTTGTTTATCAGCATCATATATATGCTTTAACCTTGTACAGATTAACACCGGTACCTATTGTTGATTAATATAGCTGTTGCAACTTTTATGTTATCACTGTTTAATGTTACTATTACACAACTTTTATTATTAAATTTTACTTCACCACCGTGATTCACATTGTGACTGACGGATTTGTGTTTTAAGGCTGCAGTACACTTTTTCCACGATAGCATCGACTGAATCCACTGTTGGCGTTGCTCTTGTGTCCAACTATTTAATTGAGTAAGTTTGGATTTACATGCATAGAGGGGTGGGTAAACTGAAATTGTTAATTTGAAAATGGGATAAAATTTAATTTTTGACACAGTTGCTCTTAAAAATTGTGACTAAAAGAAGGTTTTCTTTGTTTAATCAATATTTTATTTTTAATATCCTACTGTCATGACCGTGTGCGACACATCAGATTCAACAATATCATATCAAACTTCGCATGAATACGGAAATGGAGTCGCGATTTTAACAAATATCCGGTGTACTTTTCTCTCGCGTGGTGGAGTAATTTAACAGCTCGATACCGATCTCCTTGCAATTCTCAAGATTTTTAAAATGTTTGAGTTCCATTAAACATGCAGCTTCTGTATAAACGTAAATATTTTTTGACCATTCACTATTAAGAACTAGGTAAATTATAGTGTATTCTGATACTGTCTTCCATTTTAAGGTCAACGAGTGTGCCTAAATAAGTTTCCAGTAATAAACGTGGTTTAATTGTGGCCACATATCTGTTATAGATAGTTCAGTTTTGTATGTGATGACTGACTCCTCTATCATACCCCTCAAAATTTGCTTTCGGGCTTTGAACATCAGGAACCACACACTATTAGGAAATTGCCATCAGTTCGCCTTTGACGGTCTCCGGTGAGGTGTGGCTAACATTTCTTTCAACGTTTTCAATTAATTTCTGTTTTGATACCAATTCAGGTTATAATTTACCTGTTTAATTGTTTCATTTCAACTGTTTGATCTTTTAATGTAGGTTAATGTTTGATCATTGTCGCTCTTGACTGACTAGACTTAAATGGCAGGCATATTTGCTTACCTTTTGAACAAGTCACATTTTTTTCTTTCTTAAATTTGATTGAACACCATCTGTACTTTTTTCAATTTTCTTTAAATCACTGTAATTGAGATGCCCCATCTGCTCGTGGTAGAGATAAATATCTTGTTTATCAGCATCATATATATGCTTTAACCTTGTACAGATTAACACCGGTACCTATTGTTGATTAATATAGCTGTTGCAACTTTTATGTTATCACTGTTTAATGTTACTATTACACAACTTTTATTATTAAATTTTACTTCACCACCGTGATTCACATTGTGACTGACGGATTTGTATTTTAAGGCTGCAGTACACTTTTTCCACGATAGCATCGACTGAATCCACTGTTGGCGTTGCTCTTGTGTCCAACTATTTCATTGAGTAAGTTTGGATTTACATGCATAGAGGGGTGGGTAAACTGAAATTGTAAATTTGAAAATGGGATAAAATTTAATTTTTGACACAGTTGCTCTTAAAAATTGTGACTAAAAGAAGGTTTTCTTTGTTTAATCAATATTTTATTTTTAATATCCTACTGTCATGGCCGTGTGCGACACATCAGATTCAACAATATCATATCAAGCTTCGCATGAATACGGAAATGGAGTCGCGATTTTAACAAATATCCGGTGTACTTTTCTCTCGCGTGGTGGAGTAATTTAACAGCTCGATACCGATCTCCTTGCAATTCTCAAGATTGTTAAAATGTTTGAGTTCCATTAAACATGCAGCTTCTGTATAAACGTAAATATTTTTTGACCATTCACTATTAAGAACTAGGTAAACTATAGTGTATTCTGATACTGTCTTCCATTTTAAGGTCAACGAGTGTGCCTAAATAAGTTTCCAGCAATAAACGTGGTTTAATTGTGGCCACATATCTGTTATAGATAGTTCAGTTTTGTATGTGATGACTGACTCCTCTATCATACCCCTCAAAATTTGCTTTCGGGCTTTGAACATCAGGAACCACACACTATTAGGAAATTGCCATCAGTTCGCCTTTGACGGTCTCCGGTGAGGTGTGGCTAACATTTCTTTCAACGTTTTCAATTAATTTCTGTTTTGATACCAATTCAGGTTATAATTTACCTGTTTAATTGTTTCATTTCAACTGTTTGATCTTTTAATGTAGGTTTATGTTTGATCATTGTCGCTCTTGACTGACTAGACTTAAATGGCAGGCATATTTGCTTACCTTTTGAACAAGTCACATTTTTTTCTTTCTTAAATTTGATTGAACACCATCTGTACTTTTTTCAATTTTCTTTAAATCACTGTGATTGAGATGCCCCATCTGCTCGTGGTAGAGATAAATATCTTGTTTATCAGCATCATATATATGCTTTAACCTTGTACAGATTAACACCGGTACCTATTGTTGATTAATATAGCTGTTGCAACTTTTATGTTATCACTGTTTAATGTTACTATTACACAACTTTTATTATTAAATTTTACTTCACCACCGTGATTCACATTGTGACTGACGGATTTGTGTTTTAAGGCTGCAGTACACTTTTTCCACGATAGCATCGACTGAATCCACTGTTGGCGTTGCTCTTGTGTCCAACTATTTCATTGAGTAAGTTTGGATTTACATGCATAGAGGGGTGGGTAAACTGAAATTGTTAATTTGAAAATGGAATAAAATTTAATTTTTGACACAGTTGCTCTTAAAAATTGTGACTAAAAGAAGGTTTTCTTTGTTTAATCAATATTTTATTTTTAATATCCTACTGTCATGGCCGTGTGCGACACATCAGATTCAACAATATCATATCAAACTTCGCATGAATACGGAAATGGAGTCGCGATTTTAACAAATATCCGGTGTACTTTTCTCTCGCGTGGTGGAGTAATTTAACAGCTCGATACCGATCTCCTTGCAATTCTCAAGATTTTTAAAATGTTTGAGTTCCATTAAACATGCAGCTTCTGTATAAACGTAAATATTTTTTGACCATTCACTATTAAGAACTAGGTAAATTATAGTGTATTCTGATACTGTCTTCCATTTTAAGGTCAACGAGTGTGCCTAAATAAGTTTCCAGTAATAAACGTGGTTTAATTGTGGCCACATATCTGTTATAGATAGTTCAGTTTTGTATGTGATGACTGACTCCTCTATCATACCCCTCAACATTTGCTTTCGGGCTTTGAATATTAGGAACCACACACTATTAGGAAATTGCCATCAGTTCGCCTTTGACGGTCTCCGGTGAGGTGTGGCTAACATTTCTTTCAACGTTTTCAATTAATTTGTGTTTTGATACCAATTCAGGTTATAATTTACCTGTTTGATTGTTTCATTTCAACTGTTTGATCTTTTAATGTAGGTTAATGTTTGATCATTGTCGCTCTTGACTGACTTGACTTAAATGGCAGGCATATTTGTTTACCTTTTGAACAAGTCACATTTTTTTCTTTCTTAAATTTGATTGAACACCATCTGTACTTTTTTCAATTTTCTTTAAATCACTGTGATTGAGATGCCCCATCTGCTCGTGGTAGACATAAATATCTTGTTTATCAGCATCATATATATGCTTTAACCTTGTACAGATTAACACCGGTACCTATTGTTGATTAATATAGCTGTTGCAACTTTTATGTTATCACTGTTTAATGTTACTATTACACAACTTTTATTATTAAATTTTACTTCACCACCGTGATTCACATTGTGACTGACGGATTTGTATTTTAAGGCTGCAGTACACTTTTTCCACGATAGCATCGACTGAATCCACTGTTGGCGTTGCTCTTGTGTCCAACTATTTCATTGAGTAAGTTTGGATTTACATGCATAGAGGGGTGGGTAAACTGAAATTGTTAATTTGAAAATGGGATAAAATTTAATTTTTGACACAGTTGCTCTTAAAAATTGTGACTAAAAGAAGGTTTTCTTTGTTTAATCAATATTTTATTTTTAATATCCTACTGTCATGGCCGTGTGCGACACATCAGATTCAACAATATCATATCAAGCTTCGCATGAATACGGAAATGGAGTCGCGATTTTAACAAATATCCGGTGTACTTTTCTCTCGCGTGTTGGAGTAATTTAACAGCTCGATACCGATCTCCTTGCAATTCTCAAGATTGTTAAAATGTTTGAGTTCCATTAAACATGCAGCTTCTGTATAAACGTAATATTTTTTGACCATTCACTATTAAGAACTAGGTAAACTATAGTGTATTCTGATACTGTCTTCCATTTTAAGGTCAACGAGTGTGCCTAAATAAGTTTCCAGCAATAAACGTGGTTTAATTGTGGCCACATATCTGTTATAGATAGTTCAGTTTTGTATGTGATGACTGACTCCTCTATCATACCCCTCAAAATTTGCTTTCGGGCTTTGAACATCAGGAACCACACACTATTAGGAAATTGCCATCAGTTCGCCTTTGACGGTCTCCGGTGAGGTGTGGCTAACATTTCTTTCAACGTTTTCAATTAATTTCTGTTTTGATACCAATTCAGGTTATAATTTACCTGTTTAATTGTTTCATTTCAACTGTTTGATCTTTTAATGTAGGTTTATGTTTGATCATTGTCGCTCTTGACTGACTAGACTTAAATGGCAGGCATATTTGCTTACCTTTTGAACAAGTCACATTTTTTTCTTTCTTAAATTTGATTGAACACCATCTGTACTTTTTTCAATTTTCTTTAAATCACTGTAATTGAGATGCCCCATCTGCTCGTGGTAGAGATAAATATCTTGTTTATCAGCATCATATATATGCTTTAACCTTGTACAGATTAACACCGGTACCTATTGTTGATTAATATAGCTGTTGCAACTTTTATGTTATCACTGTTTAATGTTACTATTACACAACTTTTATTATTAAATTTTACTTCACCACCGTGATTCACATTGTGACTGACGGATTTGTGTTTTAAGGCTGCAGTACACTTTTTCCACGATAGCATCGACTGAATCCACTGTTGGCGTTGCTCTTGTGTCCAACTATTTCATTGAGTAAGTTTGGATTTACATGCATAGAGGGGTGGGTAAACTGAAATTGTTAATTTGAAAATGGAATAAAATTTAATTTTTGACACAGTTGCTCTTAAAAATTGTGACTAAAAGAAGGTTTTCTTTGTTTAATCAATATTTTATTTTTAATATCCTACTGTCATGGCCGTGTGCGACACATGAGATTCAACAATATCATATCAAGCTTCGCATGAATACGGAAATGGAGTCGCGATTTTAACAAATATCCGGTGTACTTTTCTCTCGCGTGGTGGAGTAATTTAACAGCTCGATACCGATCTCCTAATGTGTAATGGCAGATGACGATTTTTACTGTAGCGTAAGGAAGAAGGTGTGTTTTATCATTTAATTCAGCTTTCATTTTCACAACAGGGTCCAAGTCCTTATGTCCAAATGCGGTAAGAACATAGCCGTCAATAAACTTTCTCGCACGTGTTAGTGTTTATTTATTATATTTTATATAGAACAGATATAATTAAGTAATTTAAGTTATGCAATAGGTGAGAAGAAGAAAAAGACTACAGCTTCACAAATCATAAAGTATTTTATTTATTAATGGCAAGTTGTTATATTTAATTTAAGTACTTCTACATATATTTAAGTAATATGTAAATAAAACTCTGTTATAAATATCATGATTGTAATTGTATATAATAATTACCCATTTATATTAATTTTTACAAAGTAACAATAAATATGAGGTAACACTTACATTTACGCAGCTCGACAGTCGGACACTGAATCAATTTTACAGCCACTGCAGTACATTTATAGTCTACCCACATATTCCCCACTAACCTCAGGTGACCATAGTAAATTTAGTCAAAAGAGGTTCTAATAAATAAATTGATATTTCCTTTTAGTTTAATAATAATATTCTTAATTATTACATTATTTTTAATGTTATTTAAATACATCGTTTTTTGTGTATCATATTAAGATATTATCACGGCCATACTGACAGTACTTCGCTCTCGAAGTACAAAAATTCATATAATATTAAAACTACCAAGACAAAGTAAATACTATAAATATAATATTATAACATATATTGTATATAATCAAAACAAACAATATCTTAATTAGTTTTAATCACTATTCACATTTTCTCAACATCATTTATTTAATCGCTACCGTCCGACCTCTCACATTAGGTTGACTGGTCAACGAACATATCTCACAACTGTACCAACAACTGTACAACCTTTCACATTAGGTGAACATGTTGGCGATGCACTTTTTTCCTATTGCCTTACCTTTCACATTAGGTAGACAAGTAGAAACACACTCCTGCTGTAGCACCATCTTTCACATTAGATGTACAATCCAGCAGTATCCAAATGCTAATATCCATCTTTCACATTAGATGAATAAATAGCAAACAACTAATAAATTTTAATTTGATAATAAATTAAATCAATTCTTAGTCATCCACCCATTCTCCATGCCACAATCTTAATTTGTCCTTAGCAATTACAACATTTCGTAAATTCCCTTGGCCTTGAAGAGAATACCTGTCGCCGGGTAAAAGAGCCATAACTCTATATGGTCCCTTAAATCTACAACTTAATTTATTGCGACGTCTGTGATCTTGATTTACATAAACCAAATTGCCTACCTCGAAAGACACATTATCTCGCCTAACCATGTCAAAGCGTTTTTTAAACCTTTCGGCTTCTAATCGTAAACGCCTAGTAGCTAGCTCTCGATCGGCTCTTAAATCAAAGTTTAATTCAGGAACTTTAACATCGTTTAAACGAGCCTGTATGCAAGGTATGTTAGCGTCAATACCTATAAGTAATCGAATCGGAGCAAAACCAGTCGATTTTTGGACAGTGGTATTAATAGACTGTTGGACCTTCCACAACCCGTTTGGCCAGTCTGACGAACCATTACAAGTGGTATTCAACATATTGACAAGTGTCGCTACATATCGCTCTATCTGACCATTTCCTCTTGGTGTACCGGTAGATATCATATGGTGCTCAATATGTAATTCAGTAAAAAGTGATCTAATTTGAAGAGAACTAAAGTTAGTGCCTCTATCTGTGATTACTACAGAAGGAGTACCGAACAACGTAATGGTATCTCGAATAAGTGGTATTAATTCTAGAGCACCGAGCGTTTTCAATGGTTTCAACACGCAAAACTTAGTGAAAGCATCTAAAAGTAACAAAATATATTTGTAACCGTCATTTGTTTGTATGAATGGACCTGTACAATCTAAGTGAATCGTATGAAAGGGAATAGGAACTTTTTCAATAGGATGTAAAAAGCCTTGCTTTGCACCAGAGTGGCCTTTTCGTTCAACACAAACTAGGCAATGTTTTAGGTATTTCTTTACAAATGGATATACCATTTGACCTTGGAAACCAAAAATGTTCACGAAGTTTATGTAACACCTTTTCAAATCCTACATGACAATTTTTGTCGTGGTAAAGTTGTAAAAGGCTAAATCTAGATCCCTTTGGTACATACAGTTTTGGTTCTCCAGATGAAGTTTTATAAAATAATAAATGGTTCTTTAAAATATAACGATTTTCATCAAGATCGCCAGCTATAGCCAGACTAATCAAACGTTGAATACCTGGATCATTTTGTTGGGCAGTTTCCAACCAACATGGTGATTCATTAATAAGATTGACATTTAAAAAATTTGACACATTACTCAGATAATTTAGATTGGTTATTTTAGCAAAATTAACAGTAGCAGAAATACTAACAGGATTTCGACTAAGAAAATCAACGTGTCCAATGTATTTACCCTTTTTATATACAATATCAAATTCAAAATCCTGCATAAAGGTCCACCAACGGGCTACACGTGGAGATAAATCTTTTTTATTAAATGTGGCCTTGATAGCATTACAATCTGTAAAAATTTTAAATTTGATACCTAAAAGATATACTCTAAATTGTTTTAATGCGTTATAAATAGCTAAAGTTTCTAAGTCATATGAACAATATTTGGATTCTGTAGGAGATGTTCTTTTACTAAAGTAAGCTACTACTGATTTCTCATTGTCTACTTTCTGCAATAAAACTGCTCCATAACCTATTGAACTGGCGTCAGTATAAAGTTCAGTTGGTAATTTTGGGTCAAACACAGTTAATAAAGGTTTTGACGATAAACACTTAATTACATAATCCCTAGCCTCGTCCTGTTCGGGTCCCCAATGGAATTTAGAATTGTTTTTTGTTAAATTCGTAATACATGCCGTACAGGTTGCAAAATTTGGAATAAATTTCCGAAAATAACTAGCCAGACCCATAAATTGCCGTACCTGCTTAATATTACTGGGGACTGGAGAATTCACTAAGGCAGATACCTTTGTCTCACTAGGTCTTATTCCTTCCTGTGATATGTGTCTTCCGAGATATTCAATACTGTTAACAAAAAAATTTACATTTTTTCAGATTGATAGTAAATCCTGCAGAGCAAAGGGCAACAACTGTTTTTTCTAAATAATCTAATCCTTCATTGATTGTGGAAAATGGGATAAGGATGTCATCAATGTAAACTAATAGAAATTTTAGGTGCTGCACAGCTTTTGTGATTGATCTTTGAAACACAGCTGGCCCATTACAAATACCGAATGGCATTTTAATAAATTCGTAATGACCAGTTGGCGTCACAAAAGCTGTGTATTTTCTAGAGTCTGAAGCTACTGGTATTTGATAAAATCCGTTTCTCATATCCAGAGAAATAAAATACTTAGCTGAACCAAGTTTATCAATTTGATCTTCGATGAGAGGAAGTGGATAACGGTCTTTTTCTATAATTTTATTCAATGCCCTAAAATCTACGCATAACCTATCATTCCCGTCTTTTTTCTTTACTAAAATAACGGGGCTTGCAAATGGAGACTCACTTTCACAAATGATTTTCTGTTTTAAAAGCTCTTGAATTATTTTATCCACTTTCTCTCTTTCGATAGGGGCTAATCGATAAGGGCGATAATTTACAATTTCATTGGTTTTTAGCCGAATAATTAGTTCCCCAGTTCTAACATTACCTATCTCATCTAAGACAGAGGGATATTTTTGAAAAATACTGCAAATTTTATCTTGTATAACTAAGTCTAAATGACAAATCTTCGATTTTAAATCTGACAATTCTGTCACTGAATAAATAAAATTCGCCTTTACTATGTTCTCGATAGACTTTCTTATTAAACGACAGCTAGACGAGTCAGTAATTATTTCTATATCAGGGTACTTTACTGCATTCCTACCTATAAGAAGGTCAAAACAGTAATTAAAGCAAATACGTGAATATTACTTTTTCCTATTCCGTTTAAATATAAAGATAAAGGAATTAAGCAGCACTCCAGTCTTCTAGCAATGGATTCTTTAATTAAACTACAATTGGCTCCGGTATCAATCAGACAATTAATTAATGATCCATTAATAGAAACTGGTGTAAGGCTTAATTCGGTTTTCCTAAAAAAGGTACATTCTTGTCATTTCTTGTAGGAATCGAAGTGACAGATCTTTTTGATTCAGCCCGTAGTTTATGGAAGCAAATATTTTCGGTATGACCTACTCTCTTGCAATAAGTACAGGATTTTATATGGCTTTCATTTTGCTTTGGAAACTGTGCAGTTTGGTTCGTTTGAATATTGGAAACTTTGGGACATAATGACTGAATATGTCCAGTTTGATGACATAGAAAACATTTTATATCCATATTAAATTTAGACCGCTTGGCTCCACTAGGTCCTAAACCTGTATCCTTATTACTATTGTCCAAAGCTCTTTTCCTGTTTTTCACATATGTTGACAACAAGGAGATAAGGGCTGCAGAAGTGGTTACACCACTATTTAAAGATGCCATTTTAACATCAACATCACTTATGCCTCCACAGATCAGTTCAATTAGTTGCTCATCTGTGAATGTTACTTTGGTGTTGCGAAGTATTCTTATTTTTTCTCTAGCATAGTCACCATATGATCCCACAGAATCAGATGAGTACAGAACTGCTTTGCAAAGTCTTTCGAACAAGTTCTTTTTTTCAGGGTAAGCGTCAATAATATCTTGACGCAAATTTTCCCAAGATCTCCCTCCTGAAGGCTCCCATGATTCGTACCATAGTAAAACAGAGCCCTTAAGGGCCTTACCGGCTTTAGCTGCGGTTCTAATACTGCTCCAGTTCAGCTCCTTAGCGAGGACCTCAACACTGCTGCACCAGCTTGCAGCTCCGCTGTCGTTGTGATCGGGGTCGAACATTGGTAGTGCAATGTCATCATCCTTTTGATGTGTTGCAGTGACAGCATCTCCGATTGCTTGGAGAAGGTTGCTAACTACTTCAGAATCCATCCTGAAACTTATACAGATGTGTGTTAATAACGTGAGCTGTAATTATCCCACTTCTGATGTTAGTGTTTATTTATTATATTTTATATAGAACAGATATAATTAAGTAATTTAAGTTATGCAATAGGTGAGAAGAAGAAAAAGACTACAGCTTCACAAATCATAAAGTATTTTATTTATTAATGGCAAGTTGTTATATTTAATTTAAGTACTTCTACATATATTTAAGTAATATGTAAATAAAACTCTGTTATAAATATCATGATTGTAATTGTATATAATAATTACCCATTTATATTAATTTTTACAAAGTAACAATAAATATGAGGTAACACTTACATTTACGCAGCTCGACAGTCGGACACTGAATCAATTTTACAGCCACTGCAGTACATTTATAGTCTACCCACATATTCCCCACCAACCTCAGGTGACCATAGTAAATTTAGTCAAAAGAGGTTCTAATAAATAAATTGATATTTCCTTTTAGTTTAATAATAATATTCTTAATTATTACATTATTTTTAATGTTATTTAAATACATCGTTTTTTGTGTATCATATTAAGATATTATCACACGCATAGCATACTAACGCCAAGTCATCCATCAGAATCATAAGGTGGAGTGTGTCCTCTTTCTGAATCAATTTCATATTTCGAATTCATCACGTTAACTACTTCCTCATGGTTTTGTTCTATAAGCTTTAGCATAGAATATCCAAAGTGTGGGTCCATGGCCAGAGATGGGAATATATTCCATAGACAGACTAGCTTAACGCCGGACAATAAACTTTTCCATCGGCAGAGATCATCCAAGTATTTCTTTGCCTATAACATGATGCGTTCATTACAAGATCAGCGCTGCGTTTTCAATTCTCAAGATTGTTAAAATGTTTGAGTTCCATTAAACATGCAGCTTCTGTATAAACGTAAAAATTTTTTGACCATTCACTATTAAGAACTAGGTAAATTATAGTGTATTCTGATACTGTCTTCCATTTTAAGGTCAACGAGTGTGCCTAAATAAGTTTCCAGTAATAAACGTGGTTTAATTGTGGCCACATATCTGTTATAGATAGTTCAGTTTTGTATGTGATGACTGACTCCTCTATCATACCCCTCAAAATTTGCTTTCGGGCTTTGAACATCAGGAACCACACTATTAGGAAATTGCCATCAGTTCGCCTTTGACGGTCTCCGGTGAGGTGTGGCTAACATTTCTTTCAACGTTTTCAATTAATTTCTGTTTTGATACCAATTCATGTTATAATTTACCTGTTTAATTGTTTCATTTCCACTGTTTGATCTTTTAATGTAGGTTAATGTTTGATCATTGTCGCTCTTGACTGACTTGACTTAAATGGCAGGCATATTTGTTTACCTTTTGAACAAGTCACATTTTTTTCTTTCTTAAATTTGATTGAACACCATCTGTACTTTTTTCAATTTTCTTTAAATCACTGTAATTGAGATGCCCCATCTGCTCGTGGCAGAGATAAATATCTTGTTTATCAGCATCATATATATGCTTTAACCTTGTATAAGATTAACACCGGTACCTATTGTTGATTAATATAGCTGTTGCAACTTTTATGTTATCACTGTTTAATGTTATTATCACACAACTTTTATTATTAAATTTTACTTCACCACCGTGATTCACATTGTGACTGACGGATTTGTGTTTTGAGGCTGCAGTACACTTTTTCCACGATAGCATCGACTGAATCCACTGTTGGCGTTGCTCTTGTGTCCAACTATTTCATTGAGTAAGTTTGGATTTACATGCATAGAGGGGTGAGTAAACTGAAATTGTTAATTTGAAAATGGAATAAAATTTATTTTTTGACACAGTTGCTCTTAAAAATTGTGACTAAAAGAAGGTTTTCTTTGTTTAATCAATATTTTATTTTTAATATCCTACTGTCATGGCCGTGTGCGACACATCAGATTCAACAATATCATATCAAGCTTCGCATGAATACGGAAATGGAGTCGCGATTTTAACAAATATGCGGTGTACTTTTCTCTCGCGTGGTGGAGTAATTTAACAGCTCGATACCGATCTCCTAATGTGTAATGGCAGATGACGATTTTTACTGTAGCGTAAGGAAGAAAGTGTGTATTATCATTTAATTCAGCTTTCATTTTCAAAACAGGGTCCAAGTCCTTATGTCCAAATGCGGTAAAGATATAGCCGTCAATAAACTTTCTCGCACGCATAGCATACTAACGCCAAGTCATCCATCAGAATCATAAGGTGGAGTGTGTCCTCTTTCTGAATCAATTTCATATTTCAAATTCATCACGTTAACTACTTCCTCATGGTTTTGTTCTATAAGCTTTAGCATAGAATCTCCAAAGTGTGGGTCCATGGTCAGAGATGGGAATATATTCCATAGACAGACTAGCTTAACGCCGGACAATAAACTTTTCCATCGGCAGAGATCATCCAAGTATTTCTTTGCCTATAACATGATGCGTTCATTACAAGATCAGCGCTGCGTTTGCAATTCTCAAGATTGTTAAAATGTTTGAGTTCCATTAAACATGCAGCTTCTGTATAAACGTAAATATTTTTTGACCATTCACTATTAAGAACTAGGTAAATTATAGTGTATTCTGATACTGTCTTCCATTTTAAGGTCAACGAGTGTGCCTAAATAAGTTTCCAGTAATAAACGTGGTGTAATTGTGGCCACATATCTGTTATAGATAGTTCAGTTTTGTATGTGATGACTGACTCCTCTATCATACCCCTCAACATTTGCTTTCGGGCTTTGAACATTAGGAACCACACACTATTAGGAAATTGCCATCAGTTCGCCTTTGACGGTCTCCGGTGAGGTGTGGCTAACATTTCTTTCAACGTTTTCAATTAATTTCTGTTTTGATACCAATTCAGGTTATAATTTACCTGTTGAATTGTTTCATTTCCACTGTTTGATCTTTTAATGTAGGTTAATGTTTGATCATTGTCGCTCTTGACTGACTTGACTTAAATGGCAGGCATATTTGTTTACCTTTTGAACAAGTCACATTTTCTTCTTTCTTAAATTTGATTGAACACCATCTGTACTTTTTTCAATTTTCTTTAAATCACTGTAATTGAGATGCCCCATCTGCTCGTGGTAGAGATAAATATCTTGTTAATCAGCATCATATATATGCTTTGACCTTGTACAGATTAACACCGGTACCTATTGTTGATTAATATAGCTGTTGCAACTTTTATGTTATCACTGTTTAATGTTATTATTAGACAACTTTTATTATTAAATTTTACTTCACCACCGTGATTCACATTGTGACTGACGGATTTGTGTTTTAAGGCTGCAGTACACTTTTTCCACGATAGCATCGACTGAATCCACTGTTGGCGTTGCTCTTGTGTCCAACTATTTCATTGATTAAGTTTGGATTTACATGCATAGAGGGGTGGGTAAACTGAAATTGTTAATTTGAAAATGGAATAAAATTTAATTTTTGACACAGTTGCTCTTAAAAATTGTGACTAAAAGAAGGTTTTCTTTGTTTAATCAATATTTTATTTTTAATATCCTACTGTCATGGCCGTGTGCGACACATCAGATTCAACAATATCATATCTTTTTTTTGCAGGTAGGAGTAGAATAAGAAAGTCGTATATTTTTGTGCTCTGTATTTTATTTTGGTAAAAAGTATAGTAAATTGCATTATATTATGTACTTTTAATTGTTTACTGCCTGCCAGTTGTCCTTTAAAATTATACAATCAATAGTATATTAGATTGTAACATTATTTGCAAATTGCATAAATTATGGAAGCTGTGAAAAATACATTGGATGAATTGACTGCTCACTTCAATAGCAGGATGTTAGAATTTCAAAAACAACTAAATGGATCTAGTTCTTCTACAACAAGCCCAACGCCAGGTATACAAGTTCAATTTAATGCATTCCGTTCCTTCGTAATGACAGCCCTTGAGAACCTACAATTACAAATGGAATTACTATCAAAACAATTTGATGCATTGGAGGTGCGATCTATATATAAAACTTTGTTACTTAATGGTGTTCCAGAAGTTGCTAATGAAAATGTTTCCAAGTGTATCATTAAAAAGTTTGCTGATCTTCTCAAGATCCCACATATTTCTGCTACTTCATTAAGTCGTTGCCACCGAATGGGACATTTAAATGAAAATAGGCCAAGGACAATTCTTTTAAAATTTAAAGATAAAGCTTTAAGGGACAAAGTATGGTCGAGCAAAACAAACTTAAAAGGTTCTGGTTTAACTTTGTCTGAGTTTCTGACTCATACGCGTCACAAGACTTTCATGGCTGCTAGGCAACGTTTTGGAGTCACTAAATGCTGGACAAGAAATGGTACTATTATTGTATGGGGTGAAGATGGATCTAAGTACCAAGTCACAACAATGTCTGAATTAAACACCATTCCAAAGAAGACTGTTGGTGTTAATTCTGTGCCACCTCTATTGTCGATTTCTTGTTCCTTGTCACAACCAGCTAAGATAAATAATCCTAGAACTAAGAGAGTCATAAAAAAGTAATTTTATTTAATAATTTACCTTATGTGGGCTGTAAATAGTAAGTTTTATTTAATTTATATTTTAGTATTGCAAATCATTTTATGTTGATTATATTTATTAATACATATGTCTGTATTTTACAATTCACTTATTTTTATGAAACTTATTTAGAATGTATTTATAAAACATAGAAATCTTTTAAAAGTTTTTAGTTGAATAACATTGGCATTTTTTGTTTTTTTTTTGTTTTTGGTATAAATTATTTCTTTTTATAAATCAAACCATGATACTATATCTCATAAGCAAAATGTTTACTACTTAATTTACTTAGTTCACAATGTCTATATTATAATATATTATATTTTTAATGATGAAATGTTATTGTTCAATTGTCACCCAATTGTGTTGACATTTGGCATTGACATTTATCTATTTTTGGCAATACAGCAGCATACAGCCTATATAAATGTAATATTTACAGTTTTTTGTTTGTATTATTTTTGTCTTTTTTTTTTTTGTAATTTGTTTTATTTTTTATTACCTGTTCTTCTTTTTGTTATTTTTATTTCGATTTAATTATTATTGTTTGTTGTATCTTATTTTTTTCTACTATCCACTTGACTGGCGGGTTGAAAATGCATAACTGGTCTATATATAAACTATCATTTATTATCGTATTTATTTATTTATTTTTTTCTCTATTTTTATATTTTTAATTATTTATGTTAACATTATACATATCTATATATATATACATATATATATATATATATATATATATATATATATATATATATATATATATATATATATATATATATATATATATATATATATATATATATATATATATATATATATATATATATATATATATATATATATATATATATATATATATATATATATATATATATATATATATATATATATATATATATATATATATATATATATATATATATATATATATATATATATATATATATATATATATATATATATATATATATATATATTAAAATCATACATAAATAGTATTTCATATATATAAATATGTCGTCAATTGGTGTTGTTTCTGATGATGTTTACAGCTCTTTATCTTCGAGCCATTCTTTTAGTAGTGACAGCTTACACAGTACATCTCTCCTCTCACTTAATGTTATGCTTGATTCTCACTTCTCAACTTGTTTGAAGAATTTCAATGTCATTCACATCAACGCCCAGAGTATTCCGGCTCATTTTTCAGATATGCTTGCTTCTTTTGATCCCTGCTATATTCATGCAATTCTTGTATCTGAATCATGGCTTAAGCCATGTTTGCCTACTTCTTGCTTCTCATTATCAGGGTTTCAGTTGATTCGCAATGATCGCATTGGAAAGGGATGTGGTGGAGTAGCGATCTACTTACGTTCTCACATTTCCTTTAATATTGTTGACTCGTCCGTTCAACCTCCTCCTGTCAATGCAACTGAATATCTGTTAATTGAAGTACTTATATCCCATACGAAAATTCTCTTGGGGGTTTTCTATAGTCCTTCTCCTATAAACAACTATTTTTTATCTTTGGAAAACTTATTCGAAAAAGTTCTTCCCCTGTACAGCCATTCCATTTTTATGGGAGATTTCGATATTTGTATTTTATAAAATGACACGCGTAGTAAAAAGCTATAAACTATTACAGATTCATGTAATATGCACCTACTTCCCCTCTCTGCTACTCATGTTTCCCCTGGCTGTACTCCTTCGCTTCTCGACCTTATAATGGTATCCTCTCCAAATTTCGTTTCGAAGCACGGGCAGTGCCCTGTTGACGCTTTTTCTTATCATAACCTTATATATCTCTCCTACAGAATTCGTCCTCCTAATTAAATTAAATCAAGTATCCTTCTGCGACGTAATTTTGGTGGAATGGATAAGGATCGTTTATGCGAAGATGCTCGTAAAATTGACTGGAGTGCAGTAACTAGTGTAAATATAATAAATAACAAAGTTAGAATATTTTATTCATTATTGGAACAGTTATACGATGTGCATGCACCTGTCAGGCCTATTAGAATGAAGCACTTACCTACTCCTTGGATTACCACGGACATCAAATCCATCATGCATAAAAACAACATGGCTAAGCACAAGTTTAAGCTTAACAATAGTGAAGCTAATCGGCTAGAATATATCTATTAGGCTTAATAAAAGAAACTTAGAAAATTTAAATTGGCAACACTGTCTCCTTTTTGTACTATATATATATTGATATGTGCACACTACTTCCTTTTTGTAACTCTGTCTTCTTGTCAACGTTATTCTCTTAAAATATATTTAGTAAAAGTAATTGTGTCTTTCCATATATCCTATAATCCAATAGGTTATGGGCCCAGGAAACTCTAGTAATAGAAGCTAAGAAGAAATATAGACAAAGAAAAAGTTACATTGTGGCCGACATAATAACCTCAAAATGGATCCCACGCGGTCAATGCAAATGGAGAAATTTGATGGAAATAACTTTCGACAATGGAAGTTTCAAGTTAAGTGTGGCCTGAAAGCAAAAGGAATTGATATTTCTAAACCGAAACCAGAAGGAAACAGTACGGAGTGGTTGAAAAACGATGGCATGGCAATGTTTATCATAACTTCTTCAATGGACTTAAAGCAAATTACACTTATTGAAAATTGTGAAACTGCTAAAGAAATCATGTTGAAACTTGAATCAATATACGAACAAAAGAGTGAAGTATGTAAGATGTTAATCCATGAAAAATTTTATCAATATAAAATGTCTCCAAATGATAGTATAGCCCAACACATATCAAAAGTAGAATCTCTGGCAAAACAGCTAAATGAAATTGGTGAAAATGTTAGTGAAATGGCTATCATTACAAAAATACTTGGTACTTTGCCTTCCCAGTATCGACCACTGCGGCAAGCTTGGATGTCAATGGATCCAGAACAACAAACAATAATTAACTTAACTGCTCGATTGCTAGATGAAGAAGCTAGTTTGGCATGTGAAGATGAACAACAACAAGAGACAGCTCTTCTTGTTGCCAATAAAGGATGGAAAAAACATCCAAATCAAAATAAACCCAGTAGTAGTGGTCCAATTCAAAGCAAAACTAATAGTAAACATAGGTTTGAGTGCTATAATTGTGGGAAGCGTGGTCATTTTTCAAAGGAATGTCGTGCACCAAGAAAATCCAAATACAGAAAGCCTCAGCAAGAAGGCGCAGATATGTTAGCATTTAATATAGAAAGTAATTACTCAAGTAACCCAGAAGATATATGGATATTGGATAGTGGTGCCTCGGCACATATGACTTATAGAAAGGAATTCTTTATAGAAATTTTTGAGAGCAGTCAGAAAACATTGACATTGGGAAATAAACAATCAGTGGAAGTGTCTGGTATTGGTAAAATCCTAATTCAGAGACATGTCAATGGACAGTGGGAGGACAGTGAATTGTGCGATGTACTCTATGTCCCCAGCCTGCGGAGAAACTTGTTCTCAGAAGGAGCAATAGTAAAAAAAAATTATACTATCGTTAAAAAGGACACAAGTGCTTTAATTTACAAAAACAGTGAAGTAGTCATGATTGCTAAAATTACAGAAAACAATTTGTATGAGTTAAATATAAAAACAGTGATTCCAAATACTTGCAACCTGGTTCAAAATACTCAAAGTGATCTTAAAATGTGGCATGAAAGACTTGGACATATTAATCTAAAGCAAATTAAAAATATGTGTTCTAATAGTGTTGTTGAGGGCTTGAAAATCAAAGACAATGAATAAAGTAACTTTATTTGTGAAGCATGTGCATATGGCAAACAGTGTAGACTGCCATTTCATAAATCTGTACGAGGAAAATTACAGCCAGGAGATTTAGTATATAGTGATGTATGTGGACCAATGAGTCATGTATCAATTCAAGGTATGAAATATTTTGTATTGTTTAAGGATGCAGCCACTAGTTACAGGCATGTTTATTTCATTAAGAATAAAAATGAAGTCATGGAAGTTTTTAAGAAATACAATGGATAGCATAAGAAATCAATACATGCATAATGTTAGAGTGTTACATACTGATAATGGGAAAGAGTATGTCAACAAGATTTTTCAGGAGTATCTGGATAAAGAGGGAATAGTTCATGAGCGTACAGCACCTTACACCCCAGAACAGAATGGCCGTGCTGAGAGGGAACAAAGAACTATAGTAGAAAGTGCACGTTCAATGTTGTATGCCAAAGATGTATCCCTTGATTTATGGGCTGAAGCTGTTAATTGTGCAGTTTATATATTAAATAGAACTTCTTCAAACCAGTGCCCTAATAAGACACCTTTTGAATTATGGACCGGTATAAAACCTCAAATAGGTCATATTAAGGTATTTGGAAGTGTTGGTTATGTTCACATTCCAGATCAATTAAGAAAAAAATTAGATAAGAAGAGTGAGAAGATGATTTTAGTTGGGTATGATAATACCAATTATAGAATGTACAACTTAAATAACAAGAAGATAAAAATATCAAGAAATGTCATATTTGATGAACAGCAAATGCCAGAAACTAGAAAGAACATTGCAAAAATATGTATAATTGATAATGATATACCTGTAAGCCCGGATACAGAAATTCCTGAGCCAGAAAAAAGTAGATGATATCATAACTGAAATTCCATCATCTGAGAATGAAGATAGCTTGTTAAGTTGCAATAGTGATGATCCAGCATATGAACCATCTCAAGAATTGAGTGACATAGAATCACGAAGTATCAACTTGAGACCAAGGCATAATAGGCGTTTTGAAGCCAATCTTATAGAATTGTCACTACCTCAATCATATGAAGAAGCAATAAGAAGTCCTCAGAAAGATAAATGGTCAGAAGCTATCAAAGAAGAACTATCTGCATTGAAAGTTAATAATACCTGGACTATGGTGAAGAGATGTGGTCAACGAACTCTTACTACCAAATGGGTCTTTACTGTTAAGAAGAATGAAAATAATGAAATTATTCGTTATAAAGCTCGTTTGTGTGCATGTGGTTATAATCAGATAAAAGATGTTGATTATCAAGAAATATTTTCACCAACAACTAGGTATGATTCAATAAGAATTATTCTTTCTATTGCAGCTAAATATAATTTAGAAATTCAACAGTTTGATGTTAAAACTGCATTTCGCAATGGGTTTCTTGAGGAAGATATTTTTATTCAATTTCCTAAAGGTGTATCTGTTAAAAATGATTTTGTATTGAAATTGAATAAGTCTTTATATGGTCTTAAACAAGCATCTAGATGCTGGAACAAAAGATTTACTGATTTTCTAAAGAATTACGGTTTTGTTCAGTCTCAGGCTGATAATTGTGTTTATGTTGGTACTTTTGATAAAATTAAAATATACTTAATTATATATGTTGATGATGCCCTTGTAATATCCTCAAATAAACAACTTATTAAACAAATAATAGAGTACTTAAACAAAGCTTTTGAGATTAAAGAATTAAATTTAAAATATTTTGTGGGAATGGAAATTGAACAAAAAAAATAACTGTATTTATATTAATCAGAGAAATTATATAAAGGAAATTATTGATAAATTTTGTATGAGTACTGCAAATGCTGCCAGTACGCCAGCAGATGTAAATGTTATTATCACAAAGAATCTAGATGAGAATGTTGTTAACTTTCCTTATCGGGAGGCTATAGGTTGCCTGCTATTTTTGAGCTCTGTTTCTAGACCTGATATTTCTTTTTCAGTGAATGTATTAAGCCGATATGTAAACAATCCTAGTCAACAACATGTAAATGCTGTTAAACGTATAATTCGATACCTAATTAACACCATAGATTTATGTATAAAATATGGAGAAAGCAGTGATCTGATCGGATATTCAGACTCTGATTTTGCTAGTGATGTAGATACTCGTAAGTCTACAACAGGTTATATTTTTAAAATGAATGGTGGACCAATAACATGGTCTAGTCAAAAACAAAAGACCATTGCTCTCTCCACAACTGAAGCAGAATTTGTAGCAGCTTCTGAATCTGCAAAAGAAATTTTATGGTTGCAGCAAATAAGTGCAGACTTGGGTGAAAGTTTTGAATGTGTCACATTGTATGTAGACAATCAAAGTGCCATTAGACTTATTAATAACCCTATCTATCATAAGCGTACGAAACACATAGATGTTAAATATAACTTTATAAGGGAAAAGGTTGAATTAGGCTTAATCAAAATTAATTATGTTTCAAGTAAAGAGCAATTGGCTGATATTTTGACAAAAGCTCTATCAACCCAGATATTTGTTTATCTTAGAGACCAGATTTTTGGTTAAGTTTATATATTTTTAAAGATTGTGTATAAAGTTAAATTTTAGTGGGAGTATTAGGCTTAATAAAAGAAACTTAGAAAATTTAAATTGGCAACACTGTCTCCTTTTTGTACTATATATATATTGATATGTGCACACTACTTCCTTTTTGTAACTCTGTCTTCTTGTCAACGTTATTCTCTTAAAATATATTTAGTAAAAGTAATTGTGTCTTTCCATATAACCTATAATCCAATAATATCAAAGCACGAAATCGCTGTAATACAATATGTAGAGACGCACATAGACGCCATATTTATAAATCTGTCGAAAACGGCGACACCGCTAAAACTTGGAAATTTCTTGAATCACTGGGAGTTGGTAAATCTCATCAATCAGTTTCATTCAACATTGACGTTGACCTTCTCAATAACCACTTTTCTTTATCAAACGTAATCGATAGCGCTCGTAAGAAGCAGACGATAGACGCTCTATCACTACCACCTACCCACTCTCAACCGTTTTACTTCAGGTCTTTCACAGAAAGTGATGTTAGAAGGAATATACTATCTATGTCCTCGAATACTATTGGGTTTGACTGCATAAGCCGTAATATGCTTGTTCCTATCCTAGATATCGTATGTCCTTTGTTAGTCTATATTTTTAAATTTCCATCTCCTCTTGCAAATTTCCAGATATTTGGAAAAATGCACAGGTTATCCCTTTACCAAAACTTGGTAACCCAAAAAGTCCTTCCGATTTTCGTCCTATTTCTATTCTCCCGTTCCTTTCCAAAATTTTTGAGAAATTAATCCATCAACAATTGAGCAGCTACCTAAGCACAAACTCTCTGTTAAGTCCTTTTCAGTCTGGCTTCCGAACAAATCATAGCACGACTTCTGCCTTAGTTAAAGTTACCGACGACATGACGACGATGGGGTATGGATAATAAAAGACGAACAATCCTAACGCTTCTAGACTTCACCAATGCCTTTAACAATGTTGACCACGATATATTATTAAAACTTTTGTATTCCTTTAACATATATCCATCTGTGATAGAATGGTTTCATAGTTACATGTAAGGACGGCGGCAACGCATACATATAGATGAGAAATCCTCATCTTGGTGTGATGTACTTGCTGGTGTACCTCAAGGCAGCGTGCTTTCTCCTTTACTGTTTTCAATTTTCATTAACTCTATTACTAATAATATTTCTTCTCTCTATCACATGTATGCAGATGATATACAATTTTATCGTCAATGTACCCTAGACGGCCTATCTGGTGCAATCAATGACGTCAATCACGACTTATGTGCAATTTACAAGTGGAGTCAGTCTTATGGTATTAATGTAAACCCTAATAAATCACAGGTAATTGTTATTGGTAGCCCAGGTATAATACGTAAGATTGATTGGACTAGTGTACCACCTGTTATTTACGATGGTACCTGCATTCCTTTTTGCAACAATGTGAAAAATCTTGGGGTTTATTTTGATCATAGTTTGTCGTGGTCAGTACACATTAACCACGTAAGTAGGAAATTTTCTTGGCTTTAAAAATCTTTGCGTTGATTGCGGTCTGTACTACCCATACCCACCAAAATTATGCTAGTAAATTCTCTGTTATTACCAATTCTTGATTATGCAGATGCAAGCTTCACCAATGTATCCGAGGACCAACTTAATAAACTTGAGCGAATTCAAAATCTTGCTATTCGATTTATATTTGGCCTCCGTAAATATGATCATGTATCTCAGTTTCGTTTAAAGCTCAAGTGGCTTTCCATACGTTGTCGACGGAATTTACATATTCTTACCTTCTTGTACTGTGTATTATTCTGCCCTACTGCTCCTTCTTATTTGAAGGACAAATTTAATTTTATCGCTACACCAGGGAATGCAGTTCGATCATCACGTAATTTAACGCTACGCATTTCTATACATAAAACTAAAATATATGATCAATCGTTTACAGTTCAAGCAATAAAATTATGGAATGACTAACCTGCTAACATTCGTCAGGTAAAATCATTGTTATCGTTTAAAAAGTCTGTAAAACATTATCTTGTTAACAAAACAACAAAAGCTTAGATTATACTCTTATTTATGTTAAAATTATAGTTTTTCTCTCTCGGTACGGTTATGGTATGTATATTGTATGAAGGTATGTATGTATGTATGTATGTGTATGTATGTATATATACGTATTTATATATATAGTATTGAGATATGTATGTATGCATGTATATATGTAAATATGTTTATGTATTAATATGTATATATCATTTATTTTGTATAACATGTATATTTGTTTTTGTTTTTTAAATAATATTAGAATATTGTTAATTTTGTTGCTCTTTAACATTTTTTACTTCCACCACCTACCTGTTAATTTTAATATCGGTTTCTTTTCGCCCTAAAGGTTATCTGGAAGAGATGGCTATTTAGCCATTAGGTCGCCTATTTAGCCATAAGCTATTTAGTCATAAGTTGTGAATCCCTGTCAGTTTGTTGTGTATGTGGTGTACAAATAAAGTTATAAATAAAATATCAAGCTTCGCATGAATATGGAAATGGAGCTTTCTCGCACGCATAGCATACTAACGCCAAGTCATCCATCAGAATCATAAGGTGGAGTGTGTCCTCTTTCTGAATCAATTTCATATTTCAAATTCATCACGTTAACTACTTCCTCATGGTTTTGTTCTATAAGCTTTAGCATAGAATCTCCAAAGTGTGGGTCCATGGTCAGAGATGGGAATATATTACATAGACAGACTAGCTTAACGCCGGACAATAAACTTTTCCATCGGCAGAGATCATCCAAATATTTCTTTGCCTATAACATGATGCGTTCATTACAAGATCAGCGCTGCGTTTGCAATTCTCAAGATTGTTAAAATGTTTGAGTTCCATTAAACATGCAGCTTCTGTATAAACGTAAATATTTTTTGACCATTCACTATTAAGAACTAGGTAAATTATAGTGTATTCTGATATTGTCTTCCATTTTAAGATCAACGAGTGTGCCTAAATAAGTTTCCAGTAATAAACGTGGTTTAATTGTGGCCACATATCTGTTATAGATAGTTCAGTTTTGTATGTGATGACTGACTCCTCTATCATACCCCTCAACATTTGCTTTCGGGCTTTGAACATCAGGAACCACACACTATTAGGAAATTGCCATCAGTTCGCCTTTGACGGTCTCCGGGTGTGGCTAACATTTCTTTCAACGTTTTCAATTAATTTCTGTTTTGATACCAATTTAGGTTATAATTTACCTGTTTAATTGTTTCATTTCCACTGTTTGATCTTTTAATGTAGGTTAATGTTTGATCATTGTCGCTCTTGACTGACTTGACTTAAATGGCAGGCATATTTGTTAACCTTTTGAACAAGTCACATTTTCTTCTTTCTTAAATTTGATTGAACACCATCTGTACTTTTTTCAATTTTCTTTAAATCACTGTAATTGAGATGCCCCATCTGCTCGTGGTAGAGATAAATATCTTGTTTATCAGCATCATATATATGCTTTAACCTTGTACAGATTAACACCGGTACGTATTGTTGATTAATATAGCTGTTGCAACTTTTATGTTATCACTGTTTAATGTTATTATTACACAACTTTTATTATTTAATTTTACTTCACCACCGTGATTCACATTGTGACTGACGGATTTGTGTTTTAAGGCTGCAGTACACTTTTTCCACGATAGCATCGACTGAATCCACTGTTGGCGTTGCTCTTGTGTCCAACTATTTCATTGAGTAAGTTTGGATTTACATGCATAGAGGGGTGGGTAAACTGAAATTATTAATTTGAAAATGGAATAAAATTTAATTTTTGACACAGTTGCTCTTAAAAATTGTGACTAAAAGAAGGTTTTCTTTGTTTAAACAATATTTTATTTTTAATATCCTACTGTCATGGCCGTGTGCGACACATCAGATTCAACAATATCATATCAAGCTTCGCATGAATACGGAAATGGAGTCGCGATTTTAACAAATATCCGGTGTACTTTTCTCTCACGTGGTGGAGTAATTTAACAGCTCGATACCGATCTCCTAATGTGTAATGGCAGATGACGATTTTTACTCTAGCGTAAGGAAGAATGTGTGTATTATCATTTAATTCAGCTTTCATTTTCAAAACAGGGTCCAAGTCCTTATGTCCAAATGCGGTAAGGACATAGCCGTCAATAAACTTTCTCGCACGCATAGCATACTAACGCCAAGTCATCCATCAGAATCATAAGGTGGAGTGTGTCCTCTTTCTGAATCAATTTCATATTTCGAATTCATCACGTTAACTACTTCCTCATGGTTTTGTTCTATAAGCTTTAGCATAGAATATCCAAAGTGTGGGTCCATGGTCAGAGATGGGAATATATTCCATAGACAGACTAGCTTAACGCCGGACAATAAACTTTTCCATCGGCAGAGATCATCCAAGTATTTCTTTGCCTATAACATGATGCGTTCATTACAAGATCAGCGCTGCGTTTGCAATTCTCAAGATTGTTAAAATGTTTGAGTTCCATTAAACATGCAGCTTCTGTATAAACGTAAATATTTTTTGACCATTCACTATTAAGAACTAGGTAAATTATAGTGTATTCTGATACTGTCTTCCATTTTAAGGTCAACGAGTGTGGCTAAATAAGTTTCCAGTAATAAACGTGGTTTAATTGTGGCCACATATCTGTTATAGATAGTTCAGTTTTATATGTGATGACTGACTCCTCTATCATACCCCTCAACATTTGCTTTCGGGCTTTGAACATTAGGAACCACACACTATTAGGAAATTGCCATCAGTTCGCCTTTGACGGTCTCCGGTGAGGTGTGGCTAACATTTCTTTCAACGTTTTCAATTAATTTGTGTTTTGATACCAATTCAGGTTATAATTTACCTGTTTAATTGTTTCATTTCCACTGTTTGATCTTTTAATGTAGGTTAATGTTTGATCATTGTCGCTCTTGATTGACTTGACTTAAATGGCAGGCATATTTGTTTACCTTTTGAACAAGTCACATTTTCTTCTTTCTTAAATTTGATTGAACACCATCTGTACTTTTTTCAATTTTCTTTAAATCACTGTAATTGAGATGCCCCATCTGCTCGTGGTAGAGATAAATATCTTGTTTATCAGCATCATATATATGCTTTAACCTTGTAAGATTAACACCGGTACCTATTGTTGATTAATATAGCTGTTGCAACTTTTATGTTATCACTGTTTAATGTTATTATTACATAACTTTTATTATTAAATTTTATTTCACCACCGTGATTCACATTGTGACTGACGGATTTGTGCTTTAAGGCTGCAGTACACACTAGGTTCTCAGGTTCCCCCTGCCTACCCTGTCATGTACACGATATAGCGTGAAGCTAAAAAACAAACTTACCATATTTTCTATTTTGACTTTTGAATTGAAGACATCCTAAGCAATAAGCAATAATAACCCATACTAAGCAATAAAAAATAAGTCATCAATAAAAAGAGCATGCTATTTTTTATAAAAACAAAAAAAATGCATGCGCTGTTTTTATTTCACAGGGTTCATTTACACAATTTTGAAATATAGAATTCAATATTACTCCAGGTGATATAAAAGATCTAGAAGCACCTGTATCAATAACGGGTGTTTCTATGTACGGCAAATGATCTTTATCTCGACCATTGAATATTATTACGTCTTTTCCTCTAGCTCTCCGCTCGCCGTAAAATCCTGTTGGTTATGTCATTCTTTTTTAGCACCAGTATCATAAAGATCCTGCTCGTTTTGTGAATGGTCGGAATACTCACCTGAGTCACAAGCCTGAGAATACTCGTCGTATTGTGGTTCATCAGTAAAGAACAATTCTTCGGCACCGAAGTGCGGCTTATCCGACTTGTTAGCTGATCTTATGGTCACACCTGACACTTTTTGTGGTAGATTTACTTGTTAGGTAATATTTTCTCGAACACTTGAAAAGGGTTTATAATTACCTGAGGGTTGTCGATTTTTTGTGCTATCGCCTGCGCCATGCTCTCCTTTTGTATTAACTATAACAAGTGTGTTCAATAAACTATAAAAACTTATGTGTTGTGTTTGCTTGAAAAGCTTAAGGTTAATACTATACCGTAAAGTGGGGCTTCATAAACACAACGCGGCTAACTGAACACCGCGAGACAAGTTTTTCCTGTATATCTCCAATCGTCACTGCTTTACTTTTTTGTTTATTTGTGTTTAGTTTCTTGTTGGTACATGTAGTGCGTAATAAAAAATGGTGCGTATTTATCAGAAAACTCTAGGGTCTAAGCCTTACATGAATTACAAACAAGAAGACATGGACAAAGCTATGGAAGAAGTTCATGGGGGCATGTCAAAGAAAAAAGCAGCGAAATCCTTTAAAGTGCCTCGGCCATCGCTTGTTCGGAAGATGCTTGGAAGAAATCAGGGATCTGTTGGACATCCCATCGTTCTTAGTAAGAGTGAAGAGCAGCTAATTTCCGGTACTCTGGCAGTTGTGGCAAATTGAGGTTTTCCTTTAACCAAGGCAGATATTCAAGATACAGTGAAAAAATACCTGGAGAAATAAGGTAAAACAGTCAGAATGATTAAGAACAATACTCCAAGACCCAATTTCATTGATGCCCTCATTTCCAGGAACAATCTTTCCATCAAGATTGCTTCAAATATCAAACGATCCATGTCGTTAGTAAATCAAGATGATATAATGTAAAGCCTATTGGACTTAGTGTCTGAAATGCAAATTCTGGACTTGTGGAGGCTGTAACGAAGGTTCTGAAGACCCATTTTATAACTGTTCTCGTTGCAAAGACTCGAACAAGGAAGAAATGGTTGACAGTTAGCAACAAGAGCAGTTTACACCTCGTGACATATTTTGCGTCGCAGTCAAACCATTTTGGCCTGAGGAACCCGCTATTAGCTTTGCACAGCTAGAGAGGAATTTTAACTTATCGCGAATCAAGGATGACAAAACAAAATACTATGAGGTTACATCTACCGTCAAATAAAAATACGCAGCGGAAGTTAAAAATATTATTATATCGCCACCAGCTCATAATAGATATGAATACCTTAAATCAGAGCTCATTAAAAGTTTATCTGCTTCTAGAGAAAAACATGTATAGCAGGTACTAATACATGTAGAATTAGGCAAGTTTCCAGTTCCTGAGACACCTGCCGCACCTGGCTGGACCGAATGTACCGGACGAGTTTTTGAAGACGATATGGGTGAGTCGCTTGCCGAGCAGTATACAAACTGTCATCGCCTGTCAACGAAACGCAGACCTGCAGACGTTGGCGGAAGTCGCTGACAAGGTTGGCACAAGTAGCTGCCACTCAGTTCACTCCAGCCTTGGAAGTTATGTCACGGCAGATAGACGTGCTCACACCGCAGATAAAAGCTTTTATTACGGGTCGGCGACGACCTAGATGAGACACAGTGATCGACTACGTAGTTTCAGAAGATCTCAATCAAGTTATAGGAGGTATCCCAACTGTTGGCACCGTAATAAATTTGGAGAGAACGCAAAGAAGTGTACGAAGACCTTGTGACTACTAACAGGGAAACGCTCGCGGCAGTCGGTAATGGCGACAGACGGCTGGCTTGGTACACCTGGTCGCCTTTTCGTCATCGATCAAAGAACGAAAACGCAATTTCTCGTCGACACTGGAAGCGACCTTTGCGTTTTCCCCCGCACGGCCTTACGTGACCGCCAAACCAGGACGAGCTACAAACTCTACGCCCCTTACGGGTATGCAAACCTCAACTTTAACCTCGGCCTGTGCCGAGACTTCCCATGGCGGTTTATTGTGACTGATGTTACAAAAGCCATAATAGGCTTGAATTTCCTGCATCACTTCGGCTTCATCGTAGAATGCAGAAACCAGCGACTACTGGACAGCGCGATGTCCCTTACCACTTCAGCTTCCCCCGCAATGTCTTCCACGAACAAATCTTCGGCAAAAATATCAGTTAGTCATTGTTATAATAAAATAAATGAAATAAATAAGCCTTTATTGCTGTTTAACAATTACCAAAAAAACAATATATTACCTTATTTACAGTTTAAAGATATTGTTACAAAACTTAAATTTAAAAAGCGTATTAAAATTTTGAACGGAGCAGGATTTGAACCCGCGCCTTTGGAATACCGTTCCAGCGCTCTGACCAACTAAGCCATTCGTTCTCACCGAGCTCCGTCGAAATTCTTATACGCCTGTTACAACTTATTTATGTTGATAGTATCTTTGTAGGGAGATTTTTACAAATTTCCGCTACCCAAAGACAACTCGTAAGAATTATCGTTTGGCAAGAGAGAATACTATTTATTTTAATATTTTTACTATGTTTTAAAGTGTTATTCCACACTTAGGACAGAAAATACTAAACTTAAATCATCTCAGCTTTAGCATCTCTGTACGGAGATTTTTACAAATTTCCGCTTCCGAAAGACCCCTCTTTCTGTCCTAAGTGTGGAATAACACTTTAAAACATAGTAAAAATATTAAAATAAATAGTATTCTCCTGCTTCGTTCAAAATTTTTATACGCTTTTTAAATTTAAGTTTAATATTTTCTGTCCTAAGTGTGGAATAACACTTTAAAACATAGTAAAAAAAAAATGTTAGGTGTTTCCAAACACCGCCATGTACAAAAGGTGTTTCAACTACCGCCATCTTCTATTTCCGGATAGCCTATAAAAGGAGTGCAATCAAAAGGAACGGGGTATTTTGCTCGTTGGCTCTCAGACTGTACGGACGTGTTGTAAGAATTAGTGTTAGTCATTATTAGGGTTACCTTAGCCATTATTTTTTGGTTATTTAGATTGTTGAAGTGTTCAGTAGTCGTTTCTAATAAATTTGATTGTCGATTCTCTTTATTTAAATTGTAAATAGATGACTGTGTTTTCATCAGTATTGTATTTTTTTAATAAAATTCCACTTCTGAATCTAAAATCAGAAGTGGGATAAAGGACTTACTAGCCCACACTAGTAAATTTGCAATAAAATTTAAAAAAAGGGTAGCTTTTAAATTTTGTTTTGTTAACAATTACTGTTTACTTCATCACTTTATTATTTCGTATGTCTGATGGGGGTTTGTAGCTGTAATAATAAGACGTACAAAAACGCTTAGTCCGCGTAGGCGTATTTCTAGGAACCGTTCGCGTAATCATAATCGACATACCCCTCATAGGACTCACAATCGTAGTGGCGGTAGATCGAACCGCGATTTGAGCGAAAGACACTGTACTTCGCGTAATGGCTTACGTGTCCGTGATCGACATCATTCTCACAGCACTAAAGTGCACTGGTCGCTTACTAGGTTTAGGCGCGATTTGTGTAGTAGGGATCGGTCTAGAAGTGCCCACCGCGTTAGGTAATAGTCGTGTACTTTTTCACCTGTCGAGGCGCGTGCTGCTCAAAAAACCGATACCTTACCCGCAGTTGTTACTCCCTCATGTTATGAAATTGCGCCGCGACAATAGTCCTTAGGCTATTAGTCCTTAGTCTGTTATTGACTCCACAATCAATACCTTATTCTGAGGCGTCTACTCTGGCAAATAATTTTATAAAAGGGGAATAATTAGAAGGGCTCGTAATTCAGGGTCAGGTTAGGCCGAGCTCACGATGAGTAGAAGCCTTAGTTATTAGTAAACTTCCCGAATACGTTAACGTGCGACAACTCTTATACGTGGTCCGTATGAGGTAATAGAAGTTCTGCCTAGTAAACGTTGTACCTTATGTGTTTTCAGCAGATGTTCTAGCGAAACAGCACAGGCTGCTGCGCAGTACATAGTGCCCGGGTTCCTGTGCCGTGGCGTGATGGTTGAATGGACCCCTGAGACATGTTCTGCATATTGTGAGTATGTGGATCGTAGCGGTTTAACTCACTTACTATACGCGTTGACTTAAGTCAGGTTGCCGAGTCGTTAATTAATAGTGAGTTATCCCGCTAGGCGACCACTGGCGTTAACTTTTATCCAAGTCGCCACCTCATGCGTCCGTAGTGAGCTACCTTGCTAGTCGAACATGGGCGTTGTCATTTGGTCAGGTTGCCACCTCATATATTCGTAGTGAGTTAACTTGCTAGGCGGACGTGGGCGTTGTCTTTTGTTCAAGTCGCCACTTCATGCGTCCGTAGTGAGCTACCTTGCTACTCGAACATGGGCGTTGATATTTGGTCAGGTTGCCACCTCATAAGTTCATAGTGAGTTAACTTGCTAGGCGGACGTGGGCGTTGACGTGAAATCAAGTCGCCACATAGTTTGTAGCGGGATATCCCGCTAGGCGAACATGTTCGTAGTATCGTCACTAGTCGAACACAGGGCGTTGACGTATGATCAAGTCGCCGCTACTAACGAATACGTTAAAGCAAGTGTCTAAGTCGTTCATACGTTAATACGTCACTTGTGCGACACAGGCGCACTGCCGAGGCGCGACGCAGGCGCGCTCGTGGGGCGTGCTGCAAGGCGGTGCCGGTCAAGAGAGGCTGTTGGTCCGGTCCGTTTAAAAATCTTGCGTCGAGGACGACTCAACGTCAGGAGAGGCCGTGTTAGGTGTTTCCAAACACCGCCATGTACAAAAGGAATTTCCAACTACCGCCATCTTCTATTTCCGGATAGCCTATAAAAGGAGTGCAATCAAAAGGAACAGGATATTTTGCTCGTGGGCTCTCAAACTGTACGGACGTATTGTGAGAATTAGTGTTATACATTATTAGGGTTACCTAACTACCATTACTTTTTGGTTATTTAGATTGTTGAAGTGTACAGTAGTCGTTTCTAATAAATTCGTTGTTCGTTTATTTAAATTGTGAATAGATGACTGTTTTCATCAGTATTGTATTTTTTTAATAAAATTCCTTTTCTGAATATAAAAATATATTATAATCTATAATACCTATATATTATTTTATTGACCCTAGTAAACGTTTGTACAATTGATTTTAACATAAACCTCCTCTAAAGCTTTCCATTTTTCTCTGTTTCTTGCTATTCTCGTCCACTCTGGGCCGGCTATTTTTTTTATGTCATCTTCCCATCGTTTGCTTTGTCTTCCTTTATTTCTTTTACCATCTCTGGGGTACGACTCCGTTATTACTTGTGTCCATTTTTTCCTTGTCTCTCTCAACATATGTCCTGTCCACCTCCATTTTAAAGTCTTGAATGTTTCGTTTGTGTCTTTACATTCAGTTTTTTCCTTTATGTCTCCTATTCTCATTTTATCTTTTCTTTAGACACCAATAACGCTTCTCTCCATTCCATTCTGACATACTTTAAGGTCATAAATGAGGGTATCTACCAACGCCCCTGTCTGACAACCATATCATGTTAAGCAGGGCAAGATACATATGTTAAATATTTTCCTTTTCTCTTTGATCGGCATGTTCTTGTCTTTCATAATTTCGCTGAGAGACCAATACCTTCTCCATGCGATTGCTATTCTTCAATTTCTTTGAACATAGTGTTTTGGTGACATAAGCTGTCCTAGATATACGAGTATATACTCTTCTACATATTCTATATCCTCAAAGTTGACATATTGTATATTTGTGAAGCGTTTGTCATAATTTTAGTCTTAGACGTGTTCATAGTAAGACCTGCTTTCGCGCTCTTTTCTGATAATTGCTGCAACATTTGCTCCAGTTTTTTTGGGTACTCTCAGAATAATACCAGGTCGTCCGCAAAACTTATAGGTCTATGATTGCTCATATCACCCTTATCTCCCTTTTTATGCAGCAAAATACTTGTAGATATAATCCAATCTTTGGGAACGCTTTCGGAGTCTATTAATTTATCAAATATATTTGTTAATATGGGAGCGATTATTGGTGTAGTAGATTGCAATAACTCACTTGTTATCTGATCATCTCCTTTCGGTCTTTCTTTTGTGTTTTGATTGCTCTAATTGTTTCTTTTGTTAGGATATCTGGAATTATTTCTGAATCTGTATTATTTATTTTTCAAATCCTGTGTTCTTTATTTTTACCTTGATAAAGGTTTCGATAGTAATCTGTTGCCACTTTTAGTATTTGTGTTCTATTATTTGTATATTTAGTGTTTGTTGTCTTTATTTTTACCATCCATTCTTTCTTAGTATTTAATTCTTTTCTCGCTTTTTTTTTTAATATACTTTTTAAATATGTTTTATCTTGTAACCATCTTATCTTTTCTAATATTTTTATTTATCTTTTTACTTAGCTCTACTATTTTCGGTTGCTTAGTCTTCTTTTCTTTCTTTTTTAATATTTTTTTCCTTTCTTGTAGTAATTGGTACATCTCTTCTGTGACAATTCTTTTGTTTTCTGTATTTACTTTCTTAGTTTCTGATTTTAGAATGTTTATAATAATAATAAAACAATCAACACGGGTTTCAGCGAACATCCCTGAGGCGCTGCAGCGTCGAAGCAGCCAGTTGTACTGAACGGAGCGGAGAGCATTATAGGATTTCTGAGGATATCGCGCCCACAGGCTGCACGTGTAAAAAGATGTACAATATGCTCTAAATAAGGTTATTTTAACATTGGATGAACTACGTGCAAACCTATGAGCAAGCATATTCGCTCTCACCGATAATGCCCTCCGCTCCCGTTCAACATCAGTATCGTCTTTTAAATAAGAAGTCATATAGTGACCAAGATATTTGAAATTATCTACCCTATCTAGTGTACAATTATTTATTCATACCGGCGGTATTTCTTTCCGACACATGCCTCGGATATCGTTCGAGCCGAACGATATTTTTAACATTATAAATTAAGCCATGTGTCTTAGCATACGATAGCATACGATAGCATCACATACAGACAATAACTTTCTTATACCACAGACAAATGCACTCAGCAGTACCATATCGTCAGCGTAGCTAATATTGTTTACACATACACCATCTATGTAACAGCCAACTCTGGTACTGCTGAGCTCAGCTATCAACCCATTGATATAAATGCTAAAAAGAGTTGGCGAAGTTAAACCCCTTTGTCCCACGCCACACTCCAGACCATATGAGCGAGACAACTCTCCCTCCCATCGTACATTGTTGACCTGATTTCCATACCAATACTGAAGAATGTTAATTAGCTCTAGAGGCAAACCGCCTTTCTGAAGTTTTTTCCATAAAATATTGTATGAGACTAGGTCGAAGGCCTTAGAGATCAAGGAAACAGGCAATGACAGGCGTTTCTCTCTTAACGTTGTAATTGATTGCACTCTTAAGACACAATACTGCACTTTCTGTTGAAAGACCCGGTGTAAAACCAAATTGATTGTCGTGCAGTTGGACATACGTCTTAAGCTGTGTATTAAGAATGCTGTCAAATACTTTGGAAATAACAGTTGCCAAGGAAATTGGCCTATAATTATTCTTATCGGCGTTGTCCCCCGTTTTATTTTTGACTATAGGAACTACCGTGGTACGCATCATATCACTCGGCATATAACTATGACTCAAACACTTTCTTTTCTTTTCTTAGCTTCACGCTGTATCCCGCAGGGTAGGTAGAGGGAACCCGGGAACCTCGTGTTAAGACACTCCGTAACACTTCCGTTTCCCACTTTCCGCCGAATTTGAGGCATTAAATATTTCATTTCCTCGACTGGGGATCGAACCCAGAACCTGTCGGTTACAGTCACACGCTTGTGCCGCTGCGCCACGACAGGCCTCAAACACAAATTGAAAAATATACACAAAACGCGGGGTAAATGAGGACCAGCCAACTGTAAATGTTCAATGCTAAGACCATCACGACTTGCCTCTAGTTATTGACATTATAGTTTCAGTAATATTTTTATTCGTCATTTTTGTCAACCTGTTCACTCTGACCGCAGCATCTTGCACATAATTCGACCTACCAAGTGGTGATTTCACCGAGAAGTGATCCACAAAAAGGTTGGCAATCTGTTCAGGATCCGTCAAGCCGCTGATGCTCACAGGGAATCCCGGCTTCGGTTGCAATTTGTTAGTTTGCTTCCAAAAAGAACGAAAATCTTTTCTGTATGATGTGACGCTAATATGTCCATTTTAATTTGTTCTTCGTGGTCTTGGCACCATTTTAAACGCGATTTATTTTTTTTCTAGCCTCACACATTTTCTGATAAAAAGAACGGTTTGGCGGCCTGCCCTGTAACGACGACATCTCAAACCGTAACCTGTAATCCTCGCGAGCATCAGCGATATGTTTATTCCAACCTGGTACTAATCGCCCGCCACCCACCCTACGCACACAACTCATAGTGGCAGATTCACTTAAAGCCGCTACAATATCTTGATAAAAGTTATTTATGATACTTCTGTGACTCGGATCATAACAAATGATGTCGCCACACTTACAAAGTTCATGTGGGAAATCGATGACACTCAACTTTTCATTAGATTCCTTTAAATATGTTTCAATCTGTTGTGGGTTCCTGTCACCCCACACAACTTTGTTGCATTTTACATTAGATTACAACTTTATTATTGGAATAATATTTAAATTACATTCAACAATTAATGGAAAGTGATTCGACCACGTCATATCATAGTTAACATACACCTTTTTGACTGTTTGAGCGGCTGCTTTGGTCACCACACAGTGGTCGAGCCATCGCTTAGAGCCATTGGCTTTACTAATAAATGTGTAGGTATTATAAACCGTTTTAACATTTCAAAGTCTATGCATAACCATTTTTGTTCATTACAAAAAGCACTAAGCTCGTCATAGAATCGCTCACAAGGATGAGCGTTATAGTCACCTAGAATATAAGCACAGTTTACATTATAATTGTCTATGATTGCACTCACCGACCTCATAATATCCGTAAATTCCATTAAGTTAAACAGTGAATCCGTTGGTATATATAAACTTACTACTACTATTATCCTTTATTTAACACCATTTTCACTGCAAATACACGACAACTATTACACTGCACGATGCATTTTGAAATACGTTACGCCTCCACAGCAAAGGTATACCGCCATAAGGTCTACCACGTAGGATTCCCACAGAGGTATCAACGGCTGACACGCCTGTACAGCTGAACTCGTCGCTGATGGTGTTCAGAAAGGGTATTTCATCAGGCAACAACCATGTCTCCTGAAGCGCCACGACATCAGCTATTTTACATAAATCACGAATATTGTCTATAGATCTTTTTACGTTCTTGCAGATAAATGTACCAAATTTGTAAATATCTTTATTTTTATTTATATCCATTTTGTGATTTTATAGCAGAGCCGATATTTCTATTTCGTGACACTTTAAAATTAATAAAGCGGCGAAAAATAATCCCTTATGGCCACAGACTCTCATCTAAGAACAGAGGGACTTCACTTTGTAATACAAAAAAAAATATATGCATTATATTCACATTCACGCTGTACAGATATTCTCTCAAGTTTAACAGTTTCTTGAGTTTTCTTATATATGTACGTAGTGATATGAGATTTTTTTTATGGAAGAGACACACGGCAAATTCTGAGGTATTTTTTATATATCATATTCTGATTTTTATGAACATTGGTGATAATGATAAACCGGAGTTTATGTCGCTCTGCTGCTCTGTTTTTTTTCTCTGCATCGACTAACACGCTCCCAGTTTTCTCTTCAATGTAACTTTTTTTCTTTTGTTCTTTTTTTTTGGACTAGTTTCCACCCCTCATTTGGATTTGGTTTCGCTTCCGACCTTATAGCTATCGCATAAGACTTATTTCGCATTGTCTTATCGCAAGCACTCAGCTGACAGTCTTTGTTGTCGAATGACTCATAGTTTACCGGTCGCACTAACGGACTTGTGTTGATAGCAATATTACTAAAACCGTCCACGCTTATTATGTTTAAACTCTTAGATTGGGGACTTTTAATATTAGGAAGATTTATTTCTTTTCCGGTACAGCTTACAGCCGACGCACCTGTATCTATTATTCCTATAGGACCGTTATCCTGGTATGCGCCCCTTTTAACATTGATATTAGCAACAGAACCAGAGGGTAACGCATATTGAAACTTCAAAAGATCCCTTTTCACGGCTTCCAACTGATCGATGGATACATACGATGACTTAATAATGTTAATTTCGCTACGAACCAACGCCAAATCCTTCAGGAGCTTAGACGTATCCAGGTGATCAAACAAAATTGGGGGAAGTTTTTCTAGATCCTGTGCTACGAACACGAGGGGTAGGTCAGGATCAGTTACTTTGAAACAGCTGATTATATCATTTTTTTTTATTATTATTTTATTTTATTCATAAAACCAACAGCTTATAAGTATAGTATTAACATAAAATATACAATAAATAGTATAGTCAATAACAGGTTTCACTACATTTAACATATGAGTGTTATGGAGATATCGTTGAGATAATAAGAAAGAATACAAAAAATACAAAAAAATACGGTCGCAATCAGTAAGTACAATGTTTTACAGGAATTTTAATAATAATATTCAGTTATTAAGCATTTTTACACGTACATATATAGTTAGGTACTATTATATTTTATAAAATAATTATTAGTATGTTATAGGATAAACAAATACAATTAAAATATATAAATACAATTACATAATAGTATATTTTATTTTATTTTTGTTTTTGTAAGTCCCATAGTATAGAGTTATGTTGGCTCATGGCATGAGAACGGTACAGGTAAATGCTTAATCGGCATTCTAAGTATGGTAACGCGAATCCTCTCAAGCCATGGGAAACATTCTTATGTATTTTTAATATTAATTTTTCTTGAGATAGTTTTTTAATCGACAAGAGCATGCGCTTCTGCTTGGTCGTTTCAGTATTTTAAGTCTTTAGTAATTAATTATATAAGAACATGAAATTCTGTTCAATACATAATTAAAATAAATTTAAATTAAAGTTTTATTACTTTTTAAAAAGCCCACTCGCGCTCCCGTAAACTTGTCTG